>OY992539.1:199155992-199524187 GCA_963921195.1 Pegoplata infirma
AGTAAATTTTTAATAAAAATTTATTAAATGTTTGCCAAAAAAATTTGAGTAAATTTTTAATTGACACTATTAAGTGCAGGAACAGAACAAGAAGCACCACCTTTTAAAAACAGAACAAGTTTTATTTCACATCGGCGCCGGCCACCGGTTTAATCTGCCAAACTGTATGGAAAAAGTCGTGCCGGGCTTATTCTGTTTCTACTCTAAAAAAAACAAAGTTTAAAAAAATTTCATATTTTTTTACAAAGAAAAAAAACATGTTTTTTCAAACTTTACCAAATATATTTTTGTCTTAAAGACATAAAAAAATTTTATAAATATGATTACAAACTTTCATGTATATATACAAAAAACTATAAACTAAACGAGAATTAAAAAAACTAAGAAAATTCCAAAAAAAAATTAAAAAAGCTATTAAATTCTTATTAAATTATTTACTCAATTTGTTTTTAAATTTTTGAGTAAATTTTTAATTGCGTCAATTAAAAAATTACTCAAAACTTTTTTTAAATTTAAACAAGTGATTACTCAAATTGTTTTTCCCCATATTTTTTTCTGTGTAGTGATTTTTAACATTTTTGAGGCAATTTTCTAAATACTTAGAAATTTTTCTCATAGAAAAAGTTTCAGAATCTGTGACATTTTTCCTTTAGAAAAGTTTCAGCTTTTGAAGCATTTTTTCCATCAAAAAGGTATCAGATTCTTAGAAATTTTTCCTATAAAAAAAATCTCAAATTCTGAGACATTTTTTCTACAGAAAAAATCTCGAATCTGAGACATTTTACTACTGGAAGTCTCAGGTTCTCAAAAACTTTTTAATAGCAGGGTCTAAGATTTTAATAAAAAGTTCTCGGTTCTGAGACATTTTTAATACAGAAAAAGTTTCAGGTTCTGAAATTTTTTTCTGAAGTAAAAGTTTCAGGTTCTAAAAAATTTTTCTATAGAAAAATTTCAAGTTCTGCGACTTTTTCTAAAGGCTTTTAAGACATTTTCTAAAGGCTTTTAAGACATTTAATTGGGAAGGGGGGAAAAATTTCCGCTCCAAAATGTGTTTAAAAATTCATTTTTATGCTATTTGCACTAAAGAAATAAAAGTTTATAATAATTTACAAAAAAAATTTATTCCATGCCCATAAAAGGGGCGGACCGAAAAAAAGACATTTTCTATTTCTAAGGGTCCAAATTCAGGACTCCTTGTAGCATAAAAATGTTGCATTTGTTAAACAAAAACACAAAAAATCATGTAAAAACAAGTAAGAATATTATAGTCGGTCAAGACCGACTATATAATACCCTACACCAGAGTTTCCCGGAAAATGGCTCCCAAGTTCAAACATGGACTGATTTTTCACATCTTTAATAAGTTTAAAAAACACACAAAAATCAAATTTAAGTGAAAAAGGCTTCTTTTGTTACAATATACCGCTTTAACTGAATATCGGGCGAAATTTTTACATGGGTCGGGCCTGACTCCAAAAATATTCTGATGATAATCAGAATTGATTGGGGAATGGGGACTTTCGCAGAGGTGCACTTCGGTGCGGAACGCTCTCTGTCTGCTATTCACTTGGGAATAGCAAGAAGCAATTCCTCTGTATGAATTTTCCAAGCAGCTCACTACTTCCGGTCTTAGACCAAGTATTCCCTGGTAATGCCATTCAGACAACCGTCTGGTGGCAGCTAGAGTGAGAAGGCTAAACCTGCCTAGAGGTAGTTGACAGCCCCAACACTAGGATCGGGATGCAGTGGTCTAATCAGCCCTCATTCCTAAATCAAAATGATTACAGAAACGTCAATTAATTCAATTAGACGCCCTATGTTCACTTTGAACTTTTATTTAAGTATTAATTAAAAATCGATATGTATTTCTATTTCTATTAATATTTAATTAAATAAAGGACATATATGTATATATATATCAGATTTGATTAGTTTATTAAGGTACGCGTTTAAAATACACAAACAGAATTTTAATTAAATATTTTCTATTTTCCCGAAATTTGAGAGATTTATGTGAAAATCGGGAAGTTGGTTTGTATGGGGGCTACAAGAAGAACTGGTCCGCTTTCTTAAAATTCGGAATGGTAATTTGTATAGATAAAACATGATTACCTGCCAAATTTCGAAAAGATACCCATTAAAACGGTTATAACAGTCATTTTAGCCAAAACTAAAGAGGACCTTTGGACGAACTGACATCGCTAAATCGACTCAAAAAGTGATTCTGAGTCGATCGGTATGCTTAAAAGTGGGTCTAGGACCAATAACTCGGGTAGTTACAAATATCAGCACAAACTCGTTATACCCTGTACCACAGTGTGGTGTAGGTAGGGCTGCCAGATGGCCTGGAATGGCCTGGATTTTCCAGTTATTTTGGGTCTGGTCCAGTTTCCAGTTGATGATCTGAGCATTATTTCGTACATTTTGCTTTTCAAATAACCCCACAAAATAAGACTGGAGGGGTCAAATCTGCAAATGAGGGTCAGTTGTTGTTTCCCTCTTTAGACATCGAACTTCCAGGAAATTTTTACTGGCCTCATAGATTTCAAGATTTGATCTCTTTGGATTTATTTTTGGGGGTTAACTGAAAACAAAAACATACGCCAACAATCCTCAGACCATTAATGAGCTCAAAATCAACATTTCGAGATGCTTGAAAAAGTAATGGAAATTCTTAAGCAAGGCACATTTAGTCGTGCCCACAAGAGACTGCCATTTAATTAATGTTATATTTGAAAAGTAGTCCAAAAAAATATACATATATCTCACATATGAAAATCGGTTGATATTTTTTTAAATAATTAAAAAAATTATCCAGTTATTTTTTCAAAATCCAGCTGAAAATTTTCCATTGTCCAGTTATTTAACTTCTAGTATCTGGCAACCCTAGGTGTAGGGTATATTTATATTTTTCAGAGGTTAGTTTAGTTCTTCAAGGGGGAACTTTTCCCCCTGATCCGATTTTGCTCATTTACAAATGAAAATGTCGGGAGCATAGCTCTTTTATTTTGGACTGCATCGTGTAAGCTACAGACGGATGGGCGGACATCGCTAGAATGTCTTACCCCCTTAGGGTAGTTGTTGGAGGGTATACAAATTTTTGGATTCTCAACTATTTTTTCTGTGGAAAAATTCTGCGGACATTTTTTAAACAGAAAAATCTTAGATATGGAGACATTTTGCCGGTAGAAAAATTATCGTATTTTGAGAAATTCTTTGTATAGATAAATTTTCTGGTTTTGATTGTACCAATATTTGACAGCGTTCCTTGTTTTTTAACAAAACATTTTCGATCGAAATTTAAAGTTTTCCTTGTAATTTTTTACATTCTTTTTCGTAAATGTCAAAGTTTCCAAGGTAATTTTACAAATAAAAATCTAGTAAAGTCACGCGAATTCCTCAAAGTATTATCACATCAAAAAAGTTGTAAATTTACAATTTTATTGGTAAAAAAACTTGTTATATAACAAAAAAGCTCGTAATTTTTACAAGAATTCTCGTAAAAGTGGAGATAGCACAAAATCTGGTAAATTAACGAGAAGTCCTTGTACCTTTTATCGCGTCAAAAAGCTGTAAATTTACAATTTTATCTGTAAAAAGCTTGTAAAATCTTTGTAATTTTACAATCTGTCGTAAAATAGGAAGTAGCACAAAATTATTTCACGGATCTTTTTTTGGTAATTTTACACGATTTTTTTTTTGAGGGTGGGTATCCATACATTTGTTTAACCTTTTTACTTGTTTAAATTTATTTTATAAAATTTTTTTAATTCTTCGTCTGAGTAACCTTCCCCTTCAAAAAGAACATTCGTATATCTTTGTTATAATAAGTATTATAAATGAAATGCGTAAGCAAATCACTGGTAAAACTTTAGCATAAGCTTGAACAAATTCATAAGATCCTTAAATACAAATGTTGTCAATTTTTCTATTCATTGAAATGTATACATTTTAATGATGGGTCATACTTTTCAAAAAAAAAAAAAAATACAAATAATGATGACTTAAATTATATTTTATGCTGGTTACAGCAAATATTTTTCTATTGCTAAAATACAAATAAATTTGAAATTTTATTTACAAATGAATGAAAAGAAACATTTTGTTTTTTACAAAAAAAAAAATTAAGATAAGATAAAAGAAAATTAATTTGCAACATATAAAATATAAATTGAAATTTTTACTATTTTTAGTTCTTTATTTTTTATTGATTGAATACACACAATCATTGTTTTATTTGTTCTTTTAACTAACAAAAATTATTTCGGGAATTTCATCACCTGCTGGAATTTAATTTTTTTCAAAGAATTCCAGGATATAAAAAAGCACAATCGAATTAAGTTCAATTACTTTTCAAGCTTAGTTTCATGTATTTGCACATTTTTTGTTTCAATTTTATACCCTCTTAAAAAAAAACGTATTAAAAAACAAAAATGTATGTATTTTTTTCACTTCAACAAATGTTCATTTGCAGTAAATACTACAAATTTTACTGGGAATTTTTTTAAATACATTCTACTTTAATCACATTTTATATGATGGAGATAAATATAAGTTTGTCATTTCGTTTGTAACACATGATAAGTGGGTTAAAATTTATAAGAAAAAATATTTTGAGAGTCTAAAATCATTTAAAGTCGATTATATGCGGAAAAATGTCTTCACATCCAGTCGCAGATCCGAGGGGAGTAATTTGTTTATACATCAAGAATTTTGTTCATTCTAGTTATGAAAATATTCATAAAATCTATAAAAATTTCATTACAAGTACACAGAAAAAAATAAAATTTAATTAAAAAATTCGTTGATTTCATTAAAAAATTAATTAAATTAAATAAATGATTATTTATTTAATTAAAAACTTAATACTATAAATTAAAAACTTAAAAAAAAAAGTTATATAAATTAAAAATTTAATTAGAAAAAAAAATTTAAAAACAATTAAAATTTTTAATTCTTTAAATTAAAAAATACATTAAAAACAATACATTTTTTAAAAATAAATAATTAAAAAAAACACTTTTTTAAATAAAATAGTATAAAAAAATGTTTCTTCAAACTAGCCCAGAAAGTCACTAACAAGGAAAGTCTCCCTGGTGTTAACCTCCGATCTTCATTAAATTTGGATATGGTTTTAAGAACGAAAATTAATTCGACACGTATTTTTTTAGCGGCCCAAACTCATTTTTTAGGGGGGTCGATTTGTATGGGGGGGAAATTGACCTTTTTCAGTTTTTTTACAATTTACGCCTATTTAAACAAAATTAATATAGGCATGTGTGGTATCAAATTAAAGGTATTAAAAATACCTATCTCGTGCTGCTAACAACGGGCCAAAGAAGTTAATATTTTTCGACTTATTAACAAAAATGTCCTAAAATGTTGGTATTTTACTCAATACGACGAAAAGTTGTGCATGTTTGGACACGTTCTTAGCACATGTAGATAGGTTTTCCAAAGACCTTTCATTTGGTATGTAACATGACTAGGTTTCTTTGCATAGTATTGGAGATAAACGAGAAAAACTGAAAAATTGCCTTGTCTTCCACCCTCCTTTTTGCCCCATAAATATAAATTGGGCCGCTAAAAAAAAAATACCTGTCCCTTTATTTTTTCTGCTCTACAAAATAAAACCAATTCCATAAAGATCCGCGGGTTACACTATGGAGACTTCCCTTGTATGTGCAGCTAAAAATTTAATTAAACAATTAATTATATTAATTAAATGTTTAATTAATTTTATATTTAAAAACAATTAAAATGTTAATTAAAACTAAGTTATAAATTTAATTAAACAATTAATTATATTAATTAAAAATTTAATTAATATTAAATTAAAAACAATTACATTTTAATTAAAATAATATACAGTCGAACCCGGTTATAACGAACTCCGAGGGACCAGAAAAAATAGTTCGTTATAAGCGAAGTTCGCTATAAGCGGGGTATATTCTTTATCAATCTAGTTTTATATCAAAAAAAAATAGATCCAATTTTGTTTAATTTGATGTTTTTTTCGTAAATAAACTACTTATTGAGAAGAAATCATTAAAAATATAAATACATTTGATCAATATTATAATATAAAACCAAAAAAATCCAATATTTTGTTAGTTTGATAAACATGATTGCCACACATTAAAAAATATTTATGGGAGTTCGTTATAAAAAGGTAAATATACATGAAATTATGTTCGTGGGACCATAATAAGCAGTTCGTTTTAACCGAGGATTCGTTATAACCGAGTTCGTTATAAAAGAAGTATTTTGTGTGAAAATTGATGCTAAAACGTCAGGACTTTAGAATTAGTTCGTTATAACCGAGAATTCGTTATAACCGAGTTCGTTATAACCGAGTTTGACTGTATACGATATTATTTTCTGTTTAAGCCAATGATTTTTTTTATTGGTTGAATAATTTAAAATTGATGAAAATTTTCATTGAAATATTGCAAATGTTCAAACAATTAAAAAAAAATTTCAGCGAAAAAAAAGAAATCTAAGAATCAAGGATTATTTTCGTAAATGTAATAAAATTTTTCATTTATTTTGTGGACAAATCATAGTCTTGATAAAAAATATATACAATAGTTTTTTATGAATAAATGTATCATTTTCTATACAAACAAGTAGAAAAGATAAATTCGACTTGGCCGAATCTATGAATATCCTCCACAATGCACTTTTTAAAGGACGGTAAATTTTGTAACGTGAAAAAAATTAACAATTTTGATTAGAAAGAATTTATTTTGAGTAAAATATTTTTTTTTTTGTCATTTTTGTAAAAAATAAAAAAAAAACTTACTATTTTTTTTTTTTAGTGTAAAATTTTTTTTGAGTGTATTTTTTTTTTAGTGTAAAAATATTTTCGAGTCACAAAAATATTTTGTAAAGTAATTTTGTGGCTTTACAATGTTTTTAACGCTTGTTTTTTTAAGCTCGGTTTTTTCAACACATGAATTCAAGGTGGAACCAATCTGAAATTTACAGTTTTGCTAATAACTTTTGAACCACTCGACCGATTTGGCTGCAATTCAATGGGAACCAGACCAGGTTCGAAAAATATGTATGCCAAGCTTCAGCATTGTCTTTTGAAGGTTAGCATGTGTTTTATATCGTTAATTCGCAAAATTTGCCGAGATTTACTCTTTTTCTTATAACGGTTGAACCTGACCAGATAAATTAAAGTCTTTCAAATGTTAGCGTGTTTTCAACAGACAGAAAAACGGTCGGACGTCACTAGATCGTCTTAAAATCGATCGAGGATCATGAATATAAGTGTGCGTGAGTCCATTTTTATTTTCTCTTCATATTTCCTTTCGTACCAAGAAAAAGAAACAAAAAATTTTAAAAATTTGGCTTAACTTAAGATTTCGTCCCGAAAAGAGCAAAAACAAATGTAAAATTTTGCTGAAAATTTTGAAATATTTTTGAAATTTTGAAATATTATTGAAATTTTTTATACCCTCCAACCACAGTATGGGGGTACACTAACTTTGTCATTCCGTGTGTAACGCCTCGAAATATCAGTCACTACTCCCAAAGGGAGTGGAGATAGGGCTGTGGTATGCTTAACAAAAAGGGTAAAAATAAGTGGGGGTCGGTCTCACTAATGACCCCTCTCGGACGCACTATTGCACCGGTAGGATCTGATTAAATAAAACAAATTTACAAAAAATAAAAAAAATTGTATGGGGACCGCCTTAACAATTAGAGATAGAGGGTAGGTGTGTCCAGAGAAAATGTTTGGACTAAAAAAATATTGTGGGTCGGTCATACATTTTGTTGCTCTAAGGGCACTATTAGGGCAGTTAGAGCGGTTGAAGCAAATTTTAAAAAATGTCGTTTTGTGTGGGAGCCCCCTTAGAAATTGGAGGTAGGGTATTAGTTTGTGCCAAAGAAATGTTAAGACGTAAAAATTAATGGGGTTCGGTCTTATAAATGAGCCTCTATGACGCACCATTGGAGCAGTAGAAATGATTTTAAGATTGGAAAATTACAATAAAATTTTTTCAAAAAATTTTAAAAAATAGTAATTATCGTTTTTCCACGATCCTCCTGGGCAAAAAATTTTTAGAATCGATAGAAGTTTTACACAAAAAAATTTCAAAAAAAAAACGAAGAGTGCAAACATTTTCAAAAATGAGATTTAAATTTTAAAACTGAAAAATCGCATACTAGAGCGCTTTTAAGAATTTTTTTTGATTTTTTTTTTTTTAAAGTACGTAAAAAAACAAAAATTTTGAAAAAAAAAATGAAATTTGGGCCAATATTGAAGAAGTTATGAGTAAATGAAGTTTGAGTAAAGGAACAAACTACCAATTTTTAAAAATTCGGTATCTTTTAAACGGGTCATCAAAAAAATCTGAAAATTTACCACGAAGGAGTTTTC
Source organism: Pegoplata infirma (assembly GCA_963921195.1). NCBI lineage: Eukaryota > Metazoa > Arthropoda > Insecta > Diptera > Anthomyiidae > Pegoplata > Pegoplata infirma. Next base: position 199,164,385 of record OY992539.1, read on the forward strand.
GAAGGGTACTAAAAAGTGTAAACAAATTGGGAAAATCTAAAAAAAAAATTTTTCAAAATATCCGATTTGACATTGACCCCATATGTATATGAAAGTTTGAAATCATCTTTATAAAATTTTCCTTTGTCTTGAAGACATGAGTATATTTGGCATAGTTTGAAAAAGCATTTAAAAAAATCGAATATTTTTAAACTATTTAAAAAAATAAATTGATACATTTTCAGCAAATTTTTACTTGGACACAATTAAAAAATTACGTTAAAAAAATTTTAAAATTTTAAGTAAAGTTTTAATTGTGTGAATTAATAATTTACTCAAATTTATTATTAAGCATTTAATATTTTTTAATTAAAAGTTTACTCAATACTATTAAATCGTTTACTGGTGCAAAATTGAGTAATTTTTATCTCAATAGTATTAAAAATTTACTCGAAATTTTTTTTTTATTTTTTTCTGTGTGGAGAACTCAAACAACCCCAAAAAAAACATAGTTATTTTGCATGTTTTCTTGTAAATTTGTTCAACAAATGAAACACATTTATGCCATATGAAGTTTATCGACCAGCACTTAGACCAAGATGATTAGGAAATTAATTTTTTTTCGGTCCGCCCCCTTTTGGGGGCATGGTTATAGAAAATAATAAAAAATAATGTTCAAATTCAGTTACTTAATCGTAAAGATCATAATGTATTTTTAAACATTTATGACGGGGAAACACCACCTCCCTCCCCAAAAAAAAACTACCCCCGAAACGCCCCCGTAATTTTTTTTGTTTTTTATTTGTCGCTAGGCAAAATGTGTACCACACTTGCGAACCGCCGATTTTCTGTTTATACCCCGCTCTTACCCCCCAAAAAACTACACATTTAAATTTTATTTTTTTTTAATTTGATAACATGTTTTAGGGTACAAAAGATTCGCTTCAGCCGAATTTTTACACTCTCACTTGTTTTTACTTATTTTCTAGTATGTTATGCTTTTTAACCTTATATAAGCATGCTCGTGCATGTTTGAACGTATGGCATGTGTGAACAAATTTTTTTGATTCATTAAAAATTAACACACTTCAAAGTGTTTCATAGACAAAACACTACTACTCAACTACCATTTTCCCCAGGTTCATTCAGAGCTTCTTTTAAGTAAATGTTGCATGATACCAAATGGTGTGAATTTAGTGAGGAATTTTAAATTATTTTGTGACACCTTTATTTTTTTGTGTGTAAATGATATTTAAAAAAGAAGGGATTTGCTAGAACTTAATTAAATAGTTTTTAAAATTTAAATTGAAAATGTTTCAAGTTATAAAATTATTAATTTAGAGAAACATATGTAGCTCTCTGGGCTCAACACGGCAAAGTCAAGAGACATCTTTAGTTGACTTTTGCAGAAGCGGATCTGTTTCATTGCACAAGGCCTAGCAAATCTTTCTACTATTCGTAATGAGATTCGTATCAGATTCAGCTCACCTCAATCTATTAGACAAGTACAGTTTAGCCTCAGTGTTTGGTTTTTTCGGTCCGATGCAATAGATGTATGTACTTTCTTTATGGAAAACGAAATGTTTATATTTAAGAATTTTCTGTAGTAAAAATGTGTCAGAATCTGGAAATTTTTTCCTACACGAAAATTGTCTAGTAATATGTATGAGAATGAAAATATGTCTTAAGTTTATTTTTTTTATAAATTGACACCACTGAACACAAATTATAATTTTTTAATTCACTGTCCATCGACATTTTTACGGCCCTATTTTGTTTAATGATGGTCATCGTTAATCATGCTTTGACTGATTTGTTTACGCTCTTATTTTGACATTGATAGATTGGGCACTTAGTGAGGAAGTTCTCATATGCAACCACTTAAATAGTACTCCAACTAGTTCTAGTACCACATTTTAAATCCATAATACAAATACTTGAGTCTTGATTGTTGTATTAATAAAATTCGATTTCTGCTCTATAACCTCTCAATGCCGTCGGGCAACTTATAAAAGTAATTATTGTAGTGAATAAATTTGGTACATACTAGTAAATTCTAAAATATATTTTGCAGTTTTACAAGTACATGTGAACATTGCAATAATCAGAAATACTATATATGACCCATTCTGCAACAAATGTATGCAGATATAGACCAACAAATCGTCTCCTTTATATGGGGCATTCCATGTCAAATCGGACACTTTGAATAATTTTTTTTTAGATTTTCCCAATTTGTTGACAGTTTTTAGTACCCTTCGAAAACTCCATCGTGGTAAATTTTTAGATTTTTTTGAAGACCCGTTCAAAAGATATCGAATTTTTAAAAATTGGTAGTTTGTTCCCTTACTCAAACGTCTTTTACTCATAACTTCTTCAATAATGGTCCAAATTGCATTTTTTTTCAAAATTTTTGCTTTTTTACGTACTTTAAAAAAAAAATCCAAAAAAATTCTTAAAAGTGTTATAGTATGCGAATTTTAAGTTTTAAAATTTAAACATCATTTTTGAAAATGTATGTACTCTTTGATGTTTTTGAAATTTTTTTATGTAAAACTTCTATCGATTCTACAAATGTTTTGGCCAAAAGAACCGTGGGATAACGATTATTACTATTTTTAAACAATTTTTTAAAAAATTGTATTGTAATTTTCCAATCTTAAAATCATTTCTACTGCTCCAATGGTGCGTAATAGGGGTCATTTTCAAGACCGACCCCCATTAATTTTTACGTCTAAACATTTCCTCGAAACAAACTAATACCATATCTTCAATTTCTTAGGGGGCTCCCACACAAAATTACATTTTACAAAATTTACTCCAACCGCTCTAACTGCCCTAAGAGTGCCCTTAGAGCAGCGACAGGCAAACACATACTATCATATTTTGTCTTTGTGTGTGTAACATGTAGCACTCTCATACTCAATGCACTTAAAGAAACTTATAGTAATAATAATAATACATTTAACCATTTAAAAAATAAAAAAGATAATAAATGACATTGGTTAAAATGTCTAGCAATGTAATATTTAGTGAATAGTGACAAACTAAGCATTCTGGTTGACCAAAAAAATGTTGCTTAAACAAAATTTGACATTAAAATTCTTTATTGATTATTTCTCTAAGTATATTTTAAGCAAAAAGAGAGGAGAAAATTGTGTTTCTTTTTGATTTTATTTAATGAGTGAGAGCATGTAGGTGTGAGAGTAAAAACGCCGCGTAGTTCTTTTGCCTGTCGCTGCCTTAGAGCAATCAAATGTTTGCTTTGTTTGTTAAATTTGTTTTATTTAATCAGCTTCTACCAGTCCAATGGTGCGTCCGAGAGGGGGTCATTAGTGAGACCGATCCGCATTTATTTTTACCATCCAACATTTTTGCAAAACATACCTACGTCCCACAGTGTTGTGACCTTGGCCATAAATGGTCAAACTAAATGTCTTAAAACTTAAGGTTATATGAATTTTATTTTAAGAAAACATCATAAATAAAACAAATCCAAAACAGTTAATAGATATCTTTAATAGTTTTTAAGTTACATGTCTCTAAAGTGGAACTTTTTGAAATATATCATATTTTGGTTTTAAAATCTTTAAAATCCACATGTAATTGTAACGGTTAAATAATTATATTGCATTTAAAATTCGACCTTATTGGTAATGAAGTTTTAAGTTAGATATGTTGCTTGTATGATAATGCTGTTTTGGTCGACATAAGTTAATCATATGGCAAGTAACGCTGTTATAAAGTGAGTTCCAAAGAAAATACTAATTTATTTTACTAATTTCATATTTGATAGTCAGCCATTTTTGTGGCCCTCATTGGCGCGCTTAGTTCTTTGCAGAAAATATTGGTATAAGTATGTAGATTACAAATGACAAAAGAACTCGTCCACGTTTTTCCACTTTTTTTTTTTTAATCAATTTTTTTTTTGTGGGAACCCGAATATAAATTTGGAATTTTTTTTAACGAAAACACCAAGATGCAGCAGTTGTCCTTGATAATTTGAAATGTATTGCGAAAAATAGTTATGGAACACATATAATAAATCGGAATGCAAAATGCATTGGTCGGTTAAATTTTAAATTTTATTTAAATTGGTCCAAGAACCATTATTTGTCATCCAGGTCTGACACAAATTAGATGCTTGGCTAGACACCAGTTGTACATTAACAGATGCAGACTTTTATTTAGAAAGATTTTGTTGAGGAAGTACGTTGTACTATGTTTTAACTTGCTTATTTTATAACGGTCTTTTTGAGATAGGCATATCCCTGCTTAAACTTAAAAACAATATTCAACGTATTGTAAATACTACGTGCAAAAATGCTGTGAATTATTGATAGTTTTAAGGTCAAAGGATTTCCCTGAATTTTCTTAAGTCTTTAAAAAAGGATATTTTGCGCTAAGAATATCCTAAGGATAGGTTAAGGATAATCCTTGCTTCAATTATACTAAAATAAGGTATTTTCAACATTATCAGAACAGAATTTCATGAAGTACGAAGGATTTTTTTAACTTTTTTTTTAATTTTTTAAGGACATTTTTAATATTTTTATTACATCCTTGCTTCAATTTTTTCATTTGATTAAGATTTAAGGTATATTCTAAGTGTTGCGGATGCAAAAATTCATGAAGGAATTTGAATTTTGAAATTTTTCTTGACTTTTTTAAAAAAGGACATTTTCGAGGAGGGCGTATCCTTGTTCCGATTTGCACAAATTTTGACAACTACATTGAGCATATTATAACAGTTGGATTATCAAAATTTCATGAAATAACTTCAATTTTTACACTTTTTCTGAACGTTATTTTAAAAAGGACATTTTTGAGCTAGGCGTATCCTTGCTCCGAATTGGACAAAATTTTGTAGAATAATTAATGGCATTATAGGTAATAACTACAATAAATAACATGAAGTTTAAAGCGTTAGTTTTCGTTTTATGCCGTATTTTCATTTCAGGATATATGGGAAGTATACGAATCCTTGGGTGGATATTGACCAAATTCAAAATTTTTCTTGATCTTATCGATCTTAACAAGTATGCCAAATTTTAACGCTCTAACTTAACTCCTTCTATTTTTGGCCACTCTTTACATGAAGACGCAACACTGTGCGTCCTATCTCCACGCCCTAAGTGGGATTTTTTTGGATTTTTTTTTTAATTACGTAAAAAAACAAACATTTTGAAAAAAAAATTCCAATTTGGAAGTTATGGGTGAAAGAAGTTTGAGTAAGGGAACAAACTACCAATTTTTAAAAAATCGATATCTTCTGAACGTGTCATCAAAAAAATCTGAAAATTTACCACGAGGGAGTTTTCGAAGGGTACTAACTAACTGTCAACAAATTGAGAAAATCTAAAAAAAAATTATTCGCGGAAAGTTTAGTAAACATCATGATAAAATTATTAAAATTTAAACTTCTAAAATATAAAAATAAAGCAAAATTTTTTGGTAATTTCAGAGTTATCCAAATTTAAAAATATACGGCTACGTTAGGATCTGCCAATTTATGCCTATTTTTAGATTAGCAGCCGGCTTCAAAAAACTCTGGAAAGGACAGAGAATCCAGAGTCATTATGTTACGTACTATATGCATGCCAAAAACACACAATTTTACAATAATTAATATTATTTTTCCGTTCAAAGTCAAACAATTTTAAATTCGACAACTTTAGGATATGCGCCATTTTAAGCTTCATAGCTCGTTAGGGCTTCAAAATTTTCTAAAATGTTTAAAAAGCACAATTTTTAAATCTGACTAATTCAGGAGATGATCGCTAGGACTACATGCTATCAGCATCCTTGCTTAAATGGAGACTTTGAAAACAGCTAAAATGTTAAAAAAACTGTGTTGAAAAAAGTAGATATATCCCACATACAAACATCCCCTTTAAATTTGGCAAAAACTACTCCTAAAACCGTATTATAATAATTATGATTTCGAAATTTAGCATTCCAAATTTAAAAGAAATAGGACCAGTTTTACTTGTAGCCCCATTCAAACCACCATTCCGATGTGCGTAAAAATATTTCAAAACTCATGAAAAGGAAATATTTGTCAAAAATATTGTTCATGTTTGTTAAATGTGTACTTTGGTAACTTTATCAAATCTGATCATGATTGGCCCATTTTTAGACTTACAATTAGTTCTCATATAAAAATTTCGCTCGATATTCTGTAAAATCGATCTTTTGGCAGTAAAAAAGCCCATTTCCCTCAATTTTCGCTTCTGTGTGTTTTCTACACTAATTAAAGATCTCAAAAACTAGTGATCTAATGAGTCCATGTTTGGACTTGAGACCCATTTTTGGGGAAAACCTGAGTATAATATGGACGCACAGTGGACCAAATGTTGAATCTGGTGCGCAGTTGGTCGAAAAATGAAGTTTTTACAATATTGAATTAGTATCGCATATATGATTGCACTATTCCTACCTTACTTAACGCTAATAAAATTTCTTTGTTTATTGCAAAAACACCATCGTAGTAGGCAGCCAAACATGAGTAATTAGTTTTTATAAAAAAATTTCTTCAAGTTCTGTGTAGACGTGTTGTGTGTTTAAACTGCTATTTTACGACCGTATTAAGGCAATTTATCAAATTATTTGTTATATTGACTGGTTCCATTTTAAATAGCATAGACAATCAGCCGATGGTGGTTCAATTTATCCAAAAATTAACATATCCATTCTTCTGATTTTTATTGAATTTCGGTTTTTGTTATTTAGTCGAAATTGTGAATGGTTCGCGTTTTATCGCTGTTCAAAGTTGGTATTTTGCCACAATTTTATAAGAAATACATAATGTTTAAATGAACATATCTTTGGAACGCATCATCCGATTATCACGAAATAAAGCGCAAAATAATGGCTATGTCCTGTACTTAAAATAGAATTTTGAAAAAGGATAGGGTGCTTAGCAAAAAGGATATTGAAATTAAAAAAATGTCCTTAATTTGCAAATATCTCAAAATGCGTATCTTTAATTTTCCTTTATTTTTTTGCACATATAGCCTAAAATGTACTTAACAACATATGCAAATCCCAAATTGGCGTGATAAGCGGTTTAATTGTAAACGCGGTTTCATGAAACGCCTTATTGATTTTTGTTAATAACAATCGTTTACAAATGAAAAACAATTTCTGCGCACTAACCGCGAATAATTTTTTTATATGTATTTTTGATCGCTAAACTCAAAAATTTCATTAAAACAACATTTCGCGAATACATTTTTGTTTAATGAATTTTTTAGCGTTTTTTGGAGGTATTTTAACTATTTTGCTTATATCTTAAGTTCTGTTTATCTGATCTTCTCGCAATCAAAACCAAACTAAAGATAATCAAATTTCCAACAAATCCTACATTCATCATTTTTCCATCAGTTCAAAGCTTTACGCGCAAATAAATTTTTTAGCGTTATTTGGAGGTATTTTGACTATTTTTCTTATATCTTGAGTTTCGTTCATCTGATCTTTTCGCAATAAGAACCAAATTAAAGACAATCAAATTTCCAACTAATCCTTAATTCATTATTTTTATATCAGTTCATAACTTTGCAATTGGCAAACAAGGAAAAACTATTTTTTTATTAACAAAGCTCATTTTTTAAAAATTTTAATTTCTGTTTTTAAAATTTTTAAAAAATTTTCGTAAAAAATTACCAAATAATTTGTGATAACTTCGGAGTAAACCTATAGATTTTCATCAAATCAACTTTATTATATTTATAAATGTTCAGGCTTTGCAGATAAATAAAAAGACGTAATTAATTGCAAAGATTTCTATTTCTTAAACTTTTTTTTATATGATTTGTTAATCAACAAACTTATTTTAGTCATATGTTTGCCTATTGAACGGAAAGCTTTGAACTGATGGACAAATGATGAATGTAGGATTTGTTGAAAATTTGATTGTCTATAATTTAGTTCTTATTTCGGAAGGATCAGATAAACGGAACTCAAGATATAAGAAAAATAGTCAAAATACCTCCAAATAACGCTTAAAAATTTGTTTGCGCGTAAAGCTATGAACTGATGAAAAAATGATGAATGTAGGATTTGTTGGAAATTTGATTGTCTTTAGTTTGCTTTTTTTTTGCGAGAAGATCAGATAAACAGAACTTAAGATATAAGCAAAATAGTAAAAATACCTCCAAAAAACGCTAAAAATTAATTAAACAAAAATGTATTCGCGAAATGTCGTTTTAATGAAATTTTTGAGTTTAGCGATCCAAAATACATACAAAAAATTATTCGCGGTTAGTGCGCAGAAATTGTTTTTCATTTGTAAACAAGAAAATCATTAAGTCGTTTCATGTAACCACGCTTATAAATAAACCGCTTATCACCCCAATTTGGGATTTGCATATGTTGTTAAGTACGTTTTGGGCTATATGTGCAAAAAAATATAGGAAAATTAAAGATACGCATTTTGAGATATTTGCAAACTAAGGACATTTTTTTAAATTCAATATCCTTTTTGCAAAGCATCCTATCCTTTTTCAAAATTCTTTTTTAAGTACAGGACATAACCATTATTTTGCGCTTTATTTCGTGGCAATCGGATGATGCGTTCCAAAGATATGATCATTTAAACATTGTGTATTTATCATACAATTGTTGCAAAATACCAACTTTGAACAGCGATAAAACGCGAACCATTCACAATTTTTACTAAATAACAAAAACCGAAATTCAACAAAAATCAGAAGAACATATATACCAATTTTTAAGACAATTTAAATAGGTAAGACCGAAAAAGTGTTTTTTTGTAGTCAAAAATTTTGGAATTCTTCTATATATACCCTCTATCACTAGAGTGGAGGGTATAAAAATGTCTCGGAATCTAAAACCTTTTATAGGCAAGATTTCTCAGAAACTAAGACTTTCTATAAAAAAAATTGCTCAGAATCTGAGACTTTTTGTATAGGAAAAATGTCTTAGAATATGGGACTTTTTCTGTAGGAAAAGTGTCAGAGTCTTAAACTTTTTTCTGGAGGAAAAATATCACAGAATCTGAGACTTTTTCTGTGAGAATCTAAGACTTTTTCTATACGAAAAATGTTTTAGAATCTGAGACTTTTTCTACACAAAAACTGTTTCATAGTCTGACCCTTTTTTTATAGGAAAAATGTAGGAAAAATGTAGGAAAAATGTCTCAGAAAATGCGAAAAATATTTTAGAATCTGGGACCTTTTCTGTAGAAAAAATGTCTCAGAATCTAAGACTTTTTTCTATTTTTTCGTTTTTCTAAGAATTTTTCTGTTGGAAAAATGTTTATAGATTCTGAGGGTTAATTTCTCAGATTCTTATGAATAGTTTCTTAGTATCTCAGATATAATTTCTTACAATATGAGACTTTTTCTATTGAAGCTTTTCTCAGACTTTTTGGAAAAATATTTAAAAATATGAGAAAAGGGTTCAGAGGCTTAGACTTTTTCTATATCATAAATATCGTATAAACTGTTTTAAGGAAACTGTTTCTGATAATTTTCTTGTGAAAAATGTGTCAGCAATTAATACAATTTATATTACACAGAAATTCTTTATTCTCTCAGAATTTTTTTTTTAATTAAACATTTTTAGAAGCTGTGTTGGCAAAATTTACAAATGTACGGAAAAATTAATTTTATCAGAATCTGATTTTTCTGATTCAGTTACATTTAGTTTATTAGAAACAATTTTTTTTATCCCCTTTCCGAAAAAAATCCTGGACAGACCCTTGCATGGACGTATTTAAGGGGGCACAGGGCCCCTAATCCTTTTTCCAATCCTTTTGGATTGGAAAATTTTAAAAATTTAAAACACTTCACTTTGGTTTTTAAAGAAATTTTTGAGCAAATCTTCGTTTTTAAAATGTCATTTATGTCGAAATATCTGTTAAATATTTTAATACGTAAACGGATATTCTAGCTCGAGGCCTTAGTTTTTTTTTTAAATTTTATTTATTTCTAAAATGTATGTTAAAAAAAATTATTAAAAAACTAAGGCCTAAAGCTTGAATATCCGTTTGCTTATTTAAGTTAAACCAAAAATGTCAAAAAAAACTAATTAAATAATTATTCGTATTAGTTCGGGAGTTGTGGGAATCTTTTTCATAAGGTGCCAACAAAGTTTTTTAACTTTTAAATAACCGATAAGCCCTGACAACCCAACCTTTAAATCGTCTCTTTATATTTATTTTAAGTTTTAGTTAAATCGGTGTTTAACGGTTGGGATAGTTCCCTTGTTAAAAAATTTTTTTAAAAAAGTATGTGTAGCAATGAAAAATTAATATCTTGTTTTTTTAGATCATAAAATGTTTATAAATTAAAAATAATGAAGAAAATTATATTTAGGTGTTTTAAATCAAACCGAATTTAAAGAGCTTTTTCGGCCGTTTTTTATTTGGGGAATCACAATTCTAAATAAAACGTTGATTTGTCCTTGTGGGGTTTTTTCTTCAACGGGATATTTAAATTGTAATACCTCGTATGAATGCACTTGATGTGTTGTAAAGTTTAGATTTTTTTTTTTTTTATAGTTTCTATAATAATATTATACAAATGTATTAGACCATAGTTACGTAAGAGGTAAGTTACTAACAATACAATTTCATAAAAATAAAATATATTGTAAACTTAAATGAAAAAAGGATTGTAAGTCATCTTTATGTTTTCATCTTCATGTTTTCATTCAAAAATTAACATGACTTTAAAGAATTTTGAATAATTATGAAAATAGTTTGTATGTTATGTCCCTATGCATCTCTGCGTACGATATGTTATTTTGCAGTTCTTATTAAAATTATTTGGAATAGTAGAGTTTTGGTTTGTTTTTCCCCGTTTAAAAATTACCAATTTATTAATGTTTTTTTTTTCTCGAAACTTTAAAGTTTTGGTTTTGAACACAAGTGCTGTAAAAAAAATAATGAAATTTGTAAACAAAAAAAAATTTTTACATACATAATTAAGTTAGGGAATAATACGAACATATTGATGAAAATTATGCATCATTGTTTAAAATTTTAAACACGAATTTAAAATCAACGATATATTCTAAACAGCTGAGCTGGGCCGAGAGTTCTTTAATCATTTTTAGAACACCGGGAACACAAATGTTATCTATGTGCTATATTTTTGGATTTCAAAATTATACTTCCAAGATCTCTTGTAAACTTTCTTAAGTTATATTTTAAGAAAGTTATTGTTTAAGTTTTATTGTTTTTTAAGTTATTGTTACTTTGATCAACTAGAAATAATGTGAATTAAGTGTGATATGAGTAGGTCTTAATAAACCCATGAAGCTCCGTATTTTATTATTTAAAAAAGTCTTCAAATGCCTTTTGATGGTTTTTTTTTATAAAAACACTTAAAAATCTATCTATGTTATTTATTATAAAACTTCCCAGCAAAAAAAAAAAAATAAATAAATGTATGCAAAAACTATTTTTATAAGTGGAATTTTCAAATCAAAAGCAGTTGCTGAATTTAAATCAATAAAAGTTTTGAATTTTCAAAAGTTCTCCAAAAATCTGAAATTATGTTTTAAAAGCGAAACCGGTTAAAATGATTGGATTTGGCTCAAACTAAGCTCAAATGAAAGTTTGTCGAAGCATAATGAAATGGACAAGGGAAAGAAATTTTGAGAAATTAATTAAAAAACAATCTTACACGTGGGATAAACATTTTTATCTTTTTTTTATCAAAAATAATAAATATGATACATTACAAGACATAATATCTTCTTTAATTTCTTTTTTAAAAATTTTCCTTAAATTTTTACAACTTAAGTTGTAGGTCTAGGTCGATAAAAATGTATCCGTAAACTTGGGATAGCCAAAAGTTGAAAAAAATCCCACTCTAATATGACGTCCCATCAATGTTCTCAGGCGTATGATGAATACAATAGGTTGTTTTCAAATAATTTAAAATTAATCATACGTCACGTAAAACCGTATTTAGAATTTAATAATAATTGTGCATACTTATAGGGGCATGTATACTTAGGCGTATGATCATTTTAATACCCTCCACATAAAGGTAGAGGGCATATATAGGCTTACCATTCGTACTGATTTGATCAGTATATGTACTGATTTTTGATCACGTGTACTGATCAAAAAACGTTGTACTGATTTGTACTGATTTTTTAAAATATGTACTGATTGTGCTGATTTTTGAACATTCGAAAATTCTGTACAAACACTTGAATTTACGTAATATAAGTCGTCGGAGTTGTTTTTTATAACTTAGGTCTGAAAATGAGATAATTTATTATAAGGAGATAAGAGTTCGTGAATCAAGAGGTTCCTTAACGCAAAAATGAATCTGAGCATGACGTTGTTTTGATCTTCCTAAATTTATATGAAAATGCACACAGAATCTTTGGGGTTTTCAATAACGAAAAGTTCAATGGGCAGATGGATTTTTTATATTTTTTGAGAAAGATGATGCGCTCAGACCCAATAAAAACAAGTAAGAAAGTTATAATCGGTCAAGACCGACCATATGCTACCCTACACCGGTGTTTTCCGGAAAATGGGTCGCAAGTCCAAACATGGACCGATTGGATCTGTCTTTTGTTAGATCTTTATTTAGTGTACAAAACACAAAGATCAAATTTTAGTGGAATTGGTTTATTTTTTTTTTTTGCCAATAGACCGATTTAACTAAATATCGGATCCAAAAATGGTCCAATTATATTCCGATTTGATAAGGTTACTAAAGTACACGTTTAACAACAAAAAATAAATTTTTTATCACATATTTCCATTTTTATTAATTTTGAGGGAATTATGTGAATATCGGGAGGGTGGTTTGTATGGGGACTACCAGAAGAACTGACCCGTTTCCTTTGAAACTTGGAACGATGATTTGTGCATACAAAATTGGATTATCTGTTAAATTTTAAAACGATATCTATTATAATACAGTTGTAAGAGTCATTTAAGCCTAATACAAAGGGGGAGTTTGCATGGGGGCTTGGTCTTAACATGGACCGATTTTCTCAAGTTTCAATAGGCTTCGTCCTTGGGCCAAAAGATGATTAAGTTTCTAATTTCAAGTCAATTAATTGAAAATTGCGACCTGTGCTTAAACCGATACACAGTGGAAAATTTTGGTCATTTCCGGATCAAAAATCTGAAACTTTTGATTGGATCAATATTTTTGTATGCCGTCTTTTTTGTTGAATAGGTGAGACTTTAGGCTTTAATTTGTGCTTTTAATCATAAAAATCGACTGACGAGAACTAAAGTTGTGAAGGGTTAAAAATACATTTTCGATATTTTTGTTGAATTTTAGTATAAAAGTAAAGTGTTAGGACAAGTTAAATAGGTATTTTTTATATTTTCTAATTATTTTCAATTGAATTTTGCAACAGATATTCATAATAAGTAATTTTGTAGATAAATTTTTCAGAAAAGGTCAACATTTAGCCCCATAGACTTTTAAGGGCCAAATGTTGCAATTTTTAAAAAAATTACCGGATTCATATAGATTTTCATTGGTGTCAAATATAAAATTTAACTGATATTTTATTGTAATACGACAAAAATAAGGAAGTTATAATAAAAAATCGTATGAAGGTTGCCAAGATAAAAAAATAGTGTTAAATTCGGCTGTTGCCAAATCTTTCCAGAACCCTCCAAAAAGTGAAAAAAATAAATTGTTTTTTTGAGAAATGGAGTAAGGGGGGGGGGGGTTTGTCGGCGGGGACTACCTCTACCTTTTTGCAATAAATGTCTACAAACTCATTAATAATAATACGCAAAAATAACACAATTTTAGCATTTATTGTTATAGCCACGCCTCCAAACGGGGGCGGAGCTATTTTTTGGGGTTGTTTTTGTTTTTTTTTTAAGTGGAAATTGTTTAACCCGAGGTCCGATTTTGCCCATTTACAAACTTAGCCAGTTATAAGTAATTTTTTTTGTCAAACTTCCGGGGTCTAGCTCTTTTGGTTTGGACTACATCGTGCTTTCCACAGACAGACGGACAGACATCGCTAGAATATCTTAAAATTGATCATGGATCAATGTTATATGTATTTTATGTGATCCTAGACCGATATTTCGTTGCGTTACACATGGAATGGCAAATTGAGTTGGGCATAATGAGCGAAAATAATTCATAATTAAATTTTTATTTATTTTTAATTTGAGAGTTCGTCAACATTTTTGCATGCCATTTGTTTAAAGGCACGAAAAGGCAGCTAGTTTTGATATATCTTTTAGATAATAAGTTTAACTTTAATTCTATGTTATAACTAGATTGGAGGAAAACGGCGCTAACAGTTAAAACCTAGTCAAAGTTGCGTAGGTTAGCAAAAAAATATTATATACTTCAAATGAAAAAAATGCCAATTCTGCTAACAATATATACAAAGCTCATAACAAAAATAGAATCTGGACAAGTTACCCTTTCCAACATGGTATTACAATCCAAAAAATAATAATTAGAAACATTAAAAATACGCACTTGAATATCGTATAATTTTATCTCCCCAAATCTTTAAAGTCGAAAGTTGTGTGTTCTGTCGCCATTTTCGAATACTTCTGTTGACATAATAACTATGATTTATGAAAATAATTATTGCTTGACATCTTAGCTTTACGATAGAACTTGTTTTATGGATAATTTCAAACATTTGCAAAAATCAATTATGAGATGCATTCACCTTATATAATCCACTGTGCGATAGCTGGACAGACGGACGGACATCGCTAAATCGACTCAAAAAGTAATTCTGAGTCGATCGGTATGCTTGAAGGTAGGTCTAGGACCATTATTTCGGGTAATTACAAACATCAGGACGAACTCATTATACCCTGTACCACAGAGTGGTGTAGGGCAGCGGTTACCAACCTTTTTGCCTCGCGTACCCATAATTTTCAATTTTATCAGCCGCGTTTTTGTTTTTGCTAAAAAACTTCACAAATATTAGAGTTAATTTTGATCTGCGGGTATTATGAAAGTATTTAGTGGAGGTCTAAACAATGGTGGTATTTTTTTTGGAAAAATGTTCGCTCCTTGGGGTGGTTCAATGCATCTGAAAACGCGGATTTTAAGCTGATTTTCTGCAGAGCAAAAACGGCTGAAATATTACAAATCTAATTTCACCAGTCGATTTTACACCAAAAATTAATAAAAGGGACGTTTTTTGAACTCTTAAAAAAGTTCTAAAAACATATCACAGGGAGTGGAAATATAATTTTTTAATTTTTTTTTTTAAATTATTTTTTTGTAATTTTTTTAAATAATTTTTTTTAAATGATTTTTTTTAATACGAGGACAGATCAATAATTCCATGACTCTTCAAAAGAAACACCCTCGTATTTACAATGAAAGGGCATTTTGAGCTTAACAAAATGGTACCAAAATTACCACTCTATCACAACCCGTCTCAAAAATGCCTAAAAAAACGTTTTTTGAGAACTTTGACAAAAATTTTCTAAAAAACCTGGCGTCATAGAAAAATTTGGGAACCATATTCGGAATCAGCATCTAAAGGTTAATAGAAAAAAGTGGTCAGATCTTAAAATATCATCCAAAAATATCGAAAAAAGTCTCTCTAAATTGCACAAAAATACGTTTTTTTTTTTGTAAATTTTGACCTCAACTTTCTTAAAAACCTGACGTTATGAAAAACTTTGGAAGCCAGATGCGGAACCAGCATTGAAAGGTTAATCTTAATGTCCAAATTACTGAAATTTTGCGTACCCCCGCGGACATTTTCGCGTACACCCTAGTGGTACGCGTACCATAGGTTGGTGCTTATTAGCAGTGAAGTTTTCTTACAGGAAAAGTTGTCAAAACTTACGGAAAAAGTCTTCAAAATCTGAGAGATTTTCTTATTCTCAAAACCTGTGGAATTCTGTTATATTTTCTGCACTGAAACGATCAAAACATTCAAATGAAGTTTAAAGTCAACTAAATTTTCTGCAAAATACCGACCACAGTTGTTTTCTTGCAGTTGTTTTTTAACAGTAGTTTTTTGCAAATGTTTTTACTCAAAATACTTGGGGTCAAGTTAGTTTAACCGATATTTTCTGAGTGTTGAAAAAACATTAGTGTTTTCTCATAGAACAAAAAAACTTGGGCGTACTGATTTAAGCTAAGAAAAAAATGGTCACCCTAGGTATATATAAGTTTATCATTCCATCTGCAGCTCATTAAAATATCGGTCTTGGACCCATAAAGTGTATATATTATTGATTACACTAGTTTACAAATTTGCATCTCTACATTTTGCATTTATATTTTATGTAAAATCTTACGCTGAATCCGAAAATCTACTTCAAAATATTATTGTCGATATATTGACAATTTTGTATCAATTGTATATAATTTGAAAAAATTATACAAAATGCTTTACTTCGACTGCTGGTTGACAAATGTGAACAAAATTGGATATCGGATGATATTTTAACAAATATAAACATATTTTTTTACCAAAAAAAAAAAAATTCGAGGAAATTTTTTTTTTTTACTAAAATCTTTTTTTTTCCAAATAATCTTTTTAACATTGTGGAGGGTATCAATACATTTGACAATGCCGAATTTATGTTTTTTACTTGTTTATGAATATTTTTGTTGGGTTATTGTGTTTAAGAAGATTTTCTCATGTTCTTCTCCTAGCGTTACCATATTTTCTACTATCTTTGAACAATATTTTTATTGCATATTTTTAGACGTTGTTAATTTCATACTTCAATGGATACTTTTGCTTGTTGAAAGATGTTTCTTATACGAGCTTATTCTCATTTTTTTTTTGCTATATTTTTGCATATGACTTCCTCTATTTTAACCATATGACTCTAACATGTTAGATATATAATCATAACTTACGTTTCATCTTTGTTTTTTTTTTATTATTTTTTTGTGTGTTTCTTTAATGAACTTTATGTTTAACATTTTAAAAAGGGGGTTCTAAGCATTTTTTTTTTTCAAATGAAATCCTTAAAAACGGAATAACATTTTTGTTTTTGAAACATACTCAGAGTTACAATGAAATATTTTTTATGGTATTCTTAGAAATTTATGTTTTAGAAAAACTCTCAGACTCAGAGAACAAATTTTTAAAGAAAAATCTTACGTATATTGATTTAATACCTGATTGTACCTGATCACATCTAAAAGATCTTAAGTACAGATTCAACTGCCCGATTAATAAAGTTTTGATATAGTCGTATATTTTGTAATATAATTATATCTAAATTGATCTATCATCTGATCCCAAAAATGAAGGATCCAAAAATATACTATTATATCTTATTAGATCAAGTTTGATATTATTAGACATAATTAGATCCCAAAAATGGAACGGTAAATTTCATATAATTTGATATTGAAGATAATATTAGATTTAAAAAGATATAATTTTTTTATAATATCAAATTAGATAATATTTACCGTTCCATTTTTGGGATCTAATTATATCAAATTTTATCCAAAAAGATACAACCATATCTTTTTGGATCCTCCCTTTTTGGGATCAAATGATATATGGTGCCGTATTATTTTTTAGTCGTGTAGATCCTATGGCTTTATATCTAACAGATCTGATCAGATCAATAAAGAAACTTCTTATCAGATTATTTATTTTTCTCAGGAAAGTTTTTGTTAGAGATTTTGAGGTAAATTTCCGTTGGTACGATTCTGAAATTCTTTGCATGCCGTTGAATCTTCTTTAAAACCAATTAAGAATCCCTGTTCTCTACTACAGTTTTTCTACCTCATACATGACTGAAGTATAAGAAAGACATTATTTTGGCATTTTGCCCAAGTAAGCAGAAAAACTCTTATGACTTTATGCTTACATAAATTTTTACCCTGTTTAGAGAAGTTTTTCCATACATATATATTTTTTTTTTCTAGTATTTTACTTATGAAAAGCCAATCATATTATATCTAATATATGGCATGAAGGTGGTATTAGTTAGTAGTGGTGACCACTTTTTTTTCATTTTTTGTATGTATTTATAAGTAGAAAACTTTCAAGTTAATGTAATTTATATTATGAATTGTATATAGACTTATGTACTTCAAAAAGGTTGTTAAGACTTATAAATTTTATTATTTTTTTTTTTTCATCCACAATAATCTTGTTTAATTTAGAAAAAGATGGTATTTCATCTTCAGAGAAACTTACAAAATAACAATTTGTTAAAACCTTTTGGAAATATTTATGTTAAAAAAAATGTTTTAGTTAAATAATGCAGTTACATTAAAGTTTTGAAAGGAAGGTGTTCTTAAGACAACAAGTAAGAATCTGAAAAAGTAGAAAGTTTTTTAACAGAACAGGATTATTTTATAAACTCTCCAACTACTGGCGATTTTTTATAAAAAATAGTAATATTACGAAAAAATCGCTAATCACGTAGTCAACGTGATTAAGTTGGCACTACTGTACGTTTTTTACACTATTGTGAATGAAAAAACAAAAAATTGTTGTCAAAATGCGGCAACCCTGATCACATAGTCAACGTGATTAAGTTGGCACTACTTGTACGTTTGTTACACCATTGTGAATGAAAAAATGAAAAATATTTGTGAAATACGGTAACCCTGGATTGTGAGAGAAACGAAGAATAAGATATCCGGAGAGAAAAAAAATAAAAATAAATATTTTGCCGTGCCGGTCACGGTTTTAACTGCCAAATCGTATGAAAAAAGTCGTTCCGGATTTGTTTTGTATTTTTTTTTTCCAAGTGGAAACTTTTTATCCTTGTTCTATTATGCCCATCTACGAATTAAGCCAGTCTGTGATGATCTTAATATGGGGTAATTTTGAGTGGGTGCCGTCTTAGGAAGTGGAAATAGGGTTAGTTATGTTTTCAAAAAATTGTATAGGGTTAAAATTAATGGGGGTCGGTAACACTAATGAGACCTCTAATATGTACCATTGCACAGTGGATTAAATAAGGTGAATGCATCTCATAATTGATTTTTGCAAATGTTTGAAATTAACCATAAAACAACATCTATCATAAAGCTAAGATGTCAAGCAATAATTATTTTCAGAAATTATAGTTATTATGTCAACAGAACTATTCGAAAATGGCGACCGAAAACACTACTTTCGAATTTAAAGATTTTGGGAGATAAAATTATACCATATTCAAGTGCGTATTTTTAATATTTCTAATTAGTTTTTTTAGGATTGTAATACCATGTTGGAAAGGGTAACTTGCCCAGGTTCAATTTTTGTTATGAGCTTTGTATATACTGTTAGCAGGTTTGAAATTTATTCATTTGAAGTATATAATATTTTTTTGCTAACCTACGCAACTTTCAATAGGATTTTAACTGTAAGCGCCGTTTTCCGCCAATCTAGTTATAACATAGAATTAAAGTTAAACTTATTATCTAAAAGATATATCTAAAACCAGCTGCCTTTTCGTGCCTTTAAACAAATGGCATGCAAAAATGTTGACGAACTCAAAAATTAATAATAAATAAAAATTTAATTATGAATTAATTTCGCTCATTATGCCCTACTCAATTTGCCATTCCGTGTGTAACGCAATGAAATATCGGTCTAGGACCACATAAAATACATACAGCTGCGAAAGAAAAAATAGCACCAGTGGTATTTTCTTCAGTTTTATGATTGGGGTTGTAATGTTTAAATATCCAAAAAAAACAGTCCAACGGTTACCACAAAAACAAAAAATGTTTAGAAAACTATGCCAAGAAAACACACTTTTGCTTTTTGGTATGACGCCCTTCGTTTTTAGTGGGCGTGGTTTTTAGCTTGAATTGGGCAGATTTACACAGAAAAAAATATTCAATGGAAAAAAACAATTAAATATTTGCTCAGCTTAAAATTTGACATTTAATTAAATTTTACTTGAATCATTTAACCATTTGCTCAAATCTGAAAAATTCACAAAAAAATTCATAAAAACAAAAAAACTCATCATAGTAGCCTTTGAGTAACAATGCGATGAACGCTGTTGCGTTTTTTGTTTTAGTTTGCGTTAGTCGTCAAATAGAAAAGTACTTTCACGCACACAAGACGAAAATAAACAAAATAATATAAAGCACAAAAAAAACAATTTAAACAAAAGACTTGAAAAGACTGACAAAAAACACTACAACTGTAAAATAATGATTAACATTCACTCAGATCAAGCATTGGATTACTCAAAAATAACACAAAATTATTGATTAACCGCTCACTCAAATCAAGCATTGGTTTAATCAAAAATTACAGAAAAATAACAATTAACAAATTACTCAAATCAAGCATTGGTTTAATCAAGGAACAGTCAATGACTGACCTACAATTTTCGTGCTTGATCCAACAATTTTCCTCATTAGATGACTTTTAATTAAAATAATGCTCAACCTGGTGTATTTCGTGCTTGATCTAACAACTCATTTTTATCTGTGTATCATCTCAGGAAATTCATATCATATCTCAAAAACTACTCACCAGATCGTCATGAAATTCACAAAATTGGAAAGCTTATTAAAATTTGTTATAAAAAACATTCATATCCCATTTAAATGCTCACCAGATTATCAGTGAGAGCATCAAATACAAAAACAAAATTTTGGTAATTTTTGATATCGTTAATATTTGGCTTATTTCTCAGAGTCTAAGTTATAAACGGGTTCATAAAATACATTAAATTAAATCTGTATTGGGGATGAATATAAATGGCAATATACTTCTATGCCTTCCCTTGTGAAACATCGGAGTTATTAACAAAATTTTATTTTTATTAAAAATTGTGTGATTTAAACTTTTGTTCCAAGCTATGTCATTGTAAATTCAGTGACCACTGTGTACTGAGAATAGAAGCCATTTTTACAAGCTTTCGATTACTTTTTATTTCGTTTAGATCGGATCAGTAACTTTGCAGATATGCTATGTTGTTTCAGAGGTGATGGATAAGGCTGATTTTGGCTTTAAAGCCACGCCCACTATAAACAGAATACTGCATAGAAAAAACAGGCTGGAATTTTTATTCTGTGTTATTTTTTTAACATATTCTTTTTATGAAATGACCGCTAGACACTTCAGCAAATGTTATCGGATAAAACTCGAAAGGCATAAGATTTAGAAAATTCCCTTTGGTGCTATTTTTTCTTTCGCAACTGTATAACAAAAAACCCAAAAAACATTTTTTGCATATTTTTTAGCATATTTGTTCAACAATTGAACAATATATTGATTAATAAAAAAATTAAAAAACCTGCGCTTGTCAAAGAGACTGAAAAACGTAATTTTTTTTGGTCCGCCCCCGTTTGGAGGCGTGGCTATAACAATAAATGCTAAAATTGTGTTATTTATACGTATTATAATTAATGAGTTTGTAGACTTTTATCGCAAAAAGGTAGAGGTAGACCCCCGTCGAAAATTTTACACTCAAAAAAAAAAAAAAAAATGTACACAAATAAAATTTAGTTTTTTTTTACAAAAATTACAATATTTTGTGTACATACATACGTGAATTCACTCAGAAATATTTTTACAGTAAAAAAACATTACACTCGAAAAAAATTTTACACTCAAAAAAAATAGTATTTTTTTTTTTTTTTTTTTTTTTAATGACAAAAAAAGAGTTTTTTACTCAAAATAAAATATTTCTAATCAAAATTGTTAATTTTTTCACGTTAAAAAATGTACTACCCTTTAACAAAAATGCATTATGGAGGGTATTCATAGATTCGGCAAAGTCGAATTTAACTTTTCTACTTGTTTTTTTTTTTTAATTGCAACATTTGGCCCTTAAAAGTCTATGGGGTTAAATGTTGACCTTTTCTGAAAAATTTATCTACAAAATTACTTATTATAAATATCTGTTGCAAAATTCAATTGAAAATAATTAGAAAATATAAAAAATACCTATTTAACTTGTCCTAACATTTTACTTTTATACTAAAATTCAACAAAAATATCGAAAATGCGTTTTTAACCCTTCACAACTTTAGTTCTCGTCAGTCGATTTTTATGATTAAAAGCACAAATTAAAGCCTAAAGTCTCACCTATTCAACAAAAAAGACGGCATACAAAAATATTGATACAGATTTTTGATCCGGAAATGACCAAAATTTTCCACTGTGCATTGGATCGGTAGGAGCTGATTTCATAAAACAAATTTATAAAAAAAGACTGATAATTGTTTGGGAACCGCCTTAAGGCTTGAAGATAGAAGATAAGTATGTTCTGCGAAAATGTTTGGATTAAAAAAATATTGTGGGTCGGTCAAACTATTGACTGCTCTTTGGCACTCTCATACCAGGTAGTATTTTTAAATACAGTACAAAAAATCTTCATTTTTTGACCACTAATATTTTGTAAACAAAGACAAATTTTAATTTTTTTAATATCTCATTAACATACATTTAGGTGTACTAATATTAACAAACAATAACATATTTTCTTTGTTTACAAAAAAAAATTGGTGGTCAAACGAATTGGAGGTCAAAAATGTAAATTTTTTCTACTGTATTTAAAAATTTTGAAAAAGTGTGCTTTGGTACTTTTTATATTTATTGAATTAATAGTCCTAGAGACTACCGGAAAATAGCTCTAAAAGGGCGGGGTTTTTCCAATGTTAACTCAAAGTGTCGTGTTGGTACTTTTTATATTTCCTGAAATAGTGGTCTTTGAAACTTGAAAATTAATTTGAAACAAACAAAAAATTATATTTTGAGGATGTTTATTCTGGCTCGAGGTCATTATTTTCTTTACTAATTAAAACCATGATATTCTCATAGCATAATTTTCAAGAAAATTATTTTTTGTTTTAAATTTATTTATGTTGGTCATTTTTGCAAGACTTAATCGACACGTGTTTCGGAATTTGTCAAGATTCCATTGTCAAGATTATTTAGCAAAAATAGAAACGATTTACTACAAAGTAGCAAACGAGTCTAATGACAAATCGTTTGGTGCACAAACTAGCAAATTAATACATATTCGCCTCTATTCGCAATGAGAATTAGGAAGACGAAGAAATTGTACCATGCTAATAAGGCAACGATTATCAATAACCAACAAAAATATTTAAAACAATTTTACATACGATAGTCCATTGGACTACAACAATATGTTTTTTGTGTTTTTGTTGTAACAAATACTCCATATTAGGGTTATTCATCACATGGCGTGCCAACCATTATGTTCAAATTCTGATTAATTTTTATTAAAAAATAAAAATTGTTTTATTCGACCTTTAAAATATTATATTTTGAGGATGTTTATTCTGGCTCGAGGTCATTATTTTCTTTACTAATTAAAACCATGATATTCTCATAGCATAATTTTCAAGAAAATTATTTTTTGTTTTAAATTTATTTATGTTGGTCATTTTTGCAAGACTTAATCGACACGTGTTTCGGAATTTGTCAAGATTCCATTGTCAAGATTATTTAGCAAAAATAGAAACGATTTACTACAAAGTAGCAAACGAGTCTAATGACAAATCGTTTGGTGCACAAACTAGCAAATTAATACATATTCGCCTCTATTCGCAATGAGAATTAGGAAGACGAAGAAATTGTACCATGCTAATAAGGCAACGATTATCAATAACCAACAAAAATATTTAAAACAATTTTACATACGATAGTCCATTGGACTACAACAATATGTTTTTTGTGTTTTTGTTGTAACAAATACTCCATATTAGGGTTATTCATCACATGGCGTGCCAACCATTATGTTCAAATTCTGATTAATTTTTATTAAAAAATAAAAATTGTTTTATTCGACCTTTAAAATATTATATTTTGAGGATGTTTATTCTGGCTCGAGGTCATTATTTTCTTTACTAATTAAAACCATGATATTCTCATAGCATAATTTTCAAGAAAATTATTTTTTGTTTTAAATTTATTTATGTTGGTCATTTTTGCAAGACTTGTGCACCAAACGATTTGTCATTAGACTCGTTTGCTACTTTGTAGTAAATCGTTCCTATTTTTGCTAAATAATCTTGACAATGGAATCTTGACAAATTCCGAAACACGTGTCGATTAAGTTAAATAAATTTAAAACAAAAAATAATTTTCTTGAAAATTATGCTATGAGAATATCA
The DNA here is from genome assembly GCA_963921195.1 of Pegoplata infirma. Lineage (NCBI taxonomy): Eukaryota > Metazoa > Arthropoda > Insecta > Diptera > Anthomyiidae > Pegoplata > Pegoplata infirma. The sequence goes on from OY992539.1 coordinate 199,188,405, forward strand.
TGGTTTTAATTAGTAAAGAAAATAATGACCTCGAGCCAGAATAAACATCCTCAAAATATAATATTTTAAAGGTCGAATAAAACAATTTTTATTTTTTAATAAAAATTAATCAGAATTTGAACATAATGGTTGGCACGCCATGTGATGAATAACCCTAATATGGAGTATTTGTTACAACAAAAACACAAAAAACATATTGTTGTAGTCCAATGGACTATCGTATGTAAAATTGTTTTAAATATTTTTGTTGGTTATTGATAATCGTTGCCTTATTAGCATGGTACAATTTCTTCGTCTTCCTAATTCTCATTGCGAATAGAGGCGAATATGTATTAATTTGCTAGTTTGTGCACCAAACGATTTGTCATTAGACTCGTTTGCTACTTTGTAGTAAATCGTTTCTATTTTTGCTAAATAATCTTGACAATGGAATCTTGACAAATTCCGAAACACGTGTCGATTAAGTCTTGCAAAAATGACCAACATAAATAAATTTAAAACAAAAAATAATTTTCTTGAAAATTATGCTATGAGAATATCATGGTTTTAATTAGTAAAGAAAATAATGACCTCGAGCCAGAATAAACATCCTCAAAATATAATATTTTAAAGGTCGAATAAAACAATTTTTATTTTTTAATAAAAATTAATCAGAATTTGAACATAATGGTTGGCACGCCATGTGATGAATAACCCTAATATGGAGTATTTGTTACAACAAAAACACAAAAAACATATTGTTGTAGTCCAATGGACTATCGTATGTAAAATTGTTTTAAATATTTTTGTTGGTTATTGATAATCGTTGCCTTATTAGCATGGTACAATTTCTTCGTCTTCCTAATTCTCATTGCGAATAGAGGCGAATATGTATTAATTTGCTAGTTTGTGCACCAAACGATTTGTCATTAGACTCGTTTGCTACTTTGTAGTAAATCGTTTCTATTTTTGCTAAATAATCTTGACAATGGAATCTTGACAAATTCCGAAACACGTGTCGATTAAGTCTTGCAAAAATGACCAACATAAATAAATTTAAAACAAAAAATAATTTTCTTGAAAATTATGCTATGAGAATATCATGGTTTTAATTAGTAAAGAAAATAATGACCTCGAGCCAGAATAAACATCCTCAAAATATAATATTTTAAAGGTCGAATAAAACAATTTTTATTTTTTAATAAAAATTAATCAGAATTTGAACATAATGGTTGGCACGCCATGTGATGAATAACCCTAATATGGAGTATTTGTTACAACAAAAACACAAAAAACATATTGTTGTAGTCCAATGGACTATCGTATGTAAAATTGTTTTAAATATTTTTGTTGGTTATTGATAATCGTTGCCTTATTAGCATGGTACAATTTCTTCGTCTTCCTAATTCTCATTGCGAATAGAGGCGAATATGTATTAATTTGCTAGTTTGTGCACCAAACGATTTGTCATTAGACTCGTTTGCTACTTTGTAGTAAATCGTTTCTATTTTTGCTAAATAATCTTGACAATGGAATCTTGACAAATTCCGAAACACGTGTCGATTAAGTCTTGCAAAAATGACCAACATAAATAAATTTAAAACAAAAAATAATTTTCTTGAAAATTATGCTATGAGAATATCATGGTTTTAATTAGTAAAGAAAATAATGACCTCGAGCCAGAATAAACATCCTCAAAATATAATATTTTAAAGGTCGAATAAAACAATTTTTATTTTTTAATAAAAATTAATCAGAATTCAAACAAAAAATTGATAAAAGTACTTTTTGGAAATCTGTTTTAAAGTTGAAAAAGGGGTAAATAGTGTTCTTTAGTGCTTTTTTATCTGAAAAAGTAGACCTAAAAACTTGAAATTGGGAATAAAGGTTTCGTAGGTAAAAAAAAAAAAAACATTCTGAAAAAAGTACTTTTTGAAAATTCCATTTTTAAGGGGGTTGGAGTAGAGTAAAAAGGATTACAGGAGCTAAAAAGTGTACTTTTGGTACTTGTTCTATTTCCTGATATAATGACCCTTCACACTTAAAATTTGAAATGTCTGATCCTTCGGTAAAAAAAAAACAATCTGGAAAAAAGTTCTTTGAGAAAATGTCGTTGTAAAGTATAAAGAAGTGTAATTTTAGTACTTTTTATATATCCTAAAACTTGAAAAATGATCCTTCTTGAATATATGATCCTTCGGTAAATAACACATTCTGGAAAATGTAATTTTTGAAAATTGCGTTTCTAATGGGACAAAAAAAAAATACTCTTTGTACTCTTAAAATTTTCTGAAATAATGATACGTTTCTAAAGACATAAAAAAGTGTTATTTTGTACTTTGAATATTTCTTAAATAAAGGTCCTAGAAATTTAAAATTTTAAATGTTTGATCCTTCGGTGAAACACATATTCTGGAAAAATGACTTTTTCGAAATTCCATTTCTAAGGGTCGTAAAGGGTGTACAAAACGTGAACGTTTAGTACTTTTTGAATTTCCAAAAAAAAATTATCATAGGCATTTTAAATATTGAATGTAGAATATTTCAGTAATAAAAAAACATTCTAAAAAAAGGACTTTTTGGAAATTCCTTTTCTATGGGTTGTAAAAGGGGTAAAAAAGTGTACATTTGGTACTTTTTATTTTTTCTGAAATAATGATTCTAGAAACTTGATATTTTGAGTGTAGGATAATCTAGCAAAATAAAACATTCTGAATAAAAAAATTTTTGGAAAATTTAATTCAAAAGCGAATAGGGTGGAAATGGTTATATTTAATAACTTCTTAAAATTTCAAAATTTGATATGATGGATCTTCCAGCAGAAATAACATTCTAGAGAAGGTCGTATGTTTAATTTAAAAGTTTTAGACTTAAAAAGGGGTACATTCACGAATTCGTAAAAGTGGTGTAAAATGACACTTTTTATATCAATAAGATAAAGACTTTATCATTTTTTATCGCATGTTATACGTAAATGAAAAAAAAAATATTTTGAACGAAATGAGATGGAACTTGGAACAATATGGAATAGAGCGGGGAACAAAATGGAATGGAGTCGAAAACGATATGGCATGATATTTTTTTTTTAAGTTTTTAGTACTAAATCTTATTTTCACTTAATATTTTTTAAGGGCTCGAAAATTGTCAAGATAATTTTTCACCGAAACAAACATAATAACGTTCCAGCAAGGTTATTTTAATTTTATTATTTAAATTAATCTCAGCAGGTTTTTATGAAAGACTTTAACATCCACATTTAATTAAAACATACACTCCATAGGGTTAAACTTTAGAAATCGGGATTCTAATCGTGCTTTTAATCTGTATTTAATATTATCGGTAACAAAGTTCCGGCGGGCACAATATTCGTATTTAATTTAAGAAGGCCATCAAAGTTTTGGATTTTTGAAAATGTTTAAGAATAGTGTGTTTTACAATACATTAAATTTATTATTTTGATGTGCTGAACACAAATATCAAAAAAAATTTAAATCGGTGGAACGGTTGTCAAGGTATTTGAAATATGGCAAAAATTTCGGTTTTTTTTCCTACGTTCAAGAATTTAAAAAAAAAAATCTTAAAATTTCTTTTCCTGAATTCTCTAATTGAGCCTGATATAATCTTTCATTAAAACTTACTTTAAGCTATTTTAAGGATCATTTTAACCCTTGGCACTCTTCGACAAAAGTTCTGTATTTTTTAAAAATGTCCACCAAAATTTTAAACTTTTAAATTTTTGAAAAATTAAAAAAAAATGTATATTGATATGCATTAGTTTTATTCATTTTGGCATACTGAATTAAAATATCAAAAAATTTATAAAATCGGTTGAATAGTAATCGAGATATCGTGATTTGAAGTTTGTCAAAAAATTTCGGAAAATGGCGGTTTTTACATTATTGGCTAAAAATATTCAATGAAATCTATTGATCAACACAATTTGGCAACATATTAGAAACTAAAAAAGACGAATTTTTTGATAATTTCGTCATAAGCTTACAATTCATTTGTTAAATCAATCATTATTTTGTTTGACTGTAAATAAAAAATTTATCAAAATCTAAAAAATGTTTGATTGAAAAAATTTTCAATCAATCACCTACGATTTGATAATTGGTATAACAATTTTTTAATTGGAGGAATTTCAATCAAAAAATTTATTGAATCCGCGTTTTTGTTGATTGAAATTAGTTTTTAATTTTTTCTGTGTAGAGATTGAGACAGACTTTCATTTAAACTAAATTTGAGCAAAATCATAGCACCTAAGTCAATGGCACCCTTGAAAAAACATTTTTTATCGAATGGTAGCACTGGTTAAAAGGATCGGATTCGGGTCAAATTAATTTAAAATAAAAGGTTGTCTCAAGCTCTATAAAAAAGAAATTTTAAGACTATTGAAAAACTATCCTTAGAAAAACCCGTCATTTTTTATGATGTATCGCAAGACATATATTTGATCGCCTGGTGCTACGTGTTAATTGTATCCGATTGACCTCAAATTGGTACAACATAATTTTTGGGTCTAATAAGAATAAAAATTTGCCCGGACACTTGAAAAAATCAAAAGCTGATGACAAAATATGGTTGACTTGGTTTGCTGCAATCATTTTTTTCTCTGTGTGCAGTGATAAAAGTTTATTCGCCTTATTTTCGAAGAATTTAATAAATTAGTCGTGGGAATCCGTCCTTATTAAAAACACAATATACAGCATATTTAGTTGGAATGTCACATCACAAAAATTTAAGCTATTATTTTAATGTTAGAGTTCTTAAGTTTCAACATGACATGTTACAAAATCTAGCATGCAATGTTTCTTTCACTCTATTTTTAATGAAATAATTTTCAGTTGTTCAAATGATAACAATTTATCAACAAGACACTTTTATTTAATGTTCGCGTTCATGACCCCCATACAATGTAAGTACGAGTACCTTATACTCTCTCCAATTCTGTGTATTTTTTTTTTGGCTGTTATGGTATGCTTTAAAATTCCTCGTTAATTTAGCGCCTAAAATGTATGCAATGTTTTTTTTTTTTTTTTTTGGTAGTATAAACTGAAAAAACAAGCCTTTTATACATACTATGACAAGTAATACAACTACATTGTTAAATTTGACTACATCTACTACTATGACTATGTAAAATTAATGAATGAATGGAGTTCTCATAATATTTAAACACATTCTACATTCTAGTCGTTGTGTTAAACAACGACTCCAAAAAAAAAATCGCAATTTGTTATCATAAGATCGTGGTTGTTGTTAATGTTGGTATTTGTTGCTTTTCTACAACTAATATTTATGTCTATGTTTGTTTGTCTGCCTGGTAGATAGTGCGGGTAAATTTGGTACAAATGTACTTTTTTTAAGGGGGTACAATTTTGTTACATTTACAAAATGTACCGAAGGAAAAAAATTTTTACAATTTTGAATTCTGATTATTTTTTTCTTAAAAAATTAAAAATGTCTTATTCGTGCTTTGTGATATATGTTCATTAGAGTGTCCCTTATTTTGGAAATGTTGGAAATGTTGAGACGGTTCCCACTCATGTTTTTCCATTTGACTAAAAAATAACTCAGGAAAAATTTTACGCCCCTATGACCACGCCTTCCAAACGCGACGGGGCCTTAAAGAGCGGGGACTTAAAAATTATTTTTCCATACAAACCAAAAAATTTTTTTTTTTTTTTGATTTTTAATTTTTTTGTTATTAATTAAAATATTACTTGGTTGGCTTATTCATTTTGGTAGGACAAGGCTTTCAGTTCTAAAAAATTTTTTTGAAAAAAAAAATTTGGAGCCGTTGGTGTTCTACAGTAAAAAATTTAAAAAAAAAATTTGTTTTTGTTTTGACAAGTAACGGTTTTAGTTGTAATGTTGCTTTTAATGATATAAATTCATAAAAAATATTCTCGAAATTTTTTTTTCCAAAAATTTTTTAGAACTGAAAGCATTATCCCACCAAAATCAAATTTTTTGTCGTGAATAAGCTAACCAAGTAATATTGTAATAAATAACAAAAAAAAAAAACCCCAAAAAAAATTTTTTTGGTTTTTATGGATAAATGGTTTTTTAAGCCCCGCTCTTTAAGGCCCCGTCGCGTAGGGAAGGCGTGGTCGCAGGGGCGTAAAATTGTTCCTGAGTTATGGAAAAAAATGAGTGGGTACCGTCTCAACATTTCCAAAATAATGGACACTCTAATGTTTTTCTAATCATTTTTGAGTCTGGTTATTTTTTTTTTTTATTCGTTCGACTATTGGAAAAACTTCTGGAGAAACATAGAAGATGTTTCTGAGGCATCCAGGCTGCGCAAGGTTCTGGCTTCTTCACCTTGCACTCTGGGATACCTGAAAGATCCTAATGGGGTGTGGTCTTCCTCCAGTGGAGAATCGCTGGATTTCCTTTTAAACACGCATTTTCCGGGCAATTCCATGACGCCGTTTCAAGATTTGGAACGTTCTGACGCCCAAGCATCTGAAATTGCTTCGGAAATAATAAATATGCCAACATTAATCTGGGCGATAAAAAGCTTCAGGCCCTATAAATCCCCGGGACCTAATGGTATAATCCCGGCTGAGTTGCAGCAAGTATTGGACTATATAGCCCCGTTGCTGTATAATCTATACACAGCATGCATAAACTGGTCGTATATTCCTTTAAAATGGAGGGATACCAGAGTCGTCTTTATCCCGAAGGCTGGGAAAAGTTCCCACACAGCTTCGAAGGATTTCAGACCAATTAGTCTGTTTTCTTTTTTGTTAAAGACAATGGAACGAATGATAGACTCATATTTGCGTAGAGTGATTGACCTGAGGTTGCTTTCGACAAAGCAACATGCGTACAGCAAGGGTAGATCAACGGAAACAGCTCTGCATGAGCTCGTTGGTAGCATCGAGAGATCGCTTTCGGTAAAGGAGTACACTATGGTGGCCTTTCTTGACATAGAGGGGGCTTTTAATAATGTCATCCCAGACTCGATAACTTTTGCATTGTCTGGTCTGGGAGTAAATCGTGGGATCGTTTTAATGGTGGAAAACCTACTTGCCAATAGACGTATAACGTCTGAATTGGGAGCGTCCGTCATATCTCGTTTTGTCAATAGGGGCACACCACAAGGAGGTGTTCTTTCGCCGCTTCTTTGGAACCTGGCACTGAATTCAATGCTGCTATCTCTAGAAGCACGTGGTTGTCATGTTGTCGCATATGCTGACGATGTCGCGATATCGGTAAAGGGGAAGCATCTGCCAACATTGAGGGACATTCTTCAGGGTTCTCTGAAAGATCTGTCTAAATGAGCAAGAGACTGTGGGCTAGGAGTTAATCCAAGTAAAACAGAGCTTGTTTTGTTTACAAGGAAAAAATAAGATTCCAGCTTTTGATGCTATTTCTCTGGACGGCACTGAAATCACCTTCTCAGATGGAGCCAAGTATCTTGGAGTATTTCTAGATAGGAAGTTGAATTTCAGGCGTAATATTGAGGAACGGGTGAGAAAAGCAACGATTGCGTTATATTCCTGTAAAAGGGCCATTGGAAAACGATGGGGTTTAGCCCTCAAGTCGTTCGTTGGATCTATACTGTATGGAATCATTGTCTGGTGGCCTGCTTTAGAAACAAAGGCGAACTGTGTCTTTATCACGAAGGTACAGAGAATGGCGTCGATGTGCATCACTGGTGCTCTTCGTACTACATCTACGGCTGCATTAGAAATTCTCCTTCACCTGATACCATTGGACATATTGGGTAGGCAGTATGCGGCTACGTCGGCAATTCGAATTAATAGCACGCTGCAATGGAGGAGCAGCGATTGTGGCCATAGCGCGATCTTAAAGAAGATAACAATACCACAAAATGTGGACTGTGCTCCCTCTTTGAGCCTCTTTGAGCGCCACTTTACCACTATGATACCATCCAGGGAGTCTTGGATGGGGGACATTCCGGGTAGTGGAGCCACCATAAATTTTTACACAGATGGATCGAGGTTGCACGAACATGTGGGCTTTGGAGTCCATTCGGTGGAGCTTGGATTGAGACTGGCTCGAAGATTGCCAGATCATTGCAGTGTTTACCAGGCAGAGATGCTGGCAATAAAGGAAGTGGCTGACTGGTTGAGCTGCAATGTCTTGTCTACAACCGCAGTCAATATCTATACTGACAGTCAAGCCGCGGTAAAGTCCCTGGATTCAATGTTTCTGAAAACAAGATCTGCCCTTAACTGTCGCACGTCTTTAAATGAGATGGCCAAGCAGTTTAACATACGACTCATATGGGTCCCAGGGCACAGAGACATTCCAGGGAATTGCAAAGCCGATGAGCTTGCAAGACTAGGAACTAACTTACAGGTTCCAACAGAATTGGAATGTGTTGGTATGCCTCTAGAAACTTGCAAGCAAAACCTACGGCTTTGTTCTGCGACGGAGACCAATCAAAGATGGGCAAATGGATGGACGTGTGAGACAACATGACTGATTTGGCCTTCTCTTAATCAGGGGCGCACAAGTAAGCTGATATCGCTTCTAAGAAGAGAGATTTCGACGGTGGTTTCTATAATTACCGGACACTGTCTTATAGGGAGCACGCAGAGCGGTTAAATGTGCCGTCGAATGACTTTTGCCGAAGTTGGATGGATGAAGAGGAGTTGGAAACTATCGAACACTTTATTTGCCATTGCCCGGCACTTTCTGGTCAGAGACTTACTTTACTGGGATCTAGGGAGCTGTACGATCTTTCTGATTTGTCGGATGTCAAAATTCAACATCTAAGGAGTTTCATAAGAAGCTCAAACTGGTTTAACGACAGGGACTAGTAGGGAAACCTATTACGGTCCCGTGGTATCACAATGGACCTCAGAGTCTACGTGTGTTGACGTAAAACGTCAGCAGCCACTTACAACCTAACCTATGGTTATTTGAGCTCTAAGTCATTTTTATTTAATAACTATAATATAATAATAAAATAATTTTTCTGTCTTAAATTTATTTAAATCAGGGTGTTGTTAGTAAAGAAAAATTAACTCGACCTAGAATAACCCAACTCAAAATATATTTGTAATTTCATTTTTGTGTGTGTACGCTCCTACATTATTAGTTTTGTCTAAACCAAATTAATAAACATTTTTTCGACTTATTTCACACGACTTTAGTGAAAAACAATTAAATAGTATGTGATAATTTACAATTTTACATTTTAAAGCATTTTCCGCTTTTCGCACGAACTTTTGATGTTTTACAACCCCAAATTAAATTTGAGGCAGGAAATTTTTGTAAAAAATTTTAACACTCTAAACGCACGTTTTATTGTGTTCTATAAAGATATTTGAAAAAAAGGACCAAAATTATCCCTATAAATGGGTGATAAAGGGTTAATATGTTCTAAGAAAAGACCGTCATTAATCTTCACTGAAGACATCTTTGAACTTGCTTCAGAATTAGATTTAATACGTTTTTTTTATTTCAAACGACTTTGCAAAAAAAAATTCAAAACTTTAGTGGGCCATAAAAAAGAACTCGAGCTAAGTTTTCAAAATTCTTCGAGGGTTTTGGTCTTGTATTGCTATACTTTATACTTTAATTTTTTTTGGTCACATTCAAGATACACTTATTTGTGCACAGTGTAATCATATTCTGAACCAGATTTACCTGAGATTAGAAAAATGTTCTACCTCAATGCTTTTTTAACATCTATTATGCAATTTTCTAGATTCTAAGACAATGTTCTTATAGAAAAAGTATAATTTTCTGAGATTTAGATTTCTTAGTAAAAGTCTAAGATTCTGAAATATTTTCTGAGACATTTTTCCCACAGAAATATACTCAGAATGTGAGACTATGTTGTCCGGTTTTGATACATTTTTTCTATAGAAAAATAATCAAAAATTTCCGGAAGAAAATTCTTAAGCAAATTTCACAGATTTTTTCTTTCAAAAAATTCTCAGATTTTCTATAACAAAATTCTTTAATTTTTTATGTTGAAATATTTTCATTGAAAAATTCATATTTAAAAATTTAAAGCTCAGATCCTGTGGAATTTTTTTTAGAAAATTTCACAGAAACATTTTTCCAAAATACTACTAAACATCGCAAATGCGACTGGGACGCGACCTTGTACACTTGATTACAATAGTTCTGCTAGTAAAAAATCCTGCCTCCAAACTTTTCCTTCACAGCTGGTTTCTGAGGTCAAAGTTCAAAAAAATCGGACGAACCCGATGTGATGGCGACTCTTTAAGATGTAGAACTCATTTGGAAATTCGCCTTAACCCTTTGGGCACCAATTATATTTCAATGATGTCTTATTTCCCAGTATCAAAAAACCGTTTTTAGGGGAAAATACCTTTTTAAAAGACAAACAAATAAAATGAGTTCTACATCTTAAAGAGCAATGTTTAAGCTTTACTCCTGACTTACTTTTAAGTCGTCAGCTCATCGGCGCGTCCGCTATGAGTTGTCAAATATGTCCTTAAATACGAATTTTTTTGTATATAAAATTTCTCAAGAACCCGATGTATAGAAAAGTTTGGAGACCGGATTTATAACCAGGAGAATAATTGCAATCATGTGTAAGGTGGCACTCCATTCGTGTAAAGATTTTTTCATATGATTTGTAACAGAATAATTCGTTTTTTTGGAATAAGACATCATTGAGAGACAATTGGTGCGCTAAGGGTTAAAGCGACTGACCAATGAGTTCAGCTTCCTTAAGAGCAATGTTTTAGCTTTTCCCTGGACTTATATGAAAGTCGCTGCCAGATCGCGATTATCCGCTTTGAATTGTAAAAAATGCCCAAAAATTTTATTTTTCTCAAAAACCTGATGTGATGGAAATTTTTGGAGACCAGATTAGTGATCGCTAGAACAATAAAATTAACTGTGTAAGGTCGCATGATTTTTTTTTTTTTCAAAATGTTCAGTAGTGTTATCAGATTATGAGACATTTTTTATATTGAAAAATTCTCAAATTCTGAAAGATTTTTTTTTATATTGAAAAATTCTCAGATTCTGATATATTTTTAATATTGAAAAATGTTCAGATTCTGAGACAATTTTCATATAAAAAAAATTTCGTGCTTAACAAAAACTCCAAAAGTGATTCGCCTCTATCATTTGTGTCTGTACTTCCCCATATCGAATGATGTGCATTAGCATCACAACACACTACTAACTGGTGTCCACTTGATTCAGACTCCCGAATTAGACCGACAACCTTCTCCGGGGGTATTACCCCGGATTAGGAAAATACGCAGAGGCGAGCCAAATAGACTTCCCATGAAGCTCTAAGCTAGCCGCTGTAACATCCATATCACTAAAAGTTGATAAAAAGAATATATTTAAGCCATTTTTTGCCAAGATGCAGGCTCTTGGTGAGCCCTCACCTTTGGCAACCACCAACTTAAACCCAGGGGTCTTCAATCCGCAAACCCTGCCACCCCGCACCCAGGGCTCTTGGATAAAAACCAAGTCAACTGCTCCTGTCGTCAGGCGCAGCAAGAGTGCAACTGAGGCTGCCTTACAGTGATGGAGGTTTATTTGTAGGAACCGCAACATCTTGTTTTATTTCCACCATCCTTTCCACCACCGTGTTATTGGCTTCATCCTCCGTGTTATCAAAGAGGTCGCATTCGTCCCCAGATTCGGTTTCGAATAAGCCAGATATATATCCCATCTGATCTGAATCGGAGGCAACAGAACTCTCCGAATTCCTCACTGCATGGGCCTCGTCCTGAATGTCACCCATCGTGGCATCAGCTTTATCCTCCATGCCATCACAGAGGTCGCATTCGTTACCAGATTCGGTTTCAAAAATGCCAGATGCATCTACCATCAGCCTAGAATCGGCCAGCTGAATATCAGCCTTTTCCAGATTCTCCTCCCCAGCCGACTCTGCCACTGGCTTGTCTGCGTCCAAAATAGTCTTCTGGTCGCCCTTGTAGACATTGACTCTTATATGAAAAAATCCAAATCTAATAATGCCGTCAGTCCTGGCTAAAAGCGGAAGCGATTCCTCATTAACCAAGACCACTGCTTGACGACGAGCGCCCTCCATCTCACCCAGTCTGGCAATTTGCCAATTCTGAGTTGGAAGGTCAGGATTGCAGACTTTTATCATCTTAAGAATCACCGCAGTGTCATTTGTAGCCATTGGGATCCATGCATGAGCTCTGGGTTGCGAGGGGATATCATGTTTTTCCACAACGTCCAGTCTGGCTCCAGGCCATAACTCTCCCACTTGGCTAATGGCAACCTTAAACACGGCTGCGGATCTTTCGTTCCCAAAAGCAACGAGTTTTACTCGCCCCTGATACCAACCTGCGTTGACAGTAGTAGGTAGAAAATCAGGCATACTCTCAAGGAGCCTATAGTAGATTTCATTTAGTTTAGTTTCAACTAAACTCCACTTGTCCCTTGGAATACTGCAATCCCCATTTTGCCTGTTTATCACAGCCCTAACGAAGTTACCTTTAACCACTTCACTAAAAGACTGAGTCCAGACGTTGCCGGTCACCTTAGATCTCTTAGGTAAAGGTTTCTCGTCGGGCGAGCGCAACCTTTTACCAGACTTCGATGACGAGGCCGAAACAGCGCTCTGTTTGTCAGATGCGCGCATTGCCGAAAGTTTGTCCTGTTCTTCAATGACTCCTTTCGCCCATGTTAGCGACGCCCTCTCACGTTCGGAGAGCTTCGTTCCATCAAGTTGGCTTAGTCTGTTAATTATTTTCAAACAAAGCCGTCTCTGGTTGTGCCTGACCTTTGATGGTTTAAGTTTCTTTTTCTTTTTACCACCAATATTAGGCTGAGCACCCCTACCAGAATCAAGGTCGGACTTCAAGGTCGCAACCCTAAGACCAGTGCTAGGACCAGCACCAGTCGGTGAGGCAGAGCCTCGAATTAAATCGGTATCATTTGTGTCCATATTTTCATTTTCCTGGATGTGGTCATGAAAATATTACAAAAATACCTATTACGAACAATTTCAAAAATTCAATTAATAGCACGGAGATAAATTAAAACACGTCCACACTTGTCAACAGTTGAACGAAATTAGTCAATAGAAAAATTCACATATATTTCTATAGCGAAATACTTAAATTTTTCTTGTAGAAAAATTTTAAAAAATTTTTTCTATAAATAAATTTTATTCTGAGAATTTTTTTTAGATACTGAAACAATTTTCCAATGTAAAAATTCTCAGATACTGAAAAATTTTTCATTTAGAAAAATTTTCAGAATTTCTTTTATAAAAATTTTCTGATTTTTCCTATAGAAAAATTCTTAGATTTTTCTATAGAAAGATGCTCAGATTCTAAATCATTTTCCAATATAAAAATTGTCAGATTCTAAGACATTTTCCATACAGAAAAATTCTAAGATTCTGAGTAAATTTTTCTATGGAAAAGGTCTCAGTTCCAAAATATTTTTTTTATGGAAAGGTACTTAAAATTTTTCTGCAGAAAATTCTTAAATTTTTCCGAAAGGAAAATTTTAGGGTTTTTGCTATTGAGAAATTCTTTGATTTTTCTATAATAAAGTTCTGAGATTTGTTCTGTAAAAATATTTTAAAATTTTTCCTGTAAAGAAAAATTCCCAAGATTTCAAAACATATTTTTAGAAATATTTTAAGATTCTTATACATTTTTTTTTCTTAACAAAATTCTTATGGGGATTTCTTTTCTGAAAAAAAATGTTTGCATTTTAAGGGTATACATTTTTAAAATGTTTATCTCACACCTTCAAAAATTTGCAGTTTATTTGACTGGAGTAGAACACAACATACAAAAATACTCTGCCCTGTATTTTTTTAACAGCTGTTTTGAGAAAACAACACAGAAAAAGTCAGCTGTTGTATAATGCAATTTCAACCCCGTTATTTTTTACGGGGTAAAAAGTGCAACTTTTTGCACTTTATAGGGCAGACATTTTTAGAAAAGAACGCGATATTTTTTATAATGTTTGACATTTTTTAGAAATGAACATAAAAACATAATTTTTGGGGCGAAATGCAAAAAAAGGCACATTTTTTGCCAGAAAAGAAAACACCATTAGATTATAATTTTCTCTTTCAATTTTTTCCACCGTCCTTCTTAGATTTTGTCTCAGACTTTTCCTTTAAAAAAATTCTTAAATTTTTTCTTTAAAAAAATTAATTTTTATTTAGAAAAATTCACAATTTTTTTCCCATAGAAAAATTCTCAGATTCTTTCAATAGAATAGTTCTCAGTTTTTTCCTAAATAAAAATTTTAAGATTACAAAAATTTTCTCCAATAGAAAAAATCTAAGATTCTGAAGCATTTTATCACATAGAAAAAATTTAGGATTCTTAGAAATTTTACGGTTACGACAACCTTTAAAATAAAGATAGAATATTTACGGTTGTGGCAACCGAAATTGTTATGTGAGTGTGTAAAGATCTTTTGGAAATATCTGGAACCCATTTAGTACAAAAGTTCCAATTTTCTTTACCTCTATCATCCCCCATCCAATGAGGTTTGTAAATGTGTGTGCGTGTTTTCCCATTGTTTATCGTTTTATAGAAAATGTGAAATTTCACGCTTGTTAGAGTTCATTGTTTATTGTCATTGTTCTTCTTCCTCTTTTATAAACTCTCTCGTTATGTCGTTTAACATTTTTAGAAGTTGATGCGTTATTTGTTGGTTGTTGCTGTGACGCTGTAGTTGCAGCAATAAGTATCGTGTTTATTATTATTGTCACTGTAATAATGATGATAAAGTCGTTGTTGTTATTTTTCATAATACTCTATTTGTGTTTTATGTTTGACTACACAAAGTTTTTGATAGAGTTTTATAACGGAAATATGTAAAAAGGATTGGTAACGGGAAATCAACTAGAAACAAAAGCACCCATAGAACCCATACATTCCACACTTCTATAGAAAAATTCTCATATTCTGAAAAAAAATTTTCTATACACAAATTTTTAGAATCTGATACATTTTTCTATAGAAAAATCTTCAGATTCTGAGACATTTTATATATAGACAAATTGTCAGATTCTGAAAAATTTTTTCAATTGAAAAATTCTCAGACTCTGAAAAATTTTTTCTATGGAAAAATTCTCAGATTCTGAAACATTTTTTCTATAGAAAAATTCTCCGATTCTGAGACGTTTTTTCTACAGAAAAATTCTCAAATTCTGAGCCATTTTATCTATAGAAAAATTCTCAGATTCTGAGACATTTTTCTATCGAAAAATTTTCATATTCTGAGACATTTTTTCTATAGAAAAATTTTTAGATTCTGAGACATTTTTTCTATAGAAAATTTTTAGAATCTGAGACATTTTGCTATAGAAAAATTTTTAAAATCTGAGAATTTTTTCTGTAGAAAAATTTTTAAAATCTGAGACATTTTTTCTATAGAACAATTCTCAGATTCTGAGACATTTTTTCTATAGAAAAATTCTTAGATTCTGAGACATTTTTTCTATAGAAAAATTCTGAGACATTTTTTCTATAGAAAAATTCTGAGATTCTGAGACTTTTTTCTATAGAAAAATTTTTAGATTCTAAGACGTTTTTGCTACAGAAAAATTCTCAGATTCTGAGACATTTTTTGTTTAGAAAAATTCTCAGATTCTGAGACATTTTTTCTATAGAAAAATTCTCAGATTCTGAGACATTTTTTCTATAGAAAAATTCTCAGATTCTGAGACATTTCTTCTATAGAAAAATTCTCAGATTCTGAGACATTTTTTCTATAGAAAAATTCTCAGATTCTGAGACATTTTTTCTATAGAAAAATTCTCAGATTCTGAGACATTTTTTCTATAGAAAAATTCTCAGATCCTGAGACATTTTTTCTGTAGAAAAATTCTCAGATTCTGAGACATTTTTCTATAGAAAAATTCTCAGATTCTGAGACATTTTTTCTGTAAAAAAATTCTCAGATTCTGAGACATTTTTGCTGTAGAAAAATTCTCAGATTCTGAAACATTTTTGCTGTAGAAAAATTCTCAGAATCTGAGACATATTTTTCTATAGAAAAATTCTCAGATTCTGAGACATTTTTTTTATAGAAAAATTCTTAGATTCTGAGACATTTTTCTATAGAAAAATTCTCAGCTTCTGAGACATTTTTCTGTAGAAAAATTCTCAGATTCTGAGACATTTTTTCTATAGAAAAATTCTCAGATTCTGAGACATTTTTTCTATAGAAAAATTCTCAGATACTGAGACATTTTTTCTATAGAAAAATTCTCAAATTCTGAGACATTTTTTCTATAGAAAAATTCTCAGATTCTGAGACATTTTTTCTATAGAAAAATTCTCAGATTCTGAGACATTTTTTCTATAGAAAAATTCTCAGGTTCTGAGACATTTTTTCTATAGAAAAATTCTCAGATTCTTAGACATTTTTTCTATAGAAAAATAACTCAGATTCTGAGACATTTTTTCTATAGAAAAATTCTCAGATTCTGAGACATTTTTTCTATAGAAAAATTCTCAGATTCTGAATATTTTTTTTTTATAGAAAAATTCTCAGATTCTGAGACATTTTTTCTATAGAAAAATTCTCAGATTCTGAGACATTTTTTCTATAAAAAAAATCTCAGATTCTGACACATTTTTTCTATAGAAAAATTCTCAGATTTTGAGAAATTTTTTCCATAAAAAAATTCTCAGATTCTGAGACATTTTTTCTATAGAAAAATTCTCAGATTCTGAGACATTTTTTCTATAGAAAAATTCTCAGATTCTGAGACATTTTTTCTATAGAAAAATTCTCTGATTCTGAGACATTTTTTCTATAGAAAAATTCTCAGATTATGAAACATTTGTTCTATAGAAAAATTCTCAGATTCTGAGACATTTTTTCTATAGAAAAATTCTTAGATTCTGAGACATGTTTTCTATAATAAAATTCTTAGATTCTGAGACATTTTTACTGTATAGAAAAATTCTCAGATTCTGAGACATTTTTTGTATCGAAAAATTCTCAGATTCTTAGACGTTTTTTCTATAGAAATATTCTCAGATTCTGAGACATTTTTTTATAGAAAAATTCTCAGATTCTGAGACCTTTTGTATATCGAAAAATTCTTAGATTCTGAGACATTTTTTCTATAGAAAAATTCTCAGATTCTGAGATATTTTTTCTATAGAAAAATTCTCAGATTCTGAGACATTTTTTCTATAGGAAAATTCTCAGATCCTGAAAAATTTTTTCTAAGGAAAAATTCTCAAATTCTGAAACATTTTTTTTAAAGCAAAATTCTCAAATTCTGAGACATGTTTTCTATAGAAAAATCTCAGATTCTGAGATATTTTTTCTATAGAAAAATTCTCAGATTATGAGACAGTTTTTCTATAGAAAAATTCTCAGATTCTGAGATATATTTTCTATAGAAAAATTCTCAGATTCCGAGACATTTTTTCTATAGAAAAATTCTCAGATTTTAATCTATTTTTTTATAGAAAAATTCTCAGATTTTGAGAAATTTTTCTATAGAAAAATTCTCATATTCTAAAACATTTTTTCGTAAATAAAAATTCTCAGATTCTAAAACATTTTTTGGTATAAAAAAAAAAAACTCTTCGATTTTGAGACATATTTTGTATAGAAAAACTCTCAGATTCTGAAAAAAATACCTGCCAAGTCAATTTTCTCTCAAAAATTCTTAATGCTTAATTATTTATTTATTCACAATAAATATTTATCATTTAAATCTATTTAAATCTATTTAAAAATTATTTACACATCTTTTGGTTGCATTAACGTGACTACCTGTTTTGAATTTAAATAAACTAAACCTCCACCTCCAAAGCTAAACTAAAACTGAACACATCATCATCTTTAGCAAAAGTTACGGTAATTTAAGTAAAATTAACCTAACCATAACCCTTAGGTCATTTTGAAACAAATTGCTCAAAGTGTACAAAAAGTAACAAAACGGCATAAATTTTCAGCACCACAACCACCATAATAACTCCCATCCACCCAAGCACAACACAATACAAGTCAACCGTCTCATAATCATAAACACACTGACAACAATGACCATTACATATGATGGCAATAATATACACGTAGGAGATTTTGATATGTAAATGTTGTAGTTGTGTGGGTGTGTTTTTTTATAAAAGGGTGTAATATATTTTTAGGGGATATATTTTGCGAGGTTTATCGCAAATTAATGGTCTGAAAAACACACTTGATACGCTTTAAGTGAGAATTTTTTTATAGAAAAAATGTCTCAGAATCTGTGAATTTTTCTATTACTATTTTATAGAGCTTGAGACAAACTTTCAATTAACTTAATTTCAGCCAAAGCAAAACATTTTAACCCATGGTGCCCTTTGATCAAATTTTAGACTTTTAAATTGTATCAAGTTCTATTAAATTGTCAAGGAAAAGAAAAATTGCGATTTCTTTTGAAAAATATCTTAAACGTAGGAAAAAAAGGCTATTGTTTTTGAATTTCAAACATCCAAAACTTTGATCGCCGGGCGCTACGAGTTAGTTTCATTCTATTGGGCTCAAATTTGTCACACATAACTTTTAGATCTAGTAGAATAAAAATTTTCACGGGCACTTGGAAAAATCAAAAGTTTAAGGCTCTTATTCATAATACTTATAACAGACTTATTGTAGGTTTATTTGACAATTGTTCCTGCAATATCTGTCAAGTAAACCTACTTTAAATATATTTCAGGTTTAATGAATAACCACCTAACCTTTTGACGACCATACATTTTCTGCCGAAGCGATTTTAAATTTTTGTTCATTGTCGTTATCTGTAACATAATTATAGTTATGAATCAAAAAATTGGATCCCTAACCCCTCTCCTTCCCCCTTATTTTTCTTGCTGAAAAAATTTGTCCTTTGGCGATTACGCAGTACTGGTCAAAGCTATTTGCTAATCGCTAGTATTTTTAAGTTCTGCAACTAAATAGTAGGTATTTTACAAGAATTTGGCCCTCTACTCTCCCTACTTGCCTCTGTTTTCGCTTGACAACTGAAGATCCGTTTGTCCCAAAAATAGAGAATATGACTTTACAAACTTTCAAGGCTTACAGTGAGTGGATCAAATTAGAGACTTACTGATAACTTAACTTTTGTTGCTCTAACACTAATCTACAGTTTATCTTTTAGCACATAACTTTCACAGGGCACCTGCCGATTGTCCTGAAACTTGCATAGGGGAAAGAGGGGAGAAAAATAAGAGTCACCTGCTTTTTTTAGCTTCCCAATCTCCAATTTAGCGGGTCAAAGGGGAGGCGAAAAACGAAATTTTTGTCGTTTTTGAGGATTTTTCACATTTCTTTAAAATAAACCAATTCTGCTGTATGGAATCATTGTCTGGTGGCCTGCTTTAGAAACAAAAGCGAACTGTGTATTTATCTCGAAGGTACAGAGAATGGCGTCGATGTGCATCACTGGTGCTCTTCGTACTACACCTACGGCTGCATTAGAAATTCTCCTTCACCTGATACCATTGGACATATTGGGTAGGTACCATGCGGCTACGTCGGAAATTCGACTTAATAGCACGCTGCAATGGAGGAGCAGCGATTGTGGCCATAACGCGATCTTGAAGAAGATAACAATAGAGTTGTGTAGCTCTTTAATGAAGTATTTCAATTGAATGATTCACTCAACTGAGCTTGTGAACTAGTTCGTTCATATCCGCTCTTTTAGCTCTTTTGTCAGTTATACCCTATTCACACTTACAGTTTTAAACCGTTTTTAGCAATTATTTTTAGCATTTTCTGTCAATATACTGTAATAGAATTAAAAAGTGCTAAAAATATTGCTGCTAAAAACGATTTAAAACTAAACGTGTGAGTAGGATATTAATCATTCTTTATCTTTCTCATCTTTCACTATCTTTCATTTTCATTAATTTTAAGTTTTTCCAAATGCCATTTATGATATTTACACCAACTTCCAATGCAAAAACATTGTGTTTCGTAAAGTGTTTTTATAAATATTATAAATTTGATCACTTTGAATCATTTTTTTAAATTCCTTCTTTAAAAAAAAAACTCCTTATAAAATTGCATAAAAAGTTCGAAAAGGAAGATATTTTTATTTTGTTAATGAAATTCTTCTTATTATTAATAAAAAAATAAAATAAGCAAGATCTGAACCTTTCTATTCACAAATTTATCAAAAGAGCTACAACACAACTCAAAATGAATAAAAGAGCTATTGAGCTTTAAGAATGAAATACTTCACTTAAAAGAGCTGAGCTAAAAGGAGCGATCACTTTAATGAGCTATTCAACCCAACACTAGATAACAATGCCTTATAATGTGGACTGTGCTCCCTCTATGGGCCTTTTTGAGCGCCACGTTACCACTATGATACCATCCAAGGAGTCTTGGATGGGTGACATTCCGGAAAGTGTAACCACCAAAAATTTTTTCACAGATGGATCGAGGCTGCACGAACAAGTGGGCTTTGTAGTCTATTCGGAAGAGCTTGGATTGAGCCTGGTTCGAAGATTGCCAGATCATTGCAGTGTTTACCAGGCAGAGATGCTGGCAATAAAGGAAGTGGCAGACTGGTCGAGCTGCAATGTCTTGTCTCAACCGCAGTCCACATCTATACTGACAGTCAAGCCGCGGTCAAGTCCCTGGATTCAATGTTTCTAAAAACAAGATCTGCCCTTAACTGCCACACGTCTTTAAATGATATGGTCAAGCAGTTTAACATATGACTAGTGTTTGGGGTCCGGGAATTCCCGGGTCGGATTTCCCGGGAATTCCCGGGAAAAGACTGACGGGAATTCCCGGGAATTTTTTAAATTTTTCCCGGGAAATCCGGGAATTTTACAAAATAAACCATTTTACATAAAAAACGTTTATTTTAATTTAATTTTTAATATTTTTTTTAACATACTGGTATAATTACAATTGCTATTTTTTGTATTTTTTCTATTTGGAAGAACAGTGCAAATATATATTCATAGGAAAACTAACCCAGTGTAAAAAGTATGACAATATCATGAAAAAACTTAAAAAGTCAAAAAATATACGTCGGTTAATGATAATTTTGCTAAGACTGACAAAAAAAAAATTTTGAACCAAGAATTTAAATTTTTATTAGTTTTTGCTCGAATAACGCAGTTTTAAAGTTTTTTGCGATTTTTAGCTATTTTTGCGATTTTTTGTGGGGGAAAAGTTGCATTATTTTTTTTGTTTGTTTTTATTTTATTTCAGGATTTTCAACTTTTATTTTTCGATTTTTTATGTTTTAATTACTTGTTTATCTGTAATAAAACTGTTTTTAATAAAAAGTTGGTCAAATTTTAATGTTTTTTATGATTTATATCAATAATGAAAAATTCCCGGGATTCCCGGGAATCCCGGGAAATAAATTATTTTTTTCCCGTTTCCCGGGAAATTGAAAAGTCCGGGAATTCCCAAACACTACATATGACTCATATGGGTCCCAGGGCACAGAGACATTCCTGTGAATTGCAAAGCCGATGAGCTTGCAAGACTAGGAACAACCTTACAGGTTCCAACAGAATGTGTTGATATACCTCTAGAAACTTGCAAGCAAAACCTACGGCTTTGTTCCGCTACGGAGACTAATCAAGAATGGGCAAATGGATGGACGTGTGAGACAACACGACTGATTTGGCCTTCTCTTAATCAGGGGCGCACAAGTGAGCTGATATCGCTTCCAAGAGGAGAGATTTCGACGGTTGCTGCTATAATTACCGGACACTGTCTTATAGGGCAGCACGCAGAGCGGTTAAATGTGCCCTCAAATGACTTTTGCCGTAGTTGCATTAATGAAGAGGAGTTGGAAACTATCGAACACTTTATCTGCCATTGCCCGGAACTGCGGTTTTTCTTAGGTTGGTTTAGTTCCCCATTTCCGAACTTAACCTGCCTAGGAATATAACACATATTCGTGCTAAACTTCGGAAGTCTATCTCTTTTATTTTGGACTGTATCGTGTCTTCTACAGATGGACAGACGGACGGACGGACATCGCTAGAATGTCTTAGATTCGATCACTGATCAATAAAATATATACTTTATGCGGTCCTAGACCGATATTTCGATGCGTTA
The DNA here is from genome assembly GCA_963921195.1 of Pegoplata infirma. NCBI lineage: Eukaryota > Metazoa > Arthropoda > Insecta > Diptera > Anthomyiidae > Pegoplata > Pegoplata infirma. The sequence goes on from OY992539.1 coordinate 199,210,425, forward strand.
CACACGGAATGACAAAGTGAGTATACCCCCATACTGCGGTTGGAGGGTATAAAAATAAAAATTGAATGCATTAAAAAATTACATTTGCATTTAAAATTCCATTCAATGTTAAGACATTTTTTGTGAGCTTTTAGGTTTATAAACGGTTTTGGTTTAAAGTAGAGGATTTTAGCTTTCCATTTAAATTTTTTTATAAAATATTAAAAATAGAAGACCTTTTTGTCCCATGAAAGTGATGGCTGATTTTTTTAGATAAAAATTCGTACTTTAATAATATGTTTACTAAAAATCGAATCAAAAGTGGTAAAGTTATAACTCATCGAAACTGGGACCCCATAAAGTATATATATTCATGATCCCCGATCGAGTTTATGACATTCTAGCGATGTCCGTCTGTCTGGGGAAATGTTGATCATGGATAAAATATAAATCGGAGATGACTTAAACTTAACATACTTATTGGAAGTTCTCCCGAGAAGTTTAGTATTGCATTTGAGCGATATCGCTTCAGCGGTTCAAAAGTTATGAGCGAAAATGTAAGGACACCTCAAAAATTTTAGTACATTCAACATAACCTAAAGATACAAAATGCTTTAATTCGACTGCTGGTTGACAGATGTAAACATAATTGAACACCAAATGGTATTTGAACAAGTACAAACTTATTTTTTGGCAAAAAAAGAAAAAAATCTCGGATTTTGTTTTTTTTTTACCAAATTTTTTTTTTTTTCGCGGAATTTTTTTTTTTTTTTTCAAAAGTAATTTCCATTTTAATAATGTTTTTTCAATAATCTTTTTGAAATTGTGGAGGGTATCACTACATTCGGCAAGACCGAATTTAACGTTTTAACTTGTTAAATTTGAGATTGGGCTGTTAGATACAGATAACTCTTATTTTTCTCTTCTCATTCTCGTATGCAAGTTCCCGGACAATCGGTGGGTGCCTTCTGAAACACCTCCCTTGTAAGTGGTTTTTTCTTAAAGAAAAACAGTCAACCACATTTAATGTTTAACAAATTCTCTCAAACTCTGTTAATAACTGCCTCCCTATTACTTTAAATATGAAGAAGACAATCATCCATTAACATTAGTTTAGGTGTATGTAAAATAAAATCCCCACCCTCTCTTCTTTCAGAAATTTGAATGCATATGAAGTTAAATGGACATTCATACATATGACCAAAGTAGTGTGAGGTATCTAATGATGCCTTAAATTGAATCTAATCATCATTAACAATTATATGACTATGTGTGTTTGTGTGTGTGCTGCGGAAACATTTGATGAGGAGTAACAAGGTAAATGTTGCCGTATGTCTGTGAGACAATTTACCGTGTACGCGTGTAGCTGATGATAATAATGGTGGGTGGGTTGGTTGGTTGGTTGATGATGGTCCGGTGGTTGTTTGTGATTTCTATACGACTGGTTTGTTCAAGATAATAGCTAGAGTATACATTTTTTATGTTTGTGGCTTTCTTCTGTATTAGTAATTTTCTTGCAACTTCCGATTTAATAATTTTTTTTTTTGTTTTTTATTCATTGGTCATAAAGTCAAATCATATGCAAATAATTAAGCACATTGACTTCCGGCCGTATCAAAAAGGGATGCAACACAATCTATTGTTGAGCATTACGGCAGTGTACGTAAGACCAAAATCATTATGCCATGCTCGACATCGTTTGTGGTGTGTTCAAAAAGACTGTCTACTGTTGTTGTAAGTAGTAGTAAAGGCGTTGAAATATTTCCCTAAAGTCCCATCACGTTGTTATATGTCGCCAATACATTCTCATATAAGTGTAATTTTTGTAATCTCAGTGAAAATTTGTCTGCATAATGAAGTCGAAAGAAGGAGAGGACTGATTGCAGAACAAAAAAAAAAACCACATGCATACATATTCGAACATGAACAGTTTTACAACTTTATATTCTTTCGGGCAATTATCAATTTTTGTGACTACAGAGGGAGAACTAATCCAGGAGCAAGGGCCCCAAAGATTTTAATTGTTTAAGGTATTTGATAACGATATGGACCTGATAACGATGTGGATCTTCCACCTTTCTCTGATATCCCAAATAGTTTCAAGCATGAACTTTTTTATTAATACGTAGATAAATAAAACCCTAATCGATGTCCATTCTAAGGAGTTTGTAATTAGTCTCAATAAATTCTTCAAGTGCCAGAAAGACTTCATTATAAAAAAAAACTTTTCACTCGATAGATATTAAAGTCTAGTGTTCTAGATAATACCGGTATCATAAAGGAGACTGGGACTCAGATGGAGCCAAGTATCTTGGAGTACTACTAGATAGGAAGTTGAATTTCAGGCGTAATATTGAAGAAAGGGTGAGAAAAGCAACGATTGCTTTATATTCCTGTAAAAGGGCATTTAGAAAACGATGGGGTTTAAGCCCTCTAGTCGTTCATTGGATCTATACAGCAGTGGTGCGTCCAATTCTGCTGTATGGAATCATTGTCTGGTGGCCTGTTTTAGAAACAAAAGTGAAATGTGTCGTTATCATGAAGGTACAGATAATGGCTTCGATGTGCATCAATGGTGCTCTTCGTACTACATATACGGCTGCATTAGAAATCCTCCTTCACCCGATAACATTGGACATATTGAGTACACTCAGAAAATTATGTCATTAACTGTTTGTAGTTTATTTAAAAAGTTTTCCGTTTAGTCGTTTTTAAAAGAAAAAACATTTGTTTGATGTTCAGTTTTTATTAATGACTACATCAGTCCTTTGTTTCAAAAATAACACACTAAAAAATAAAGAGTTTCACTAACATTTAATTTATAAAGTCATTTATTTTTGTTCTGTAAGTAAAAACTACTGATTATTCTTTAAATTTTTAATGATTTGTGTAAGTAATTTTTTTTTTAATTGTTGGTATTTTTTAATGATATATCATTAGTTTTTACCTACACAAGTCAGTTATTTGTTTGTAGAAAAAAAATTCAAAAAATTATTTATAGAAATATAAAAACATATTTGTATAAAGTGGCTTTGGCACGATGGGTAGAGTGTCTGGCCAGAATGTAGTTGATTGCGGGATCGATTCCCCAAAATTTTATTAAAAAATTTTAAAAAAATATTTCAATAGAAAATTGCATAAAATAACCTACGAAATCATTAATTTTTAATGTTTTGGTAGGTTATTTTTTTTGGAATTTGTTGGTAAAAATAACAGAACTATCATTAATTTTTAATGTTTTCGTAGGTTATTTTTTTCGAATTTGTTGGTAAAAAAGAATGAAAAAACCGTAATTTTTTAATGTTTAGTGTTATTTATTTTAGAAAATTTTGCCAACAGTAAAAAATAAATGTTGATGTTTTTAAAACAAATGAATAATTACTGGGATGGTTTTCAATTGTTTATTCACTGGTTTTAAGTGTGTTTTTCTTTTGTTTTTGCCTACAAAATATTTTGAGTGTAGGCAGTATGCGGCTACGTCGGCAATTCGACTTAATATCACGCTGCAATGGAGGAGCATCGATTGTGGCCATAGCGCGATCTTGAAGAAGATAACAATACCACAAAATGTGGATTGTGCTCCCTCCTTAAGCCTTCTTGAGCGCAACTTTATCACTATGATACCATCCAGGGAGTCTTGGGTGAGGGACATTCCGGAAAGTGGAGCTACCATAAATTTTTACACAGATGGATCGAGGCTGCACGAACAAGTGGGCTTTGGAGTCTATTCGGAAGAGCTTGGGTTGAGCCTGGCTCGTAGATTGCCAGATCATTGCAATATTTACCAGGCAGAGATGCTGGCAATAAAGGAAGTGGCTGACTGGTTGAGCTGCAATGTCTTGTCTACAACCGCAGTCAACATCTATACTGACAGTCAAGCCGCGGTCAAGTCCCTGGATTCAATGTTTCTGAAAACAAGATCTGCCCTTAACTGCCGCACGTCTTTAAATGAGATGACCAAGCAGTTTAACATATGACTCATATGGGTCCCAGGGCACTGAGACATTCCAGGGAATTGCAAAGCCGATGAGCTTGCAAGACTAGGAACTACCTTACAGGTTCCAACAGAATTGGAATGTGTTGGTATGCCTCTAGAAACTTGCAAGCAAAGCCTGCGGCTTTGTTCCGCGACGGAAACTAATCAAAGATGGGAGAATGGATGGACGTGTGAGACAACACGACTGATTTGGCCTTCTCTTAATCAGGGGCGCACAAGTGAGCTGATATCGCTTCCAAGGGGAGAGACTTCGACTGGTAGCTATAATTACCGGACACTGTCTTATAGGGAAGCACGCAGAGCGGTTAAATGAGCCGTCGAATGACTTTTGCCGGAGTTGCATGGATGAAGAGGAGTTGAAAACTATCGCACACTTTATCTGCCATTGCCTGGCACTTTCTGCTCAGAGACTTGCTTCACTGGAATCTAGGGAGCTGTACGATCTTTCTGATTTGTCGGATGTCAAAATTCAATATCTAAGGAGTTTCATAAGAAGCTCAAATCGGGTACTAGTAGGGAAACCTATTATAGTCCAGTGGTATCACAATAGACCTCAGAGTCTACGTGCGTTAACGTAAGACGTCAGCAGCCACCTACACCTAACCTAACAACCTAACCTAATTGTCAAGATACATTTGGTCACTTTTAATCGTTAGTTGAAAATTTACCGACTACGGTGGAAGAAATGTCTGATTTTTTGGAAATCATTCAGCCATTCTGTAATCACATATCATATGCATGAAAGTCACTCAACGGAATGGGTATCAAGGATGTTGCCTACGCTCACCACCTTGTAAATTATCACGAGTCTAATTTACTATTGTCCGACCGACAATATGGTTTTCGTAGAAGTCGTTCTACGGAAGACCTGTTAGCGTTCCTTTCGGAACTTTGGTGGATAGAACGACCAATTTGGTGAAAGCAAAGATATTTCCAAGGCGTTCGATCGGTGAAGTAGTTTTAAAGCTTATTGCGTTTGGTGTCGGTAGTGACTTCTCTCGATTTATATCGAGCTGTCTCAGAGACCGTACTATACTTGTTGTTATAGATGGGTTCTCATCGAACGAGTTTCGGTTGAATTCAGGGGAACCGCAAGGTTCTTTTCTTTCTGCTACACTTTTTCTTATTTTTCTTAATGACCTCCTACACACAAAAAAATAATTTTCATATTATTAATGAATGCTGTTCATAATTTTTAGTGTTCATAGTATTTATGAACTTTTTATAATATCTATGAACTATTTCCTAATTTTTTTATTTTCAATTACATTCCCAGTATTATAATATGAACAAGAACATAATAATTATGAACTCTGTTCTTAATTTAATTTTTAAGATTTTTTTTTATAAAATATGAAAAAAAATCCTTAATGTTATGAATAATTTCATAATTTAAAAATAATCTCATAATTTAAAAAAACAAAAAATTATAAAACCTACTTTTTTTGTAAACAAAGACATAAATAATAGGAACTACTTCACTAAGATTATGCATGGGTTCATAATTTTCACTTCTTTTTAATAAAAACAAAACAGTAATGTTTAAACACTTTTTAAATGTATAAACACAACTTAAGAAAATATGACATCGTTCATAAAAATCCAAAATAAGTTTATATAAATTATGAACTAGTTCTTAAAACATAAATTCAACGGAATTATCGAAGTTTTATTTTGAAAAGTTACCGTAGTTGGCTTTGAGTTTGAGAGTTACATATATTACTATCTCTTTTTTACACATTGCGTTTGCTTTAGACAAGCAATAACATCATCAGTTTTGTTTTGTCGTGCGCTGCAGCAACGTGTGTTTTGCAAATTAAAGCAAAAAGTGATTTTTCTAATAAATACAAATACAAAAATAAATAAAAAATTTAAATTAAAATTACGTAAAAAATGATATATTGTTTTAAATGTAATATAAATTATAAAAATGTGGATCAATATATTTTTCACTTAGAAAGGCAACACATTTGCAGAGTGCTTGATAAATTTCAGTGCAGTGTTCCAAATTGTTTTCTAACGTTTGATATATTGACGTCGTGGAAACTCAACTTTTTGACAAGCTTAAGGGTAAGCACATTAATAAATTTTTATTTTTTATAACTGGTTTTAATTTTTCTTTTAACAATTCATAGCACAACAATGTTGTATCCCTGTACTAAAAATTATTAAACGGAATCAGATAGAAAATGTGGTCAACGATTTTCCAATAGGGCTGGCAATACTACTTGAACACAGTTATCATGGCTACGATGAATTAACGCAGACCCCTGAAGCAAAAGTACAAAAGTTATGTATTTATTTATAAAAATAAATAATTTTTTTAATAAAATCTATGCAAGTCTTTCACTTAAAGTATGAACGTGTTCTTAGTATTTATGAACACGTTCATAAATTTACTAGTATTTTAGCAAAATATGAACTTATTCATAAATTTTATGAATATGTGCATTGGCAAATTTTTTATGCACATTTACATAATTTTTAAGTACTATTTCATAAATAATATGAGTTGTTCATAAAAAAAAAGAAAGAAATTTTCCCAGTATTTTTTAAAAATTTATGATTTTTTTCATAAATGCTATGAAAAGTTCTTAAATTCGTTCATTGGCAAATTTTTCATAAAATATTCATAAATACTATGAATTTTTTTTTTCTGTGTAGGACAAAGCAGCATTTGTCATTCATTTTCCTGTAATCATAGACCAAGCCTTACTGAGGTTGAAGCTATGAGGCAGAGCATGCATTACACACTCAATAATGACCTTTTGGCGATCTCGAAGTGGGTCTTTGCGATGGAGTAGATTTTAATGCTCGTAAGATCCAATGCTGTATGCTGACCCACAGACGAATTGTGGATTCAGCGTCATCTGTATTCATGGGTAGTATAACTAATAAGGAATCAGCCACTATTGATGTTCTAGGCATGAAAATTCAATGTGATGTTCGTTGGAACCAACATGTTTTTCAAATGTCGAAAAAAACATTCAAGTATCTTGGTTTCTTGAAACGGTGTAAGAATTACTTCACTCCGTCTGATCTTCTCACTATTTATGCCGCCGATATATCCGACCGAAGATGGAATACAACTGCCATATCTGGGCAGGTGCTTCAAGGTCTATCTTGAAGCTAATAGTTTATCTAGCTCTATTGATTCATTGGAGCATCGTTGGAATGTGAGTTGTGCGTCATTGTTCTGTCGATACTACCACGCTTAGTGTTCAGCTGAGATAGCCGAACTCATCCCTGATACGCGGGTGTATGCCCGTATTCCTCGCCTTTCCAGCAAATCACATCCGTTCGTTGTCGACTGTTTAATGTATCGCACAACGCATTACAGAGACAATTCGTTTCTCGGTCGAACTTTTTGTATGTGGAATAAACTCCCCGAAGACGTCTTTCCAGTCAGTTACAATTTGGAAAAATTCAAATCAAATGCCCACAAACACTACTCCCTCTATCCTTCCTTATACCAACATAATACATTGCATTTGAAGGGGACATCCCCTGAGTGTTGGCTCAAAGTAAAAAAAAAAAATACCTGGGTATGATATTTGCCTCAAAGCTTTCTTTAAAAGGATAACAAGGTGTTATGTGGTTTTTACACCTGAAGGAGAACTTTTGGAAGAATTTGAATTCTCAAATCGCACCAAACATCCAGTGGATAATAAGACCAACACGTACATTAAGTGCCCTTGTGTGGTGAAGAGCAATAAATAAAAAATCAAGGTACAACGGCAGGCGTGTGTGGGTATCACTGGTTCTATCAGATCGGCACCCCAGGCCTGTCTGGAAGTGATACTAAACATTCAGCCTGTGGATATCTACATAAAGAGCACAGCAGCAAAATCGGCACTCAGGTTAAGAGAGTCGTAAGTCCTTAAGCAACGATCTTGGGGAACACTCGCACACAGAAAACCGACTAAATCTCTCCACATTCGTACTTTGACAAAACCTTCGGAGTCCAAATCTCAACTAGGTAAGACTCTATCATAACAGAGAATTTCGAGAATATACTCTGAAAACCTCGAAATCGGGGCCTCATTCAGACTTCCGGCCAAGTGTAGTGCTTTCGAGGCTAAGGTACTTGCAATTTCTTAAGCCGCGTAGATGATTATGACACAGAGCCTTTGTCCTTGCGCCATTAAAATTTTCTTCAATAGTCTTGCAGATTTTAAGGTCTTAGAATCAAACATTGTAAAATCGGGAATCGTTAGGAATTGTATACGATCCCTTCTTCGAATCTGTCAGCAAGCAGTCAAGCTAATGTGGGCAATTGGCAGATGAATGTGCGCCATCTCGGTTCCTAAAGTGAAATTATGAACGAAACTGAAAGGATATCAGAGAGTAGAATGAGGATAGGTGAATATCAGTGACTACGTGCAGTATATTGCAAACCTTGAGGCCACTACCAAATCCTGAGAGGACAAAAAGTCTTCTTGCTTTTGGTAAACGGATGGTTGGCCTATTAGTAGGAGTATCGACAATATACTGCAAATTCTCATTAACGTCTCTAGCAGAATATCTTAAGGAGCCGGGGTGGTTTACGAAGCAGAACTTTGTATCAGAGGGGAGGTTAGCAAATCATATGATCTGAAAAATAGATCTCATAGAGTAAATGCCCAAGACAAGGTTATGGGCAGATAAAGTTTATAAGGGTGCTTCGGGATCGCCATATAACGTTTACATGATCTATATTACCACTGCAGTAATATGTTTCGAAAATTTTTTAAAAAATAGTAATTTTAAAAACCATACTAATTTCATACAGGCCCCTCATAATTTACATAAATTTTTTTCAATGTTGTTTCCTCCGCTCCTGTTCATAACAGTCATGCAAAACAAAAAAAAACAGAAACCCCTTAAGTACGTGTATCTTTCATACACAGTATTACTACACTCTTCTGCTTATAATGCATTTATCGAGTTCAGAGGTGGCTAATAAATTTGAATAATAATTGTCGGAATGGTCTGCATGAGTAGACCATCTCATATGGCACGTTCGTAACATGTTTGCAAGCAATAGACTTGAGTTTGGGTTCTTACACTGGCGTTTTATTATCATCACAAAATTGCATTACACTTGCAATGTATTTTTTTTCTCTCAGGAGAGATTGTTTTATAATTATCGTATGTAAAGGTTTAAATTTTTTTTTTGCTCAATTTCTTTTTCATAAATTGTCTGCAATTTAACTCGTCGTTTTTAAGGCTTGCGGTAAATTGATAAGTTATGATAATTTTCTGCTTTTTTTTAAGGAAGATTCATTTATGCATGCATTTATTTCTTATTCTCACGAGTGTGACAGTGAAATATGGTGATAAAAATTAATAAATGGAGATTATTTTTACAGCATTTTGTGGTTTAATGAAGTTAACAATAAATGTTGAGAGAATCATGGAGAAAAATTTTAATTTCAGATCGTAGATTTTTCTATAACGATCGAATTTTTGAGACATTTTACCTTTAGGAATTTTCTCAGATTCTACAACAGATTCTGAGAAATTTTTCCTATTGAAAAAGTCTCAGATTTCCATAAATTTTCCTATAAAAATGTCTCAGAAAAGTCTCAGATTTTGAATAATATTTCCTATAAAAAAAGTTTTAGATTCTGAGACATTTTTCATATAGAAAAAGACTCAGATTCTGAGACATAAAAAAGACACAGATTCTGAGACAGTTTTTCTATAGAAAAAGTCTCAGATTCTGAGACATTTCTTCTATAGAAAAAGTCTCAGATTCTGAGACAGTTTTTCTATAGAAAAAGTCTCAGATTCTGAGACATTTCTTCTATAGAAAAAGTCTCAGATTCTGAGACATTTTTTCTATCGAAATCTGTCTCAGATTCTGAGACATCTTTCCTATAGAAAAAGTCTCAGATTCTGAGACATTTTTCCTATAGAAAAAGTCTCAGATTCTGAGACATATTTCCTATAAAAAAGTCTCAGATTGTGAGACAATTTTCCTACAGAAAAAGTCTCAGATTCTGAGACATTTTTCTTATAGAAAAAGTCTCAGATTCTGAGACATTTTTCTTATAGAAAAAGTCTCAGATTCTGAGACATTTTTCTTATAGAAAAAGTCTCAGATTCTGAGACATTTTTCTTATAGAAAAAGTCTCAGATTCTGAGACATTTTTCTTATAGAAAAAGTCTCAGATTCTGAGACATTTTTCTTATAGAAAAAGTCTCAGATTCTGAGACATTTTTCTTATAGAAAAAGTCTCAGATTCTGAGACATTTTTCTTATAGAAAAAGTCTCAGATTCTGAGACATTTTTCTTATAGAAAAAGTCTCAGATTCTGAGACATTTTTCTTATAGAAAAAGTCTCAGATTCTGAGACATTTTTCTTATAGGCAAAGTCTCAGATTCTGAGACATATTTCTTATAGGAAAAGTCTCAGATTCTGAGACATTTTTCCAATAGAAAAACTATGGATTTTAGTCATTTTTCTTATGAAAACTTTCTGATTCATTTTTCCTATAGAAAAAGTTTCAGATTCTGTGACATTTTTCCCATTGAAAACATCTAAGATTCGGCGACATTTTTCTATGGAAAAATTTTCAGATTCTGAGACATTTTTCCTATAGAAAAAAATTCTCAGATTCTAAGACATTTTTCCTATAGAAAAAGTCTTCGATTCTGAGAAATTTTTCCTACAGAAGAAGTCTCATGTTCTGAGACATTTTTCCTAAAGAAAAAGTCTGAGCTTCCGAGACATTTTTCCTATAGAAAAAATTTTAATGTGCTGATATTCACATTTGGCAACAACAGTGACTTTAAAAGTCGTTGCCAACTCTAAAAAAGTCTTTAACCGAAAAAATATCAAACCACAAAAATCATAAAACATTTGGTCGCATTAACAACACAAATTTGTTTAAACAACATTAACTTGAACATAAAAAAAATCCTTTTGAACAATATCAATTATACAAAAAATTATAAAACAAAAAAAAAAACAAGTAGAAAAATTAAATTCGACTTGGTCGAATCTATGAATACCCTCCACAATGTTATCTGATAGTAATTTTCTAAAAAAAATTTCAAAAATTGCATTACAAATTTTTTATTAGAAATATATATATTATTTTGAGTCAAACTTTCTTTTAATCAATCAAATTTTTTTGAGTGTAAAATTTTTTTGACTGTCAACATTTTTTTGAGTCTACCATTTCATTAAACAAAAAAAAATAATAATGTGTACATTTTTTTTTGAGTGTAACATTTTTTTTTTGAGTGTAAATACTTTTTTAGTGTACAATTTCTTTGAGTAACAAATTACTTTGTAAAATATTTTTGTTGTTTTATACCTATAATGTAATACAAAAAAAAACTATTTCACATATTTTCTTCTTTGTATATTACCATCTTCTTCTTTAAAAACCAAAAACAAATTAACATTCAATCATACACATACTTTATTTGATTTTTTCCCGTTACATACAGCAGTGGCGGGTACAGCTTTTGGGTTTGGGGGGGGAAATTTTTTTTTTTTACTTCGAATAAAAAAAATCATAAATTCACCCATGTCGGACGAGCAAAAACAGGGAAACGTGTTTTTTTTTGCAGCAAAAGGTGATGGAAAGCTACAAAATCATCAAATTTATTTAGAAGAAGGTTTGTTTTTCATGATCATAACTATTTCGTTTAGATAATTTTTTTTTTAAATTTGGTTTAAAAGAAAATTGTACATTTTCGTATATATAGAAAGAGTCGCAAATTCTAACACATTTGACGCATAAAAAAGTCTAAATTTGAGAATTTTTTAATAGAAGAAATTATTTCTACATAGAAAAAATCAAATGTTGAAACATTTTTCGTGAAGAAATGTCTTAGAATCTAAGATTTCTTCTTTACAAAAAAGGTCTTACAATCTGAGACTTTTTTCGCATAGAAACATTTTCAGCTTTTAAGAACTTTTTTCCACAGAAAAAGTTTAAGATTCTGAAACCTTTTACTTACTGAGAAAAAGTCTCATATTTTAAAGCATTTTTAATATATTTTTCTTAAAAAAGTCTCAGATTATTAGATTTGTTTCGTACTGAGCCGTTTTTTCTATAGAAAAAGTCTTATATTCTGAGAACTTTCCCCAAAGAAATAGTTTCAAATTCTCAGAAAAAATCACTGATTTTTAAACCTTTTTTTGTATAAAAAGTCTCAGATTTTGAGACCTTTTTTTGTAGAAAAAGTCACAGATTCTGAGACCTTTTCCTAAAGAAAAATTCTCAAGTTCTCAGACCTTTTTTCTATAGAAAAGACCCTTTCCAAAAGAATACGTCCCAGATTCTGAAAGATTTTTCATACAGAAAAAGTTTTAGATTCTGAGACCTTTTTCTTAGGTATATAATAAAAGTCTAAGATTCTGGCACTTTTTTTTTTTAAAAAGTCTCAGATTTTGAGACATTTTTCTTATAGAAAAAGTCAGAGTTTCTGAGACCAGTTTCCTATAGAAAAAGTTTCAGATTCTGTTACATTTCCCCTATGGAAAAAGTCTAAAATTCTGAGATTCGGAGACCTTATTCCTATAGAAAAGGTTTTAGATTCTAAGACCTTTTTCCCAAAGAAAAAGTCTCAGATTTTGCACCTTCTTTCAATTAAGTAAGTTTTCCCATAGAAAAAGTCTTAGTTCTGGGACCTTTTTCCTTTAGAAAAAGTCTCAGATTCGAAAACTCTTAGAATTTGGGAATTCTTCTACGAAAATCCGAAAAAGAAAATGTTTGAGGATGTGAAAAATTTTAGAGTTTTTCTGTACTTTTTTCTATAAAAAAGTCTCAGATTCTGAGACCTTTTTAATATAGATTAAGTCTCGGATTCTAAGACCTTTCTCCCATAGAATAAGTCTCGAATTCCGAGTCATTTTTTCTATAAAAAAATCTCAGATTTTTCACAAAGAAAATTTTTTTAATCCTCAAACATTTTCTTTTACGGATTTTTGCAGAAGAATTCTCAAATTCAAAAAAACAAAAAAAAAAAAATAAGTACTATTAAAAGATAACAAAATTCATAATAAGACTCACAGATATTTTTTAACATAAAATTTCGAGATTGAGTCACATTTTTCCTTTAAAAATTTTCAAATTTTCCCTATAAAAACTTTCAGGTTTTTTCTATGAAAAATTTTCGGATTTTAAGATTTTTTTTCTTCGGAAATTTTTTTTTTAGAAAATTTTCTTTTCCTTCTTTCTTTTTTCTTCCTTTTTCTTTCTTTTTTCTTTTTTTTTCTTTTTTCCTCTTTTTTTTTCTTTTTGAAATTTGGTCTGGGGGGGGAAATTTCCCCTTTTTCCCCCCCCTTGTACCCGCGCATGCATACAGTAACACAAAACAATAACAAATATTTACTTGTCTAACAACTAAACTGCACCCCACGACAAGAAAACAAACAACAACAAGTTTTACAAAACTGGTATTTCACCATGCTTATAAAACTTGTTTAACGAGTTTTCAACAGTTTAAGGTGAAACAAATCTGAAATTCACTGCTTTGCTTATAACTTTTGAACCACTGATCCGATTTTGCTGAAATTCAAAACCAAACAGCCTCGAGAAACGACAAATATATATGCTAAGCTTCAGCCCCCTCAGAATTGTCTTTCGAAAGTTATAGTGGTTTTAATCTTGTAAATTCGAAAAATACCCTTGCCGAAATTTACTATTTTGCTCATAACTTTTGAACCACTGGACCGATTTCGCTGGATTGCAATACCAACCTGACCCGGTAAATGGAGAACATATATGTCAAACTTCAGGAGCCTCCGTAGTCTTTCAAAAGTTAGCGTGTTTTCAACGGACAGACAGACAGACAGACAGACGGACGGACGGACGGACGGACGGACATCGCTAGATCGACTTAAAATCGATCAAGGATCATGAATATATATACTTTATGGGGTCCTAGACCAATATTTCGATGTGTTACAAACGGAATGACAAACTTATATATACCCTCTATCACTAGAGTGGAGGGTATAAAAAACTGGAAATAACAATAACAATTGTTTAACATTTTGTGCCAAGTTAGCAACACCATACAATTTAGGCTTAATTATTATTTGGCTTTTACATAATGCAATTAAGTATAAAATCAAAAGCTTTCATTACACATTCATACAAATATATTAATTTTTGTAGGGAGAACTTCAAAAATTTTTGCTTGCACATGCAAAAATTTCAAATATACAATGTAATCAGTCAACCGGCCAGTTTAAAAAAACCAAAAAAAAAAGAGCAAATTTAAACAAAACCAATGGTTATTTAGCCGGTCATTTGCAACAACAAAACTGTTTTTAAACGTCCAATGGATTAGATGGAGTATGGAATGAAGAGCAAACCAATCACTCTACCAAAATCCTGTACAACTCCTCTTATGAAGTAGGATTTTGTATAAACACATTGGTCAGCCTATATAGCTTTGAAGCAAATGCATATGCTCCAGAATATCAAAGATGTAAGAGAATTAATTCATTGGAAAATTTAAGTTAAAATTGACTTAGTCCGTCCAGAGTCGTCAAAGGTCTGCCTGCTTTGAGGTATGGTTTCGTTCAGAGGTTTTGTCAGCTTTAATGAATCTACAGTCCGTTCGAACTCAGGTTCGCAAAATCCGCAGGGGTAATAAAAAAGCAACTGACTTGCGAGGGAAACAAAATCAGATGAGGAAACAATATCAGGTAAGTCGATTTCCAACTACGACCATTATCAATCTAAGTAACTCACGAAGGAAAACTGTATCAAGTAATTCGTGTTAAATCAGTTTTGGTCGGATCAGGTTCTAACTAGGAGTAACTCACTAGAAACTCACTATAAATCTAAATATCTCACGAGAGAAAACAATATGAGGTGAGTCGGATTAAATCGGATTTAGTCGGATCGGGTTCGAACTACGATTAGTATAAATCTGAGATACTTATGAGAGGAAACAGTATCACGTAATACGGGTTAAATCGGATTTAGTCGGATCGGGTTCTAAGAGCAAGTAACTTACAAGTAGAAACAATATGAGGAGAATCGGGTTCTAAGTAGTTCCAAAAAGGAAAGAATATCGGGATTATCGGGTTTAATATAGTTAAATCGGATTTAGTCCGAACGGGTTAGTACGAACGGGTTATAGCTACGAGTAACTCACGAGAAGAAACAATGTTAGATCCCAAGTCATCTAACTACGACTAGTATAAATCTATGTAATTCACGAGAGAAAAAATATCAGCTGACTCGGGTTAAATCGGATTTAGTCAAATCGCGTTCTAACTACGAGTAGTATAAATCGAAGTAACTCACGAGAGATAACCATATCTGGGGGCTAAAACAATAGACGATGTATAAACGAAATCAAAATACATATCGTTTTGAAGGGAAATTTTTAAGTTTTTCTCTATTAAATTATTAAAGAGTGCTGTCTAATCCAGAAACATTAAAAAATTTGGAAACATTTTGATTAGCTTAGGAGCAAAAAGGCTCCAAAAATCGTCGATAGTCTTCTTTTTAAATGATCACAGTCCAGGTGAGTCAGATTTAATTGGACTTTGTGGGAGCGGGTGATAACTACGAGTTACTCACGAGTAAAAACAATATCAGGTGAGTCGGGTCTAACTACGATTTGTATAAATCTACGAAATTTACGAGAGGAAAAAATATCAGGCGAATCGAAGTAAGTAGGTTATGTAAGGTTGTAAGTTGCTGCTGAGGTTTTACGTCAGCACACATAGAATCTGAGGACCATTGTGATACCACGGGACTGTAATACATAGGCATCCCTACTGGTCCCTGCTGTTAAACCAATTTAAACTTCTTATGAAACTCCTAACATATTGAATTTTGGCATCTGACAAATCAAAAAGATCGTGCAGCTGCCTAGATCCCAGTGAAGCAAGTCTCTGGCCAGAAAGTGCCGGGCAATGGCAGATGAAGTGTTCGATAGTTTCCAACTCACATTCATCCATGCAACTCCGGCCAAAGTCATTTGACGGCACATTTAACCGCTCTGCGTGCGGTTAAATGTGTCCGGTAATTACAGCAACCACAGCAGCCAAAAGTCATTTGACGGCACATTCAACCGCTCTGCGTGCTTCCCTATAAGTAAGACAGTGTCCAGTAATTACAGCAACTACTGTCGAAATCTCTACTCTTGGAAGCGATATCAGCTAAATTTGTGCGCTTCTGATAACGAGAAGGCCAGATCTGTAGTGTTGTCTTACACGTCCATTTGCCCATCTCTGATAAGTCTCCGTCGCGGAACAAAGCCGTACATTTTGCTTGCAAGTTCCTAGAGTCATACAAACACTGTTGGAAACCGTAAGGTAGTTCCCAGTCTTGCAAGCTCATCGGCTTTGCAATTCCCTGGAATGACTTTTTTCCCTGGGATCCATATACGTCGTATATCAAACTGCTTGGCCATTTCATTTAAAAACGTGCGGCAGTTAAGGGCAGATCTTGTTTTTAGAAACATGGACTCCAGAGACTTGACCTCGGCATGATTGTCAGAATATATGTGGACTGCGGTTGTAGACAAGACATTGCAACTCAGCCAGTCAGCCACTTCCTTTATTGCCAGCATCTCTGCCTGGTAAACACTGCAATGATATGGCAATCTTCGCGCCAGGCTCAATCCAATCAATCCAAGCTCTTCCGAATAGACTCCAAAGCCCACTTGCTCGTGCAGACTCGATCTAACTGTGTAAAAATATATGGTGGCTCCACTAACCGTCCACTAATGTCCCTAAATCGAAGACTCTCGGGATGGCATCATAGTGGTAAAGTGACGATAAAAAAGGCTCATAGAGGGAGCACAGTCCAAATTTTGTGGTATTGTTATCTTCTTCAAGATCGCGCTATGGTCACAATCGCTGCTTCTTCATTGCTGCCGTAGGTGTAGTACGAAGAGCAACAGTGAGGCACATCGACGCCATTGTCTGGACCTTTTGTTTCTAAAGCAGGCCCCCAGACAATGATTCCATACAGCAGAATTGGACGCACCACTGCTGTATAGATTCAATGAATGACTTTTGGGCTAAAGCCCCATAGTTTGCGAATGGAACTTTCACAGAAATATAAAGCAATCGTTGCTTTCCTCACCCGTTCTTCAATATTAAACCTGAAATTCAACTTCCTATCTAGTAATACTCCAAGAAAATTGGTTCCGTCTGAAAGGGGATTTCAGTGCCGTACAGAGAAATATGATCACAAGCAGGAATCTTAATTTTCCATGTAAACAAAACAAGCTCTGTTTTACTTGGATTAAGTCCAAAACAACAGCCTCTTGCCCATTTAGACAGATATTTCAGACAACCCTGAAGAATGTCTCTCAATGTTGGCAGATGGGTTCCCTTTACCGCTCTCGAGACATCGTCAGCTTATACGACAACATGACAACCACGTGCTTCTACACCATTTCCAATTGGGTTTCAGAAATTATCAATTGTATTTGAGAAATTATTAATTGTATTTCAGAAATTATCAATTGTATTTCAGAAGTTATCAATTGTATTTCAAAATTTATCAACTGTATTTCAGAAATTATCATATGTATTTGAAAAGTTATCAATTGTATTTCAGAACTTAACAAATGTATTTCGGAAATTTTCAATTGTATTTAAGAAATTATCAATTGTAGGGTGGCTTCTTCCGAAAGTTGTCGACATCTCCACTTAGCCTGTGTTGTCAATTAATTTTTTTCAGATTTTCTCATTGTACAACAAAAATAATTATTTCTCAGAAATAATTAATATGGACTCAAACCGAAATAAATAAAAAAAACTTCAGTTATAAAAAAAATATAAAGTCCAACAATATATAAAAAACAGAATTAAAACTCACCCAGTTGGCAACGTCCTCGAGCCATCCTCAGTGACGGAGCGATGACATGTCAGAGTCACACCTGACATCCACAAGACATCTCTATGTACTGGGTTGAGGACAGTTTCATACAAATTTTCAAAATGTCCTCACTCAAAGTCAGCAGTGGTCAGGGCTGACCTTCTGGGGACATGTCACCTAAGACGTCTTTGGGGAAATGTCTGACATAGGTCATGCGAAAATACAAAAAATTTCGTATTTCCTTTAGTTTTTACTTTTATCCATTTTCCTTTATAAATTATCTTTCTCATATTTAGAAAAAACTTTTCGCCTTTTTTAGTCCCAACTGGATTTGAACCTGGAACCTCCAGTTTACTAGTCCCACACCTAACCACTTGTTCCAAACATTATTTTTAAAATTGTTTGTCTATTTATTACTTTTATTCTACTTGTTAGATTTTAATTTTATTTTAATTAAGTCGATAATATTGCCATCTTTTTCTTGGAAATTGAAGAGTTGCCCAGATTTAAAATTCTAATTTAATATACTGCTATTCTGAAGACATTTCCTTTTAGACGTCTTAGAGGAATTGTCCACACTCTTAAAGCAAACATTCAGTGCTGACAATGTTAGGACATGTCAACAAGGATTGCCTATGATTTGTCAGAACCTGAAGACATTTCCTCAAGGAATCACTGTGGAAATTTCCTCAGTGACACATTTTCCAACTGGGCAACTCATAAGGTACAATGCAATTTAGTAATATTTCTAAGAATTAGAAATACGAAATATAAATTCAAACCTAACGGACATTTTTCAAGACTTGAAAAGTCCTACTAAGGGTTGCAACTCTGAGAAAATCTACTACACTGTAAGAAATTACAACTGTGTTGGAAAAAGTTAAAAATAGATTCATTAAGTTCGTGCTAAACGTAACATATGGGTAATGAAATGTGATATAATTCCCGTTCGCTTTTTCACCGTAATGTACGTTTAAATAGCTGATCTTAATCTTACACACCTACAGTGACAATCGAAGAGTGCTGACGAAGGAAGGGTGGCTTCTTCCGAAAGCTGTCGACATCTCCACTTAGCCTGTGTTGTCAATTAATTTTTTTCAGATTTTCTCATTGTACAACAAAAATAATTATTTCTCAGAAATAATTAATATGGACTCAAACCGAAATAAATAAAAAAAACTTCAGTTATAAAAAAAAAAAAATATATAAAGTCCAACAATATATAAAAAACAGAATTAAAAATTATCAATTGTATTTCAGAAATTATCAATTGTATTTTAGATATTATCAATTTTATTTCAGAAATTATTAATTGTATTTAAGAATTTTTCAATTTTATTTCAGAAATTATCAATTGTATTTCAGAATTTTTAAATTTGTATTTTAGGAAATATCAATTGTAATTCAGAAATTATCAATTGTTTTCCAAAGGTTAGTTTCTGAAATACAATTGATAATTTCTGAAATACAATTGATAAATCATGAAATACAATTGATAATTTATGAAACACAATTGATAACTTCTGAAATACAATTGATATTTCCTTAAATACAAATTTAAAATTTCTGAAATACAATTGATAATTTCTGAAATAAAATTGATAATATCTGAAATAAAAGTGTAGAGATAGCAGCATTAAATTCAGTGCCAGGTTTCAAAGAAGCGGCGAAAGTACACCTCCCAGTGGTATGCCTCTATTGACAAATCGATATATTACAGAGACTTCCAATTCAGACGCTATACGTCGATTGGCAAGTAGATTTTATACAATTAAAACGATCCCACGATTCACTCCCAGACCAGACAATGTCACAATTGTCGAGGCTGGGAGAACATTATTAAAAGCCTCCTTTATATCAAGAAAGGCCACCAGAGTGTACTCCTTTACCGTAAGTGATGTCTCGATGGTATCAACGAGCTCATGAAGAGCTGTTTCCGTTGATCTACCCTTGCTGTATGCATGTTGCTTTGTCGAAATCAAACCTCGCACAGTGATTCGTTTCATTGGCAAAAATCAAAAAAAGAAGTATGTCTTCAATGTTGATGATTTTTTGTATTTTTATAGTTTAATAGTAAACTAAAAAAAATATGTGCTTTTCTGAATTTTAAGAAGTCATATGTTGCCACAAGAGGGCGCTAAAGTATGGAAATTTTACGCTATTGTATGTAAACAAAAAAATTTAATTTTATAGGTTTACTAAAATAATTATAAAAAATCGAATTTTAAAAAAATCAACGAACTTTTTTTTGCAAAAGTTACTTAAATATATTTGCTAACAGTTGTATTTTCAACTTTTTTGAATTAATCTTAAAATACATTTTTGTATTGCTCTGAAATCTGTATTTTTTCTACAAAATTCCTAAAAATTGACAAATTTTGATGGAGTCCATAAAAAAAGTTCGTGAGTCAAAAAATTATTTTTTTTGCTTTTTCGATAGTTTGGACTATGGTTTATAAGGCAAAACAATAAAAATAACTAAGTTTTTGTCTGAAGTTGGAAAAAAGTAGGGTTTTGTATGTGTCTTTATAAATTTTTTTTAAAAGCTATATTTTTAATGGAAAAAATATTAGAAAAAAAATCCAATATTAAGTATTTTTTCTTTGCACATTGATATATTATATAGTATTCTGTAAAAATATAATAAAAAATCAGAAAAAAATTATGCAGTACGTGGGCCGTTTTGCTTTAAAAGTTATCTATGACTTTTACTAAAATCCCCACAATCACCAAATTTTAATGGCCTTCATAAAAAAAGTTCGTGAATAAAATTTTTTTGTTTTTTATTTTTTTTGTAGCTTTAACTATGTTTTATAAGATCAAAAAATAAAAATAACTAAGTTTTTTTTTAAGTTAAAAAAAAAAAAATTTTAAAAAAATCTAAAATTGGATTATTTTTTTTATTATTTATTTTATTTACTGTAAATAAATTTAAAAAATACATTAACATTTTAGTGTTTTTTTATATAAAGGGATTTATTGTATTGTATACCATAAATTTATAGTAAATAATTCGATAAAATAAATATACAGTGGGCCATTTTGCTTTAAAACCAGTATTTGATTTTCGTTGGTATCCCAAATCAAAACCAACTTTTTTTTTGAGATACATAAAAAAAGTTCGTACTTAAAAATTATTTTTTATTGATTTTTTTAACATCCTGGACTGTTTTCTATACGATCAAATAATAAAAATAACTAAGTTTTTGAAAAAAACGAAAAAAAAAAAAATTTGAAGTACCCAAAAAAAAAAAAATTTTTTAAAGTTTTTTGTTATTAATGGGGTATGTACTTAGAAATAACGCAAGTATTAAACGAGTTTACTTAAAACTTATTTTGAATAAATTAATTTTCGTAATGGAATAGGAAATAAGTGTTGCGAATATTTTGTTTTTGCAGTTATTATGTATTTTTATATTTTTGACTATATTTAAAAAAAGGATATATTAACAGCTTTTTTGTTACCGCAAGCAACTCAACGAAATTTGGCACACTTATTAACGCCATTTGATCTAATCTATATTAAAAATTTGATAGCAATTGAAAGATTTTTAAAATAGTTACAGCGATTTCAAGAAAAAGGATATATGGCAGCCACGCGAGTCCTTGCTCAGATTAAAATACAAATGTTGTACGTCGATAGTTATCTAAATTTCTAAGACAATAACTAAGTTAAGTAATTTTATATCAAGTTTTGTGGCTAAAACTCCACTTTTAAATTTCAGGATATACGACAGGTACAAATGTCCTTCGACCGATTTGCTCAAAATTTTTATTTTTTTTCTACTAATTAATTTTGTGCTTGCGTACCAAATTTGAAAAATCGTTGACAACTCTTTCTATTTTATTTTTGTGATTAAACTATATTAACACTTTATTGCAGTTTTTGAAAAGGATATATAAATAACTTTTGTTTTACAGAACCGATTTCAGCGAAATTTGGCACACACATTGTCATCACTTATTCAAATTTTTACAAAAAATTTCAAGGGTAATTTTTGAGCGATTTACAATATTTTTAAGAAAAAGGATATATGGCAGCCACACGAGTCCTTGCTTCAATCTAGAAAAAAATTTACACATAAAATACTATATCAAAATTGGTAACATTGACAAAGTTTGGGAATTTTGTGACCATTTTTGTAGTTTTAATCACATATTTAAATTTCAGGATATATGGGGGGTAGGCGTGTCCTTGCTCCGATTTTTCCAAAAATTCGTTTTTTTCTTGATTAGATAATTTAATGCTTGTGTACCAAATTTCAGAAATCTGCGACCAATATTCTATTTTTGCCCACTCGATATATGGGAACGAATCACTGTGCCTCGGGTCAATCACTCTACGCAAATATGAGTCTATCATTTGTTCCATTGTCTTTATCAAAAAAAGAAGACAGACTAATTGGTCTGAAATCCTTTGGAGCCCTGTGGGATTTTTCCCAGCCCTCGGGACAAAGACGACTCTGGCATCCCTTCATTTTATATACGACCATCGGGTTCCAAGTTAGAATGGAATAGTTGGTCTAAGTTTTTACTAAAAACGTATACAAATTTATATTGAGGAGAAGAAATAAGTTTGAAAAGCTAAACCAACTCTTTGAAGAACGTAACTATTCTATTCTATCGTTGCCCCTTTCATTCGTCTGTCTGTTGAAATGGCGATCATGGCCATAATATTACACAGTTTTGACTGAAACTTAACATAATTACTTGCTGATATTCTGGGCAGTTTGGTATTGCTTTCGAGCAATATTTGTTCAGCGGTTTAAAAGTTATGAACGAAAATGTAAGGACACCTTAAAAATTTTTGGCACATTCAACATAACCTAAAAATTCAAAATGCTTTAATTCGTCTGCTGGTTGACATACGTGAACAGAATTGGATTCCGAAAGGTATTTTAACAATTACAAATATATTTCTGACCCAAACCAATTTTCGCGGACTTTTTTTTTTTAAACCAAAAATTTTTTCCGCCGAATTTTTTTTTATCAAAAAAAAAATTTTTTTTTTTTAAATTAATTAATTTTTTTTTTGCAATAATCACGGCCGAATTTAACTTTATATACCCTACACTACTCTGTGGTACAGGGTATAACGAGTTTGTGCTGATGTTTGTAACTACCCGAAATAACGAGGTATAACGAGTTTGTGCTGATGTTTGTAACTACCCGAAATATCGATTTAGCGATATCCGTCCGTCTGCCCATCTATCGGTTTAAGTACGATACAGGTCGCAATTTTTAATCAATTGACTTGAAATTTGAAACTCAAGCATCTTTAAGCCCAAGGACGAAGCCTATTGAAAGTGGAGAAAATCTGACCATGTTCTGACCCCCATACAAACATCCCTTTTAGATTCGGCTTAAATGACTCTAATAACCGTATTATAATAGATATCGAGGGGGCCCCGTAGGCTAGTTGGTAGCGTGCTAGCCTTTGAACATCGGGGTCGTGGGTTCGATTCCCACCAGAACCCTTGGTTTTTTCGCTGCAACGAGACGACGGTCATTGTTACCAGTTCTCGGTTAGGTTGAAGTTATTAAAAATGAGTAAATAAAAAGAAAGAATAAATAAAAATAATTGATCATGTGATCAAAACTATTATTATTATTATTATTATTATTATAATAGATATCGCTTTGAAATTTAGCAGGTAACCAAATTTTGTATGGTCATCATTCTGAATTTCAAAGGAATCGGGTCAGTCCTTCTGGTAGACCCCATACAAACCACCCTCCCTATATTCACATTATTCCCTCAAAATTCATAAAAATGGAAATATTTGATAAAAATTTTATTTTTAAGTGTTAAACGAGTACTTTAGTAACCGTTTCAAATCGGAATATAATTGGACCATTTTTGGATTTAGTTTCCCATTTACAAATTTCGACCGATATTCAGTTAAATCGTTCTATTGACAAAAAAATAAACCAATTTCACTAAAATTTGATCTGTGTGTGTTTTCTACACTAAATAAAGATCTAACAAAAGACAGATCCACTCGGTCCATGTTTGGACATGGGACCCATTTTCCGGAAAACAGTTGTGTAGGGTATCATATGGTCGGTATTGACCGACTATAACTTTCTTATTTGTTTTTAACTGCAACATTTATGTTTGGATTCAAATTATTTTTTCAAATTATGTCTATTACAGAATTAAGTCCTTTGAATTTCTTTTTGTATGAGAAGTGTACAAAAGGTGCTACCACAGCAGAATAATAAACATTTGGTATGATGTTGTAATTTAGCTATTAAAATTGATGCTGCATGTAAAATCATGCAGACGCAAGGTTCGGGCATGCATAACATGTACTATACTCGTACATATGTCCAAAAAGTGCCAGTATATGCACATGGATTTCCCATAAAATGCCAACACAACACTTTCTTTTCACATGGCACATAACATAGGCACAAGCGAATGTTTGCCTGATACTCGGTTTAGGCTGTATGTAACAAATTTTTGATATTTTGAAACTGGATAACAAAGGAAATTGGAAAAAAATAAATGTTCCTCCAGAGGGCCCCAGTAGGTTAGTTGGTAGCGTGCTAGCCTATGAAACAGGGGGTCGTGGGTTCGATTCCCACTAAAACCCTTGGTCATTTTCGCTACAGCGAGAAGACGGTCATTGTTACCAGTTCTCGGATAGGTTTAAATTATTAAAAATAATTTGTAAATAAATTGGAAAAATAAATGTTCCTCCAACTCCCACTAGAGAGAACGAAAATGATGCCAACCTTTTATCTTCTAGCTGACGATTTTATTATGAAAGATTTTTTTTTTTTTTTAAAATATCAATCAATTTTGAGTTAGTGTAAACACTTTATCAAAGTTATTGTTATGCTTAAATCCACTACATTCATGATTTCACAGAGTGTTGGAGAGTGTGTCTATACGAAATTCCCGACAATTTTTTTTTTTCATGTAATAGGAAGTTAAATTTTGGCACTTTGTGGCATCTCTTATGCTCCAGCAATCGAAAATGTTGTATATATAATATATACAACATACGGAAACGGATGCTGTTGTATATGGTCAATATATTAAAACGACCTCGTTTGATCATTACACATACATACACACAATATTTGACTATTACTGCACTTTTCTATTTTTTTGGGATGATTTTTGTTCCTCTCCTTTCCCTTCTCCTATTTCATTCTTTAACTGCATTTCGTTTTTATGCCATTTTGAATACTACTTGACACACTGAAGCGTAAAATTAATCGTGGCATATGTTTTTTTTTTTTTGGGAGGTTTATGCTGGAGGTTAAGAATTCTCTATAAATGTTTCCCTTTATTGGTTTGTGATGTTTAACAATATATATTTTTTTTGGGGTATTTGAAAAAAAAATCGTTTTAATAGAATTTCTACAAAATTCTATGGAAATCATGAAAATTTACAAACTTTATAGGCCATGTGCATATAAAAAATGGACATCTTTTAAATGGTGTATTGAACATTTTGTTCATTTACCAAATGTATATGGTAGTTGATGTAAATTGTAGTTCAATGACCATTTTCAATTGGTTATTGCAAGTCAAATATTGTTGTATGTATTGGAACCTGAATGAATTTTCGATGTTATGCTTATTGCAATGAAAAGTTTTGTTGTTTTATGATAAAAAATATTTTTTTTAAAGTCTAGAATTAGAAACAAGTGCTTTCGATTCTGAGACATTTTTTCTATAGAAAATGTCTCAGATTCTGAGACATTTTTTCTATATAGAAAAAGTCTCAGACTCTGAGACATTTTTTATATATAGAAAAAGTCTCAGATTCTGAGACATTTTTTCTATATAGAAAAAGTCTCAGATTCTGAGACATTTTTTCTATATAGAAAAAGTCTCAGATTCTGAGACATTTTTTCTATATAGAAAAAGTCTCAGATTCTGAGACATTTTTTCTATATAGAAAAAGTCTCAGATTCTGAGACATTTTTTCTATATAGAAAAAGTCTCAGATTCTGAGACATTTTTTCTATATAGAAAAAGTCTCAGATTCTGAGACATTTTTTCTATATAGAAAAAGTCTCAGATTCTGAGACATTTTTTCTATATAGAAAAAGTCTCAGATTCTGAGACATTTTTTCTATATAGAAAAAGTCTCAGATTCTGAGACATTTTTTCTATATAGAAAAAGTCTCAGATTCTGAGACATTTTTCATATAGAAAAAGTCTCAGATTCTGAACAAAAGTCTCAGAATCTGAAATATTTTTTCTATAGAAAAAGTCTCAGAATCTAAGATATTTTTGTTATAGAAAACGACAAATAATCTGTGACATTTTTTTGCTATTGAAAAAGTCTTAAAATCTGAGACATTTTTCCTTTAGAAAAAGTCTTAGAATCTGATACATTTTATTTATATAAAAAGTTTCAGAATCTGAGACATTTTTCCTATAGAAAAAGTCTCAGTTTCTGTGACATATTTTCTATAGAAAAAGTCTTAGATTCCAACAGATTTTTCCTATAGAAAACCTCAGATTTTAAAACAATTTTCCTATAGAAAAAGTCTCAGATTCTGAGACATATTTCCTTTAGAAAAATTCCGATTACGAGAAATTTTTTCTATAGAAAAAGTCTCAGATTTTGAGACATTTCTTGTATAGAAAAAGTCACAAATTTTGAAACATTTTTCCAGCACCTGTGACTTTTTCTATAAGGAAAAAAATCTCAGAATCTGAGATTTTTCTGTAGGAAAAATGTATTAGAATCTGAAACATTTTTTCTATAGAAAAAGTCTCTGATTCTGAGACATTTTTCTTACAGAAAAATTTTGAGATTCTGAAAAATTTTTCCTCGTGAAAAATTTTCAGATTCTGAGAAATTTTTCCTATATAAAAATCTCAAATTCCGAGATTTTTTTTCATATAGTAAAAGTCGCAAGTTCTGAGACATTATTTCTAAGAAAAAGTCGCCGACTCTGAAATATTTTTGATATAGAAAAAGCCTCAGACTCATATACATTTTCCCTATGGTCACAAATTCTGAGATATTTTTCTTATAGAAAAGTCTCATGTTGTACGACAGTTTTCCTACAGAAAAAGTCTCAAATTCAAAGACATTCTTCTTACAGAATCTTTTTTTTGCAGGAAAAATATTATTTTTCATTTGGAAAAGTCTCAGATTCTGAGAAAATGTCTCAGATTCTGAGATTTTTTTCTATAGGAAAAATGTTTCAGAGGCTTTTTCTATAGGTAACATATTTCTAATTCTGATAATTTTTTATAATATAATAAAAATTGTTTAATTCGACCTTTAAAATATTATATTTTGAGTATTTTTATTTTAGCTCGAGGTCTTTATTTCATTTACTAATTTAAACTATTGTATTCTCATAGAAAATTTTCAAGAAAATAATTTTTCTTTCAAATTTTTATTTCTGTTGGTCATTTTTTGCCACACTTAATCGACACGTGTTTAGGAATTTGTCAGATTCCATTGTTTTTGCTAAATAATCTCGACAATGGAATCTAACAAATTCCGAAACACGTGTCGATTAAGTCTTGCAAAAAGTGACCAACATAAATAAATTTGAAACAGAAAAATAATTTTCTTGAAAATTATTCTACATATAAGAATACCATAGTTTTAATTAGTAATGGAAATAATGACCTCGAGCTAAAATAAACCTACTCAAAAAAAATTTCAGATTCTGACACATTCTTTCTTTCTTCTGCGTCGGCAATTCGACTTAATAGCACGCTGCAATGAAGGAGCAGCGATTGTGGCCATAGCGCGATCTTGAAGACGATAACAATACCACAAAATGTGGACTGTGCTCCCTCTATGAGCCTATTTGAGCGCCACTTTACCACTACGATATCATCCATGGAGTCTTGGATGGGGGATACTCCGGGTAGTGGAGCTACCATAAAATTTTTACACAGATGGATCGAGGCTGCACGAACAAGTGGGCTTTGGAGTCTATTCGGAAGAGCTTGGGTTGAGCCTGGCTCGTAGATTGCCAGATCATTGCAGTGTTTACCAGGCAGAGATGCTGGCAATAAAGGAAGTGGCTGACTGGTTGAGCTGCAATGTCTTGTCTACAACCGCAGTCAACATCTATACTGACAGTCGAGCCGCGGTCAAGTCCCTGGATTCAATGTTTCTGAAAACAAGATCTGCCCTTATCTGCCACACGTCTTTAAATGAGATGGCCAAGCAGTTTAACATACGACTCATATGGGTCCCAGGGCACAGAGACATTCCAGGGAATTGCTTCCAAGAGGAGAGATTTCGACGGTGGTTTCTATAATTACCGGACACTGTCTTATAGGGAAGCACGCAGAGCGGTTAAACGTGCCGTCGAATGACTTTTGCCGAAGTTGCTTGGATGAAGAGGAGTTGGAAACTATCGAACACTTTATTTGCCATTGCCCGGAACTTTCTGGTCAGAGACTTGCTTCACTGGGATCTAGGGAGCTGTACGATCTTTCTGATTTGTCGGATGTCAAAAATCAACATCTTAGGAGTTTCATAAGAAGCTTAAACTGGTTTAACGACAGGGACTAGTAGGGAAACCTATTACGGTCCCGTGGTATCTCAATGGACCTCAGAGTCTACGTGTGTTGACGTAAAACTTCAGCAGCCACTTACAACCTAACCTAACATTCTTTAGGAAAAATGTCTGAGAATCTGAAATTTATTTCTAAAGAAAAAAAGTCTCAGAATCTTAAATTTTTTTCATTGGTCCCGTGCATTAAAGGGTTAACATTCTATCAACAAAAACGTTTTGAAACACTTGGTGGTTAATATTTACTCATAAATATTTTTACTACACTATAAAACAAGCATTTGACACATCACATCTACAAGTACAAACAACGTTTTTATGTGACTATATGTCAAAACTACATATTTATTCCTATCTAAACAAGCACCGAAAAAAAAACACAAAAAAGTTACCAAAAAAAAACACTGAAATAAATTCAAGTAAACTAAGTAATTTCCAGCTACACCGACTGAGTTATGCCTTACACTAAACGAATGTGTATTAAGCTGAAACTTGTCTGAAGGTCCCAGGTCCTAAAACTACAAGATATAAACGAGGTGGTGAAAATACAGATAATTTTGATTTTGCAGAAAAATAATAGAATTTATAAGGTCATCAATTAGCGCAAGCTGAAATGGTGCAGTTAAGCGATTCTATCGAAATCAGCTCTGAAATTAAAACCAGTATCCAAAGAAGATTTAAATTACCCCATTCTAAGGTCTGTCTTGCACGACTATGAATATGGCAGATGTCCCATCTATGATATATAGACAAACATTTTGATCTGTCCACGTCTGCACACAGACATTCTTAGGTCCGTTGTGATCTCTGGATCTACTACAATATCATATAACACCGCAGCTATTAAGTTTAGCATAACATTACTAATAACTTCTTAATACCCACGAAAGCCCCCTGTTGGCGCCAAAATATAACTTTAATCTACTTTTGATAATTACAAATAAACGCTTGTAGACAAAAATGTGAATCAGTTCCCGCCTTCACACAGCTACTCTAAGGTCCGTTGTAATCCCTGGATCTAGTAAAATGTTTTATGCGACCGCAGTTATCAATTTTAGCATAACATTACTAAGAACTCCTTTATACCAACGAAGGCCCATGGTGGGCGCCAAAAATTAACTTCTACCTACTTTTGATAATTTCACATATCATCAGCAACTACTAATATTTTGTAGAACTGTTAATTGTAGGGTATAAATATTGTCCTTTTATCAGTTTATGAATATTATTAACATAACATTACTAAGAACTCCTTTATACAATCGATGGCCCCATGTTGGGCGCCAAAATAAAACTTCCATCTACTTTTGATAATTTTAAATATCATCACCAACTAATAATACATTGTAAAACTGTTAATTGTAGGGTCAAAATATTGTCATTTTATCAGTTTGAGAACATTATTAACATAACATTACAAGAACTCCTTTGTAACCACGAAAGCTCCATGTTGGGCGCCAAAATATAACTTTTATCTACTTCTGATAATTGCACATATCATCAGCAACTAATATGATCAATAACTAATAAGTAAAACTGTTAATTGTAGGGTATAAATATTGTACTTTTATCAGTTTGAGAAGAGTGCAAAAAAAAAAAACTCATGCACTCAAAAAAGTGTGTCGGTAAAATCTACTACAAAAGACAGTTGTTTTGACTACATTTTGTCGTTGAAAAGGCGTCCACTACATATAACGGCAAAAACAACTGAACATGTTGTTGTTTTTAACTATTGATTTTCAACTACAAAATGTAGTAAAAACTACTACAAAACTGTTTAATACAGTTGTTTTTTCTACAATTACCTGAAATTTTATTTAAAAAATTTCTTAAACGTTTAAATGATTGATATTTATTTATTTAAAAAGCAATACATTTCAGTTGGTTGTATAGAATTTCGACATGATGACAATTTTTTTTTTTTTTTTTTTTTTTTTTTTTTTTTACGATGAACCAACACTCAGGGGATGCCCCTACTAATGCAATGCATTGTGTTGATATCAGGAAAATAGGTTATGAGGAGGAGGAAAGAGGGAGTAGTGTTTGTGTATATTTGACTTGAATTTATCTACATTGAAAGAAACTGGAAAGACCTCTGCGGGGAGATTATTCCACATACGGCTAGTTCGACTGATAAACGAACCTTCTCTGTAATGCGCTGTGCGATCAACTGGACAATCGACAACAAATGGATGTGATCTACTAGATAACCGAGTGTTTCGAACAAAAACTCGGGCTCTAGGGATAAGTTCACTTATCTCAGCAGAACACTTTCCATGGTAATATCGATAGAACAGAGTCACACAACCCACATTCCGACGATGCTCCAATGAGTCAATAGAGTTGGATACCCTAGTGTCATTGATAAGCATCAACGCCCTCCTTTGCACACGGTCCAAGAGCTCCAAAATAGACTTTGGAGCCCCTGCCCATATATGGGAGTTGTATTCCATCTTCGGTCGAATGTAGGTGGTATAAATAGTAAGGAGATCGGATGAGGTGAAGTATTTCTTACACCGGTTTAAAAAACCGAGACACTTGAATGCTTCTTTCGACACTTGAAAAACGTGCGTATTCCAACGGACATCACACTGAATTTTCATGCCCAGAACATCAAGAGTGTCTGATTCCTCAATACCAATACCACCCATATGTACAGATGACGCTGTTGGTTCCACATTTCTGTGAGTCAACATACAACATTGGGTCTTGCGTGCATTAAACTTGACCCTATTCGCAAGACCCCACTTAGAGATTGTCAACAGGTCTTGATTAAGTGTGTCATTCATAATCTGCCTTTTGCCCTCAACCTCAATAAGGCTTGGCCTACGATCAAAGGAAAATGAATGACAAATGTTGCTGTCATCTGCAAAAGAGTAGATAGGATTTGAAGTTTGACTTAGAAGGTCGTTAAGAAAAATAAGAAAAAGGGTAGGAGAAAGAACAGAACCTTGCGGTACCCCCGATTGGAGCTGGAACTCATCGGATGAGAACCCATCTATAACAACACGTATAGAACGATCCCTGAGGAAACTCGAAACAAATCGAGAGAAGTCATTACCGACACCAAAGGCATTAAGCTTAGATATGAGCGCACCGTGCCACACACAATCAAACGCCTTGGAAATATCCAGAGCAACTACCTTACTCTCACCAAAATGGTGGATCGATCGACTCCAACGTTCCGAAAGGAACGCCAACAGATCCCCGGTAGAACGAGTTCTCCGAAAACCATACTGTCGATCGTTTAAAAGTGAGTTAGCCTCCAGATACCTAACAAGATGGCAATTTACCATGCTCTCCATCACCTTCGAGAGCGCTGAGCATATTGCTATTGGGCGGTAGTTATCAGGGTTATTAGCAGCACCCTTTTTTATTATTTACCTTTGTTTTTTTAATAGTTCATTTCAAATTTTCACCGCTACTGATCAAAATTTGTCTGGAATAAAAAAAAACGAAATGCTTTGGCAAAATTGATTTATAAAAAAAAAGAATTAATTTGAAATGTTTCAAAAAAGTATGTACCTGCTCTGTTGTGTATACAAAGAAAATAAAGATGGCGCGCTCATAAGAAAACAATACACTGCACACATTTTATTTTGTTTTTTTCCGATTGGTTTTTACGCACGCTTATGTGAGCGCTATATTATACACACTTGTTATCTCATTTATCCACTTATTTTCTTTCGCTCAAGAATATTTTTCCAAAAACATATTTTTTGTTATAATTAAATTTAATAAATTGTAATTTAATTTATTTAGATATTATTTATTTGGTATAAAAATAATTCCTTCCGCATCCCGCACGACCAACTCGCTCGACACATTCGTTTGCAATAAAAATTTCTAGAAAAAAACGAGTTTTAGAAAAAAAACTAAAAACAACTACATAAATCAACTATTGCTACAGTGTAGTATATTTTTTGTAGTTATTTTTTGAAACTACTACAAAAAAAGTTGTTTGAGATTTTTTCATACAAAAACGACCGAAATTGTAGTTAAACAAACGACCGTCATGTAGTAACTGCAATAATTTTCTGAGTGTGAATGTATTTAGAGACTTGGAAAAATATATTGCCTATATAGCAAAAATTCTAAAGTGCTATAAATTCATCATGTGTGCAATGTTGCATTGCAAACAAGCTGTTGCAATTCTATGGTTATTTCAGGTCTTCCTCCTACTGCTACTAATTTTTGTATAAAAAAAGCAGCACCCTCAAAGTAGCAAAAAAATACACATAAGCCGCGATAAACGGCTATTAATACTAGAATTAAAAAGGTTTTTTTAAAGTAAACTAAAATCAAATGAAACATGGTAGCTCTTTTTGAACGTTATGAATATAAGATTCTTCCGATAAGCGTCCCAGGAATTTTTTTTGGAACAAATTCCTATTACAATAGATTCTTGAATAAATTCTACGGTAATCAAAACAAAATTTTCAATATTTTTTTCAAACAAACTACTTGCTCTACCAAATTCGGGACAATTTCAAACAATAGTCTTTGATTTTGGAGTGTAGAGTAGAGCAAAATTGCCTTCAGGATAATATGATGCGTTCTAGAACCAATTATATAGAACCAAAAATTTTGCTGGCGCCGTCTACCGTTCCTTAGGTCTGTATAAATACTTGCCATCAGAAAAATGCTATAAATTGTAATTCATTTTTTTCTTTTTTTTTACATTTTTGTTTTCCTGTTGTAATCAAGTTTTGTTATAAACATTTATGATAAAAATTGTAATAAATTGGTTGAGGTATGTTGGTGCTTGATGGAATATACAAAAAAGCAGAAAATATTTATTAGAATTTTTATTTATATGAATAAACAAAAATTCTACCACAATAAAGATAAATATTCTTTAAAGGAAAGAATATTTAAAAAAATCAAAAAAATTGATAAATAACAATTTTTACTTGGAATTTCCATTCTAAATGCAAGAAATTCTTAATTTAAAAGATTTTTTTAAACTATTTTCTTACAAATATTAGTTAAACATTTTTTTTATGATTTCATCATATTTAAATTTTTCATTTAGTTCCATGTAGGTTTCATTCCCTTAGGTATAACATGCGTTTAAGAAAAAAATCCAGAATCTTACTTTCAACAGATATAAAAAGTACCGTTTTATCCTACCTTAACACATTGCTTATCGTCTTTTACCCTAAAAATTTTAAATTTCTAAGCACATACATTTTTTGAATGACATCGGGGATAATACATGTCTAACTTCTTATTTCGGAAGGTACCTTAGCATTGACATTTTTGAAACCTTTTTTAATTATTTTTCTTTTTTTGCTAAGAGATAACACCGTCCGACAGCCAATATTAAACATGAACCGGATGATATACGTCTGAAAATAGAGATTAAATAAAGTTAAACTGCATTTACAGTTTTTCATTTCGAGATCCTGTTTCTTTTTAAAAGGACTTCAAAGTTTTAAAGTATACATTTTGTAAAATATTCCTGAAATATTTGTACTTGTCCTAGGATGCCAGTGGTGATGGCAAATGAAAGAGGAGGACCTCCCCTAATTTTTTCATTTTTGTATTTTGCCATATCAGGATAAAAGGATGTGAATAAAGTCATTTGAAAACTTTATCAAAATATTTTGATGAAAATTTTGAATGATATTGAAGGATAAAGTTTTGAAAGGACGTAACTTACCTCCTTTTTCTTAATATGTAAAAATAAAAAAAATTAAATTAGGGGAGATCCTCCTCTTTCATTCGCTATCATAAGTGGCATCCTAGGGCAAGTATAAATACTAAAAAATATTTTATAAAATGTTATCCTGAAAAACTTTAAAGTCCTTTTAAAAGGAAACAGGATCACAAAATGAAACACTGTAAATGCAGTTTTACTACATTTAGTTTCTAGTTTTAAACGTATATTACCTAGTTCTTGTTCAACGAAATTTTTTTCCTTTTGTCGGACTGTGTAATAGATTCAAAATTTTAAGTTTTTAAAATAAAATAAATTGCCTTATTTCAGAAAATCGTAAAAGTACCAAAGTATAATTTTATACCCCCTTTTTATCCTTTTAGTATCGGAAATTCTTAAAAGGAGCTTATAGTGGTGCAGAAACCTTGGATCTTTTATAGTCGGAATTGTGGACTCAATGTCAACGGATACACGTTTTACTAGACACGGGTAAGCCTCGACCCTGCCTACGGCTAAGAAATCTTATAACCTATTTATGTTATCTCATTTTAGTGATTAGGATACTACTGCTGGTGATATCTAGACAAAGTACATGACCACGGGAAACTCCGCCTAAAACCATGGTACGAAAAATGCTACGTAAGGCGAAGAAGAAAAATACTCTAGTCGTTCTGTAAACATACGAAAACGCGCACCATACCATCTGGGGCAACTCAGACATCAAAGCTAAAGGTAAGTTTTTATACGATTTAATTTTTACCAATTATATGGCAGTAAGTTTTAAACATTATCATAAGTTTTTAAACATTATCAATATTTCCGAACTTAATCGGCCTATTTTTTTTTGACACAGTGGAGTGGAGATAGGGCGTAGGTATGTTGTACAAAAATGTTGGAAGGTAAAAATAAATGGGGGTCGGTCTCACTAATGACCCTAAATAAACAAATTTATAAAAAATAAAAAAAAATTGTATGGGGACCGCCTTAATAGCACTGTAAGTAGGTGAAAATGACACACCAAAACGCCGAGACATGTCAACCTAATTTTGGGTCGTAGAATTCAGTGGGTACCCCGTTCTGAAAAGTTAGCTCAAAATCCTGAGATATTTTGATTTTAAATTTGTAGTAGATTTAAGACGATTTTTTATTTTATTTGTATGAAAAATACTTAAAAAACTTGTAAAAAACTTGTTATTTGTCAAAAATTGTATCTAGAAATAATGGACGTCAATTTTCAAGCGGACATGGCTCATATTTTGATGAAATTTATATTTTTTTGTTTTTGAATTTATTCAATTTTTACTCTACATTTGCAAATTTAAAATCGAAATATCTCGTTATTTTGAGCTAACTTTTGAAAACGGAGTATACCACTGAATTCTATAACCCAAAAATAAGTTGGGGTGTCTAGGCGTTTTTGTGTGTCATTTCAAAAGTTTAAATTTTACTTACAGTGTAGTTAAAGATAGAGGGTAGGTGTGCTCAGAGAAAATGTTTGGACTAAAAAAGTATTGTGGGTCGGTCATATATTTTATTACTCTAAGGGCACTCTTAGGGCAGTTAGAGCGGTTGGAGCAAATTTAAAATTTAAAATCATTTTGTGTGGGAGCCCCCTTAGAAATTGGAGATAGGGTATTAGTTTGTTCCAAAGAAATGTTAGGTGTTAAAAATTAATGGGGGTCGGTCTTATAAAGGACCCCTCTATGACGCACCATAAGAGCAGTAGAAATGATTTTAAAATTGGAAAATTACAAGAACATTTTTTCAGAAAATTTAAAAAAATAGTAATAATCGTTATCCCATAATCCTACTGGGCAAAAAATTTGTAGAATCGATAGAAGTTTTACAAAAAAAAATAAATTAAAAAAAATCAAAGAGTACAAGCATTTTAAAAAATGAGATTTAAACTTTAAAACTTAAAATTCACATTCTAGAGCGCTTTTAAGATTTTTTTGGGATTTTTTTTTTTTAAGTACGTAAAAAAACAAAAATTTAACAAAAAAAATTAAATTTGGACCATTATTGAAGAAGTTATGAGTAAAAGAAGTTTGAGTAAAGGAACAAACTACCAATTTTTAAAAATTCAATATCATTTGAACGGGTCATCAAAAAAATCTGAAAATTTACCACGAAGGAGTTTTCGAATGGTACTAAAAACTGTAAACAAATCGGGAAAATCTAAAAAAAAAATTTTCAATGTGTCCGATTTGACATGGAATGCCTTATATATGGTATATCACAAAATCTTTTTTAAATTTCAACTCAGTGAAACTGAAATAAATGTTTAAAAAAACCGGCAGTTTTTGAAATTAAGAAAATCTGTTAATGCAGTTGTGTAAACAAGACCTTGGACCATCACTGAGCAATGTTTAAGGATTACCCCACACTGAAAAAAATAACTATACTGAAATTAAATAAACACTGTTATTAATTTAAGTAAGCAAATTTTTTTGAATTTACTTCAACTTATCTTAATATAAGGTGGTTTTACTTAAAACAAAGAAAATAAACTTGAAGATAGTACATGCAAATACTTAAAAAAGCACAAAAGTTTTCCTTAATTTGTTTTTTTAAATTAAGTTAAATATTCTTTACATTTATGGCGAATTGATTGCATTTAAGAAAAAAAGGGTTTATTAAAAAATTTTGTTTTACTTAAAAGAAAAAAAATTAAATTGTGTGCAAAAAAAATAAATAAGTACGTAACTTACTTAAAAATAGTATACACATTTTCAAGACCTTGAATCAAATAAGTACTAATCTTTAATTCCAAAACGCTTTTTCTCTAATTTAATTAATTTTTGTTTTAATTTATGAAAAAAGTAATCTTTATTTTATTGATTTCATTGACTATATTTGAATCCATATCTTCATCAGTTTAAGAAAGAATTTACTTAACTTAAGGAAAAAATACTTAAGGTATTTTGGGGACCCCATCTGAGGGCCCCATCTGGAGACCCCATGAGACCCTAACTTTAAATCCAAATTTCGATTTTCGCGGAATTTTTAAATGCCTATAACTCTGCAAATACTGCAGATACGAAAAAAGTTCTAAAAGCAATTTTGTAGTTCTTAACTTGTAGAATATGACCGCCGAAGACCCGAAAGCTCTCGGAGTTATAGTTTTCGAGTTATTTCATGATCAAATTTCTCAAGACCCCATTCCCATATCTCGAAAACTAAGCAAGATAGAGCGATTCTGACCAAAATTTTGGATCAAAATCAATAGTGACCCTATAATAGTGTACGCACATACTCATGGGCGGACCCCATATATGGGGGCCCATAGGGTCCTCACATTGGGACTCCATAGGGTCAAGAGAATCCGTAAGTTTAAGGAAATTTTTACTTATTTTAAAAAAATATTTTTCATCTGGATAAAAACAATTAAACTTATATTAAGTACAATTTTACTTACTTTTAAGATATATTTAAGTAAATGCATTACTATGTTTTAGGAAAAAATATACTTGGAAGAAGAATTAATAACTTTGGAGCCCTCGCATACCCTCCTTTTTTTAAATTAAGTTCAACATGCTTTAAAAATGGTAAATTTTTTTTTCAGTGCACTTTATCCGTAAAAGTTACAAAGGGTTAAAGTTGAAAAATCGATCAAAATGGCTTGAAATAATCCATAGTTTTTACATTCTTTCGCTTTTTTTTAAGTTCTCCTTATATTTCAATCTTTTCCGGCATAACACAAAGTCAGTACACAGAAAAAAATAAAAAAATATTTAATTAAAAAATTCGTAGATTTAATTAAAAAATTAATTAAATCCGGACCAATCACTAAAATGAGCAAATAAATTAAAAATATTAGTATGTCGTTAATTAAAAATAAATGGATATTTATTTAATTAAAAACTTAATACTATAAATTAAAAAATTTAATTAAAATTAAAAAAAAAGTAATTAAAATTTTAATTGTATAAATTAAAAAAATTAATTAAAAATATTATATTAAAAAAAAAAATAATTTGTAAAAACATTCTTTTTGAATAAAATAGTTTAAAAAAAAATATTTCTTCAAACTTTACCAAATTTATTTATGCCGTAAAGACATAGTCAGTGAGATGATTATATAAAGTTGATTATAAACCTTTCATATACATACACATAAAACTATAAACAAAATGAGAATTCAAAAACCTATGTGAAAAATAAAAAAAACTTTCAACAAACTTTTTATACTTATGTATTTCTTTTGTATGTAATACAATGCAAGAGAAAAACACACACTCGCACACACACGGAAAACAAAACAAAAAAAAATAAGTAAAGCAAGAAATTTAATTAAACATTTAATTATATAAATTAAATACTTAATTAATATTAAATTTGAAAACAATTAAAATATTAATTAAAATAAAGTTAAAAATTTAATTAAACAATTAATTATATAAATTAAAAGTTTAATTAATATTAAATTAAAAAACAATTAAAATTTTAATTAAAATAAAATATACGATATTATTTTCTGTGTACATATAAGAGATTATTTTAATGTTGGTTTGATATATGCTTCATCGCCTGGTAAGAAGTTATAAGACGGTTAAGTTTTGAAACCAAAAGTTAGGAGTTTTTAAGTTCTCGAGGTTTTTTGATCAGGGATTTCGGCCCCCTCTATAAAATGAAAAAAGTTGAACTAGAGTTGGTAGCTGTTGTAATTCTTAACATTTTGGAAGTAATCCCGTTAATGTGCCACGAATAGTTAAGTGGACTTTTGCGTAAACCGAGTTTTTTGTGAGTTTACATAAAAAAATCACTGGCGGGTTTATAAAAAATAAATTGCAAAAATTTTATGGCCTTTTTGAAAATTGTGCGAAATTTGCAAATCTGTTTCCTATTTTTTTTAGTAGCAATTAATGCATCATGTTAATTCTAATACACCAAAAGACGTGCCGTAACGAGTAGAACTGATTTGCTTTTTGACTTTTTACTTTAAGCCATTCTGAGCGGAAAGCGCGATGATTTTATCTAAACCTGTTTTGATCTGGCACATCCAAGGCTTTACACGAAATCGGATTAATTTTTTTTTAAATGAAGCCCACTTGATGTGTCATCATAAAATCAGAGGCGGATTAAAAAATGTTGATGATTATAGATTTTTCGGACCATATTAAATTTTCTAGTTATAAAAAAGCATCACCGATTTTTTTTAAACTAGTTGTACAATGATACGATTTTCCGTGATTTTTTTTTTTCAGTAATAAAAACGCACATTGCCTAAATATGTTATAACAAATTGTGAAACTTTTCTTTTACCGCGAATTAATCGCGATTTTAGGTACTTAGATATTTTTTTTTAAATCGTTTGGTCATTAAAGGGTTAAATTTATATCATATATTTTAGAAGAATGATATATCCTGACATGTTTTAATAACGCATGCAACAAATGTGTAGAAAATAAAATCTTTAAAATATTTTTAAGATTTTTAAAACCGCTTAATCTTAAAATCGCCATAACTTTTGACCCCCTTGCGCGATTTAATTGACGCGAACGAATTTATTATTCTTAAATAGCGTCTAATATTTAGCCAACTTTCATCGATGTGCCATCAAAACAAAAAATCACATCTTTTTACCTCAAAATTTAAGTCTAAGACGGAACTCCTCATATATTACTTTATGGGGTCTCCGACCGATATTTTTATGCGTTACAAACGGAATGATAAAGTGATTATACCCCCATACTGTGGTTGGAGGGTATAAAAATCTACATTATATTGAATTTAGGGGATAATTAATACGAAATTGTGATTTAAATAAATTTTAATTATTGTTTTAAGTAAATTAAATACTGTTTGTGCCAGAAATCAAAAAAAAAAATTAAATAAAAATTTATTAATTTTAATTTCGTGAGTCTTCGTGACCGTGATTATTTCGTGATCGTGAGAAAAAAATTTAGTTACGTGAACGCCAGCAGATAAAACAATTTCGTGCGTGATGGTGCGTGGGTAATATTTTTATTTCGTGAGCGTGCGTAAGTCAAAATTCACTGACGCGCCCATCTCTACACGGGACTGTAATAGGTTCCCCTACTAGTCCTTGCCGTTAAACCAATTTGAACTCCTTATGAAACTCCTAAGAAATTGGATATTGACATCTGATAAATCAGAAAGATTGTTCAGCTCCCTAGATCCCAGTGAAGTCTCTGACCAGAAACTACCGGGAAATCCAAGTAAAATGTGTTGGACAGTTTCCAAATAATCCTCATCCAAGCGAACTCCGGCAAAAGTCATTTGACGGCACATTTAACGGCTCAGCGTGATTTCCTACAAGACGAAACAGAGTCGTAGATTTTGCTTGGAAGTTTCTAGAGGCGTTTAAAAGTTTATTGAATGCGTGTAAAAACAAACCAAGCGCTGAAGTAGAAAAAAGCCTTGAGGGTTTTGTAATGTAAAATGCCAACTTTCATTTGCTTCCAATTCGGAAAGTTCTATTTTGTATAATTGTATTATTTATACAAATCTCTATTAATCTTAACTCTTTCTTCTTGTCATTTCAAATGAAAAATCATGCTTAAAAACTTGATCCCTAATTAGTAATTAAGTCTTGGAATAAAGTAGAAAAAAAACTTTTACAACATAACATCATTAATATTTATAGGAAATTTTTTAAATGCATTTTAAACATTTATTAAGAAAAATGTTAAAAAAAAATTGAAAGGAAAATGGTTGAATTAAAAAAAAATAAAACATAAAGTACCAAATTGCAGTAGACCAGAACAAAAGGCTCAAATTAATTTATCACCCACACAATCCAAAAGAAAGAAATGAGAAAAAAAATATATTTTTCGTAACAATTGGTTGGAGAAACAAAACGAACACAAAAAAAAATCAGACAATTTTCTATCAGAAAGAAAAAAAAAATAACGGAAATAAAAGAAAAATGGACAACTCATCAAAAGATCAAAATGGGTATGAAAAAAAAATTCAAGAAAATTAAGTAAGAGAATTTTTATTTTTTTTTGCTCCTTTAGACAGGATTTAGTACAGCTTTGTATTTATACCCCACACATTATAGTACAATGTAAAAAGTTGCGCCTGATTGATTTCATTTAATGTACAATTTTCCAATTATACTATGGCGTGGAAATCACAAAAAAACAAAAAAAAAAATCTTACACACCAAAAAAATAAAAAAAAAAAATCGAAAATCAGCAATAACATTTACTTTTTGCCACAATTGTACGAACGATTGCACCAGCACCAAAACCCCAAAAGATGAAACAACCACATTTATTTTTAACATAATGAGTTTTTGTACAAGATTTTTATTGATGGTTTTGTACTTTTTTTTTACTTTTTCTTCTTCTTTCTATCCATTCTAAAAGAATTGAGCCTAATTGCGGAAGTTATACGCCAGAGAATTAGTTTTATATTAACTTTTATATCCTTTTTTTTTCCTCTATAGTCAGTAAATGTCTATTCTTACTGCTATAACAAAACCAGTGCTTATACAATTGTTAAGCAGAAGTTGGAAGGAGTTAATTGTTAAAAAGAATGAGTTAAAAGTTATTAAAATCGCAGTTTTTGGCATTTTTGGCAACTTAAAGCGGATGAACCCGATGTGCTAGCGATTTTAAAATAATATGTCCTTCTCTAGAGTGTTATTCTTGGAGCTTTTAGTTAATTAGTTAGATAGGTAAAAATAACCATTTGTCATTTGAACCTTAAAACTAAATTTTCTAAAAACTGTTTATTTTTTATACCCTCCACTTAGTGATAGAGGGTATATATGGGGCATTCCATGTGAAATCGGACACTTTGAAAAACTTTTTTTTTTGATTTTCCCAATTTGTTTACAGTTTTTAGTACCCTTCGAAAACTCCTTCGTGGTAAATTTTCAGATTTTTTTTAATGACCCGTTCAAAAGATATCGAATTTTTAAAAATTGGTAGTTTGTTCCTTTACTCAAACTTCTTTTAGTCATAACTTCTTCAATAATGGTCCAAATTTAAATTTTTTTCTTTCAAAATTTTTGTTTTTTTACGTACTTTCTAAAAAAAAAATCCAAAAAATTCTTAAAAGCGCTCTAGTATGCGATTTTTAAGTTTTAAAATTTAAATCTCATTTTTGAAAATGTTTGTACTCTTCGATTTTTTTGAAATTTTTTTGTGTAAAACTTCTATCAATTCTACAAATTTTTTGCCTAGGAAGATCGTGGGATAACGATTATTACTATTTTTTAAAATTTTTTGAAAAAATTTTATTGTAATTTTCCAATATTAAAATCATTTCTACTGCTCCAATGGTGCGTCATAGAGGGGTCCTTTATAAGACCGATCCCCATTAATTTTTACGTCTTAACATTTCTTTGGAACAAACTAATACCCTATCTCCATTTTCTAAGGGGGCTCCCACACAAAACGACATTTTTTAAAATTTGTTCCAACCGCTCTAACTGCCCTAATAGTGCCCTTAGAGCAACAAAATGTATGACCGACCCACAATATTTTTTTAGTCCAAACATTTTCTCTGAACACACCTATGCTCTATCTTTAACTGTTAAGGCGGTCCCCATACATTTATTTTTTATTTTTTGTAAGTTTGTTTTATTTAATCAGCTTCTACCGGTCCAATGGTGCGTCCGAGAGGGGTCATTACTGAGACCGACCCCCATTTATTTTTACCCCACAACATTTTTTTAAAGCATACCTACGCCCTATCTCCACTCCCTAAGTAGGCTCCCATACAAAATTACATTTTTATAAAATTTGCTCCAACTGTTATTTGTATGGGAGCCTACTTAGGGAGTGGAGATAGGGCGTAGGTATGTTTTCAAAAAATGTTGTAGGGTAAAAATAAATGGGGGTCGGTCTCAGTAATGACCCCTCTCGGACGCACCATTGGACCGGTAGAAGCTGATCAAATAAAACAAATTTACAAAAAATAAAAAAAATTGTATGGGGACCGCCTTAACAGTTAAAGATAGAGGGTAGGTGTGTTCAGAGAAAATGTTTGGACTAAAAAAATATTGTGGGTCGGTCATACATTTTGTTGCTCTAAGGGC
This sequence comes from Pegoplata infirma, assembly GCA_963921195.1. NCBI lineage: Eukaryota > Metazoa > Arthropoda > Insecta > Diptera > Anthomyiidae > Pegoplata > Pegoplata infirma. The sequence goes on from OY992539.1 coordinate 199,253,403, forward strand.
ACTATTAGGGCAGTTAGAGCGGTTGGAACAAATTTTAAAAATTGTCGTTTTGTGTGGGAGCCCCCTTAGAAAATGGAGATAGGGTATTAGTTTGTTTCAAAGAAATGTTAAGACGTAAAAATTAATGGGGGTCGGTTTTATAAAGGACCCCTCTATGACGCACCATTGGAGCAGTAGAAATGATTTTAAGATTGGAAAATTACAACAAAATTTTTTCAAAAAATTTTAAAAAATAGTAATAATCGTTATCCCACGATCTTCCTGGGCAAAAAATTTGTAGAATTGATAGAAGTTTTACACAAAAAAATTTCAAAAAAATCGAAGAGTACAAACATTTTCAAAAATGAGATTTAAATTTTAAAACTTAAAACTCGCATACTAGAGCGCTTTTAAGAATTTTTTGGGATTTTTTTTTAGAAATTACGTAAAAAAACAAAAATTTTGAAAAAAAAAAATTGAAATTTGGACAATTATTGAAGAAGTTATGATTAAAAGAAGTTTGAGTAAAGGAACAAACTACCAATTTTTAAAAATTCGATATCTTTTGAACGGGTCATCAAAAAAATCTGAAAATTTACCACGAAGGAGTTTTCGAAGGGCACTAAAAACTGTAAACAAATTGGGAAAATCTAAAAAAAAAGTTTTTCAAAGTGTCCGATTTCACATGGAATGCCCCATATATATAATTGATCAGTGATCGATTTTAAGACATTCTAGCGATATCTGTCTGTCCGTCTGTCTGTGGAAATGGTGATCACGGCCAAAATATTACATAGAGATGACTGAAACTTAACATATTTGTTGGAAGTTCTCCTGAGCAGTTTCGTATTGCATTTGAGCGATATCGGTTCAGAGGTTCAAAAGTTATGAACGAAAATGTAAGGACACCTCGAAAATTTTATTACATTCAACATAACTTAAAAATACAAAATGTTTTAATTCGGCTGCTGGTTGACATATATAAACAAAATTGGACACCAAATGGTATTTAAACAAGAACGAACATATTTATTGACAAAAAAAGAAAAAAATCGCGGATTTTTTTTACCAATTTTTTTTTTCGCGGAAATTTTTTTCAAAATTTTTTTTTATTTTTTTTTCAAAAGTAATCGTGGAGGGTATCAATACATTCGGCAAGGCCGAATTTAACTTTTTTACTTGTTTGTGCTAGGTAATCCTATATTTAAAATATCAAGCTTCTGAACCATTACTTCAAGAAATATTTGAATAACCAAATTTAAACATTTTTGTCCACTTTACGACCGGTCGAGACCCTTATAAATAGAATTTTCAAAAATAACTTTCCAGCATTCAAAATTTCAGTGCCTAGGATCATTACTTCGTGAATTATAAAAAGTATCAAAAAAACACGTTTTTACAACTCTAGAAACGAAATTTTTTTAAAATTGTTTAGCAAAATGTTTTTTTTTTCACCGAAGGACCCAACAGTCCAAAAATCAACCTTCTAAGGTCATCATTATAGAAACAAACAAAAAATATCAAAAGTACACTTGCCTACCCACGTTATAAACAGAATTTCCAAAAAGTACCACTTCCAGAATGTTTTTTTCTCACCGAAGGATCTTACATTCCATATTTCAATGATCTAGGATCATTGTTTCAGCAAATATTAAAAGTACAAAAAAGATTTTACTATCCTGATTTTAAGTTTCTAGAACCATTACGTCAGAAAATATCAAAAGTACGGAAAATATACTTTTTTAGCCATTTTACCCCACTAAGAAGCGGAATTTCCAAAAAGTATTTTTCCCAGAATGTTTTTTTTTACCGAATTCTCCAACATTACAAATTTTAAGATTCTATGACCGTTTTTTCAGGATATATAAAAAGTTTCTATGATTATTATTTCAGGAAATAAAAAAGTACAAAAAAGTGTACTTTCGGTACTTTTTATAAAAGATACTTTTTATAAAAGGTACTTTTTATACAAGATACTTTTTATAAAAGGTACATTTTATAAAAGGTACTTTTTATTAAAGGTACTTTTTATTAAAGGTACTTTTAATAAAAGGTACTTATAAAAGGTACTTTTTATAAAAGGTACTTTTTATAAAAGGTACTTTTTATAAAAGGTACTTTTTATAAAAGGTACTTTTTATAAAAGGTACTTTTTATAAAAGTCACTTTTTATAAAAGGTACTTTTTTTAAAAGGTACTTTTTATAAAAGGTACTTTTTATAAAAGGTACTTTTTATAAAAGGTACTTTTTATAAAAGGTACTTTTTATAAAAGGTACTTTTTATAAAAGGTACTTTTTATAAAAGGTACTTTTTATAAAAGGTACTTTTTATAAAAGGTACTTTTTATAAAAGGTACTTTTTATAAAAGGTACTTTTTATAAAAGGTACTTTTTATAAAAGGTACTTTTTATAAAAGTCACTTTTTATAAAAGGTACTTTTTTTAAAAGGTACTTTTTATAAAAGGTACTTTTTATAAAAGGTACTTTTTATAAAAGGTACTTTTTATAAAAGGTACTTTTTATAAAAGGTACTTTTTATAAAAGGTACTTTTTATAAAAGGTACTTTTTATAAAAGGTACTTTTTATAAAAGGTACCTTTTATAAAAGGTACTTTTTATAAAAGGTACTTTTTATAAAAGGTACTTTTTATAAAAGGTATTTTATAAAAAAAACTTTTTTTAAATGTACTTTTTATAAAAAGTACTTTTTATAAAAGGTACTTTTTATAAAAGGTACTTTTTATAAAAGGTACTTTTTATAAAAGGTACTTTTTATAAAAGGTACTTTTTATAAAAGGTACTTTTTATAAAAGGTACTTTTTATAAAAGGTACTTTTTATAAAAGGTAATTTTTATAAAAGGTACTTTTTATAAAAGGTACTTTTTATAAAAGGTACTTTTTACAAAAGGTACTTTTTACAAAAGGTACTTTTTACAAAAGGTACTTTTTACAAAAGGTACTTTTTATAATAAAAGTACCTTTTATAAAATTTTTATATAAATAGTACTATTTTTATATAAATAGTACTTTTTATAAAAGGTACATTTTATAAAAGGTTATTTTTATAAAAGGCACAAAAAATAGAATAACCAAGCCCCAAAAAGGATTTAAAATATTCTGTGAGTGAGCAATTGTAGTAGAGTCCAAAGGTAATAATTCATAAATTTTATCGACGCAGGTCTTTCCGTTTGCTTACAGTGAGCCAAATCCTCTCCAGAAATTTAAAGGAACAAAAAATGGAATAACCAAAACCTGACGCAGGTTTTTCCGTTTGCTTACAGTGGGCCAAATCCTCTCCAGAAATTTAAAGGCGAAAAAAACGAAAAATAACCAAAGACCAAAAATGATTTTAAATATTCTGTGAATGAGGAATTGTAGTACAGTTTATAAGTAATAACTCATATTAAGTTTATTGACTCAGGTCTTTCCGTTTGCTTACAGTGGGCCTAATCCTATCCAGAAATTTAAAGGCACAAAAAATGGAATAACCTAAGCCCAAAAAAGATTTTAAATATTCTGTGAATGACGAATTGTAGTAGAGTTCAGTAGTAGTAATTCCTATAAATTTTGTTGGCACTGGTCTTTCCGTTTGCTTACAGTGGGAAAAATCCTCTCCAGAAATTTAAACGCACAAAAAATAAAATAACCAAAGCCCAAAAAGGATTTTAAATATTCTGTGAATGACGATTTGTAGTAGAGTCCGATACTAGTAATTCCTATAAATTTTATTGACGCAGGTCTTCCGTTTGCTTACAGTGGGACAAATCCTCTCCAGAAATTTAAAGGCACAAAAAAATGGAATAACCAAAGCCCAAAAAGGATTTCAAATATTCTGTGAATGACGAATTGTAGTAGAGTCCGAAAGTAGTAATTCCTATACATTTTACTGACGCAGGTCTTTCCGTTTGCTTACAGTGGGCCTAGTCGTCTCCAGAAACTTAAAGGCACAAAAAATGGAATAACCAAAGCCCAAAAATGATTTTAAATATTCTGTGAATGAGGAGTTCCGGTAGAGTGCAAAAGTAGTAATTCCTATAAATTTTATTGACGCAGATCTTTCCGTTTGCTTACAGTGGGACAAATCCTCTTAAGAAATTTAAAGGCACAAAAAATGGAATAACCAAAGCCCAAAAAGGATTTTAAATATTCTGTGAATGAGGAATTGTAGTAGATTCCAAAAGTAGTAATTCCTATAAATTTTATTGATGCAGGTCTTTCCGTTTGCTTACAGTGGGCAAAATCCTCTCCAGAAATTTAAAGAAACAAAAAATGGAATAACCAAAGCCCAAAAAGGATTTTGAATATTCTGTGAATAAGGAATTGTAGTAGATTCCAAAAGTAATAATTCCTTTAAATTTTATTGACGCATGTCTTTCCGTTTGATTACAGTGGGCCCAATCCTCTCCAGAAATTTAAAAGAACAAAAAAAATGGAATAACCAAAGCCCAAAAAGGATTTAAAATATTCTGTGAATGAGTAATCGTAGTAGAGTCCAATAGTAATAATTCCTAGAAATTTTATTGACGCAGGTCTTTCCGTTTGCTTACAGTGGGCCTAATCCTCTCCAGAAATTTAAAGGCACAAAAAATGGAATAACCAAAGCCCACAAAGGATTTTAAATATTCTGTGAATGAGGAATTGTAGTAGAGTCCAAAGGTAATAATTCCTTTAAATTTTATTGACGCAGATCATTCCGTGTCCTAGCGGTGGGTCAAATCCTCTCAAGAAATGTAGAGGAACAATAGTTAAACAGTGTGATTAATTCGAGGAGTACCATTAGAAACACTTATGTCCATAAAAGTGGTTCTAGTCGCAACAACAAATATTTTATAAAGAAAAAGCATTATTAAGGACTGCGCTGAAAAATATGTGAAAATAAATGGTTTGTGTCTTTGCTAGTTATATAAGTATTCATCTCCACACACATTTCATACAAACAAATCATGAAAATCGGGGAACTTTTCTATATTGGCCAAATGTGGCACTGTGATAAAGTACTTTTACTGTTAAAGAAAATATTTCAGGAAAATTATAATGCGCGATAATTTTTTCCCCCATTTTATATAGATATGTATATTTTTTCATTTAGATTCTTGCTAAAAAAATTTTGTCTGCTCAGAAATATTACTGAAAAATTTTTCAATACCATAAATTTTTTCACAATTTTTAAATTCTAAATTTTCAAAAAAATTATGATCGAACTTTACATACCTTTTCATCATTTCTGTCGATATTTATAATGGTCTTTCTTTTACACAAAAAACAAAATCCAAAGCAGTTAACGAGTTGTTGTTTTTATTAATGTAGACTTTTTATTGTTTCAACCATTTTATGAAGGAAGCTGCAAAAGAAGATGAGAACAAAAAAAAAATGGCAATTAGTGTCTATGAATAAAAGCTGTGTAAATCACGATTAATGAACATTAACATGACCAAATGACTTTGAACAATACAAATTGTTCCCATGTTTTGTTTTAAAATACATAATGTTCATTATTTTTTTAAAAAAACATTTTCTTCATCTTGTACGTGTTTAATCCTTGAAAAGTCATTTTACTATACGAGATATATTTTTTTTTTTAAACTGACCATTGAGACTTTTAGTATTTAGTAATTTGGTTATTTATTCGAATGGCAAGAATGTTTTATAGCCATCACTTAATTGTATGAATTAAAAACTTTGAAGGCTTAATAAGCTTATCAAGCGTTTACACAGAAAAAAAAAATAAAAATAAAAAAATAAAAAATTAAAAAATTCGTAGATTTAATTAAAAAATTAATTAAATCCGGACCAATCACTAAAATGCGCATATAATATAAAAATATTTGTATGTCGTTAATTAAAAATAAATGGATTAAATTTTAATTAAAAAATTTAATTCAAATTTAAAAAAAAAATAAATAAAGTTTTAATTATATAAATTAAAAATTTAATTAAAAATAGGAAACCAATTAAAATTTTAATTGTAAAAATTAAAAAAATTTATTAAAAATAATAATTTTTTTTTTAAATAAATAATTTGAAAAAGATTTTTTTTTTAAATAATTTAGTATAAAAAAATGTTTTTTTTCAAACTTTTCCAAATATATGTATGCCGTAAATACATAGTCAGTGAGACAATTTTATAAAGTTGATTATAAACCTTTTATATACATATGGGGTATTCCATGTCAAATCGGTCACTTTCAAAATTTTTTTTTTTAGATTTTCCCAATTTGTTTACAGTTTTTAGTACCCTTCGAAAACTCCTTTGTGGTAAATTTTCAGATTTTTTTGGTGACCCGTTCAAAAGTTATCGAATTTTTAAAAATTGGTAGTTTGTTCCTTTACTCAAACTTCTTTTACTCATAACTTCTTCAATAATGGTCCAAATTTAAAATTTTTTTTTCAAAATTTTTGCTTTTTTACGCATTTAAAAAAAAAATCACAAAAAATTCTTAAAAGCGCTCTAGTATGCGATTTTTAAGTTTTAAAATTGAAATCTCATTTTTGAAAATGTTTGTACTCTTCAATTTTTTTGAAATTCTATCGATTCTATAAATTCTTTGCCCAGTAGGATCATGGGATAACGTTTATTACAATTTTTTAAATTTTTTGAAAAAATTTTATAGTAATTTTCCAATCTTAAAATCATTTCTATTGATCCAATGTTGCGTCATAAAGGGGTCATTTCCAAGACCGACCCCCAATAATTTTTACGTCTAAACATTTCTTTGGAACAAACTAATACCCTATCTCCAATTTCTATCGGGGCTCCCACACAAAACGTAATTTTTTAAAATTTGCTCCAACCGCTCTAACTGCCCTAAGAGTGCCCTTAAAGCAATCAAATGTATGACCGACCCACAATTCTTTTTTAGTCCAAACATTTTCTCGCCTACCCTCTATCTTTAACTGTTAAGGCGGTCCCCATACAATTTTTTTTATTTTTTTGTAAATTTGTGGGGCGTCCGAGAGGGGTCAATAGTGAGACGGATCCCTATATATTTCTACCCTACAACATTTTTTTAAAACATACCTGCGCCCAGTGTTGCCATATATTTTTTTGAAAAACTTTTTTTTTCCAAAAAAAAATCTTTTTTTTGTGAAAAAAATCTTTGAAATAATTAAAAATTAATACAAATTTATGTATTTTCAATTCAATTTTTATATCAAGCATACTTGGGACCCGGCATTACTTTAGTATGAAAAAACAATGCCTGCTATTTCATTGGCATTTTACATGAAAAAAACTAATGTCTCAATGCTTAGGTCATTGAAAAGAATAATAAAAAACAACCCTGCGTTCATTTGGAGCTCGAAAAGACTAATAAAAGGGTCCTTAGACGATCAGAAAACATAATGATATGAGTGTTTTTCCTTTCAAAATGGTCACTTTTTTTGAGCGCTTTTATAATATAATAATAATAATTTTTATCCAATGATCAATTTTTTATTTAGTTTTCCCAATTAAATTACACATCATCTGGTTACAATGACCGTCGTCTCGTTGTATCGAAATCGACCAAGGGTTTATTAGGAATCGAATCAAGCGCTCTTATATGACTCATAAAATATTCTGAAAAATATATGTTCATATTCTTTTCTGAGTCTTTTTAGACTCTTTTATGAATGTTAAAAAAATATTTTTAATTTTTTACATATCCATAGTTAAGAGTCAAATATGAGTCTTTGAGGACTCCACATTTCGAGCATTCTATTAATATTTTTGAGCCTTGAAAGAGTCATAATTTATGAAGGCTCAGAAAATTGTACACAGTAAGCAAATATCAAACACCGGTGCAAGCTCGACAAAATATGAGGGATTGGATCTATCCCAATAAGCAATTTTAAAATTCAAGTGCAAATCAAGTATAAAACAAGTGTAAATCAAGCCCTAAATTCCAGCCCCTGCTTGATTTATACTTGAATTACACTTGAATTCAATAGCATACTCCAGCAAAACGGACACTGGAATTCAAGCCCTGTTTTTACAGCCTTTTCCCTGGCTTTCAAGAGTAAAAACAGCGCTTGAATTCAAGTATCCGTTTTGCTGGAGAATGCTATTGAATTCAAGTGTAATTCAAGTATAAATCAAGCATAGACTGGAAATAAGGGCTTGATTTACACTTGATTTGCACTTGAATTTTAAATGTGCTTATTGGGATGTGGTAAAATCTTTTATTAGTGCAGCAAATACACAATTTAAGTGAAAAATTATTCTATGTTGCCAACATACAGATTTGAGTAAATATCGGGTGGAGTTTTCATATGGCGACCAAGTCAAAGAATGGTCTGATTTTAAATGGATTTAATAAGGTTACCAAGTTAAAAACAAAATTGTAATCGAATATTTCATATTTTCATAAAATAAAGTAATATTTAATTGTAACCGTTTACATAGACTGAAAGACGGATACGCTAAGTCAACTCAAATAGGGATTCTGAATCGGTCGGTATACTAAAAGGTTAGTCTAGGACCAATGCACAGTAGGTAATTTGAACCGAAATCTTGGCCAAAAATCATTTTTCGAACTAACAATAATAATGTTTTTGTTAATTACGTTCGATTTAGAAAATATTAAAGCAAATAACTGCATATTTGGTTTTTCCAAAAAACAAATATAAACTGATTGACGGGCAGTCGAATTCGGCATTTTCAAGCAACGTGCACAGTGCAATATAAAACGCCTAATTTTGATATAAATTCAAACGATTTTTTCAGCTATTAAACATAAAGAAGGATATCGTGTATAATATGGAGAAGAGAGGGGATATTAAGTAATAAAAAAATAGCAAAATATTTTGGTGGACGTTATTGCTTTTTTTAACAAAACGTGTAATTATAACTTAACCTTAAATAAATGACTTTTTCAATGAATATAAACTTCGCATAAGCTTTTAATAATGTTAGCCGTGGTGTGCCGTGTTTTTGATTGATGAAAAATTTAAAGAAAATAATTCTGAATTCATTTTTTTTTATTTTCCGTTGCACTTTTTTGCACTTTTTGAGATATCAATTTTCTTTCAGACAGCCTCATCTTGCCATATCTTGAACTTTCTAACGTTTGGATTGGGAAAAGAACTAAGAGAAAAAATCCTGTTGCTGTTTATAATTTTGTTGTCAGTAAAATTGATTAAAATAATGTTTTAAACCAATATTTGGCTTCGTTGAAGGAAATAGTACGAACTTTTTTTGAAAATTTTTCGTTAAGGTGGTACAAGGCCCACTCAAAAAATAACAGCTTTTTTCAGCAAAATCAAACAAAATGGTTTATGTGCCATTTTGTTAGCCTTCTTGCGTATTTTCTTCGTGCCGAGTTTCAAAAAAATTAGCCTATTCGTTTTCGAGATATTCAATATTTTCCCTTATTTTCGTATGGTGGCAACCCTAAAAATTTCCACGATTACCAAATTCATAAAATCCAGCTGTGTTCACAAAAAACTCTTAAATTTAAAATTTCAGTCATATCGGTCTAAAACTTTGGCTGTAATTATATTTGGCCTAAAAATTGGCTCAAATTACCCAGTGTGCAATGTTTTGGATATTTACAAAAAAAAACTGATGTTTTTTTGTATTTTTTTACTAATTAAGAAAAACTTGAAAAAACTTTATTATTTTCCAAAAAACTTGTTTTTTTAGAAAAAATCTTGAAATCTTTTTAGCACCTCAAAAAACTTGCAAAAAAAGGGAAATCTTTATATATGGCAACACTGCCTGCGCCCTATCCCCACTCACTTAGTAGGCTTCCATTCAAAATTACATTTTTAAAAAATTTGCTCCAACTGTTATTTGTATGGGAGCCTACTTAGGAAGTGGAGATGGAGCGTAGGTAGGTGTTTTAAAAAAATGTTCTAGGGTAAAAATAAATGGGGGTCGGTCTCACCAATGACCCCTCTCGGACGCACCATTAGACCGGTAGAAGCTGATTAAATAAAACAAATTTACAAAAAATAAAAAAAAAAATTGTATGGGGACCGCCTTAACAGTTTTTTATACCCTCCACTCTAGTGATAGAGGGTATATATAAGTTTGTCATTCCGTTTGTAACACTTCGAAATATTGGTCTAGGACCCCATAAGGTATATATATTCATGATCCTCGATCGATTTTAAGACGATCTAGCGATGTCCGTCCGTCCGTCCGTCTGTGCGTCTGTCTGTTTAAAACACGCTAACTTTTGAAAGACTTTCCTGAAGTTTGGCATATATGTTGGGCATTTACCTGGTCAGGTTGGTATTGCAATCCAGCGAAATCGGTCCAGTGGTTTAAAAGTTATAAGCAAATGAGTGAATTTTGGCAAGGGTTTTTCTGGAATTTACGATATAAAACACATGGTAACTTTCGAACGGCAATTCTGAGGGTGCTGAAGTGTGGCGTATATATTTACCGTTCCTCTGGTCCGGTCCGTTTTAAATTTTCGCCAAATCGTTCCAGTGGTTCAAAAGTTATTAGCAAAACCGTAAATTTCAGATTAGTTTCACCATAACTACACGTGTTGAAAACCCGTTAAGCATGTTTTAAAAACATTGGTAAGTCACAAAAATATTTTACAAGGTATTTTTGTCACTCAAAAATATTTTCACACTAAAACAAAAAAAAAATACACCCAAAAAAAATTTTACACTCAAAAAAAATTTTACACTCCAAAAAAAAAAATTAGTAAATTAATTTTTTTTTTTCAAAAATTAATAAAAAAAAAGTTTTTTTACACAAAATAAAATATTTCTAACCAAAAATTTTATTTTTTCACGTTAGAAAATTTACTATCACTTAAAAAGGGCATTGTGGAGGGTATTCATAGATTCGGCCAAGTCGAATTTAACTTTTCTACTTGTTTTTGTTGCTCTAAGGGCACTATTAGAGCAGTTATAGCGGTTGGAGCAAATTTAAAAAAATGTCGTTTTGTGTGGGAGCCCCCTTAGAAATTGGAGATAGTTTGTTCAAAAGAAATGTTTAGACGTAAAATTATTAATGGGGGTCGGTCTTATACTTAAATGACATCTCTATGACGCACCATTGGAGCTGTAAGAACGATTTTAAGATTGGAAAATACAATAAAATTTTTTCAAAAAATTTAAAAAAATAGTAATAATTGTTATCCCATGATCCTCCTGGGCAAAAAATTTGTAGAATCGATAGAAGTTTTACTAAAAAAAATTTCAAAAAAATCGAAAAGAACAAAAAGGTTCAAAAATTAGATTTAAAATTTAAAACTTAAAAATCGCATACTAGAGCGCTTTTAAGAATTTTTTTTGATTTTTTTTTTTTTTTTAAAGTACGTAAAAAACAAAAATTAAAAAAAAAATTTAAATTTGGACCATTATTGAAGAAGTTATGAGTAAAAGATGTTTAAGTAAAGAAACAAACTAACAATTTTTAAAAATTCGATAACTTTTGAACGGGTCATCAAAAAAATCTGAAAATTTACCACGATGCACTGAGGGAAATAATCGTCGTCAAATCAAAAATTTTCGCACTCATTTTTAAAATTCTCAAATTTTTGAAAGAAATTTTAATAATGAAATGAAATTTTATAAAACTAAATATGTTTCGGTCTTGATTTTAAAAGCATATTTTTTGAATTAAATATAAAAAAACTCCTTTTTATTTCATAATGCTGCCATGATGAAAATAATCATTTTGATTGTAAACAATAGCAAAATGAGTTTTCAACAACTTTAAAAACGACGCCTCATAAATGACGCAATTATTTTAGAAAAGTTTCGTGACGTATCATAAGTGAAAACGTTTCAATTTCCATAAAAATTAAATAAACGAAAAATAATAAATATTTTCTTAAAGTAAAACAATGAACTAAATTTTTGTAATAAGTGACAAAAGTCAAAAGTAAATACATATGTACTGACATAAATAAAAAAACGGTGTGGAAATTAATGTGGAGTTTGCGGAAATTAATGTGGAGTTTGTGGAAATTAATGTGGTGTACCTATAATCCAGAAGAAAATTAACATTTTATGACAGCAATCCCGGAATTTTTGTGTTATTTGATGTCTATTTTATCGTCGGTGCTCTGACAAAAACACCTACGTGTATTTCTTGAAGAGACTGACTAAATTAGCACAAATTGTGAACTTTTGCGTTGAGTTTTAAGGTAATCTTAATGGAAAAAGTAGATTTGCAATATTATTTAAATATAAACGTAAGAGGTGTAACTTTAAAACAACGCGAAATGACAAAATTAATCTAATTCGTAGACGTCTTCAACAATTTTTGAAAATCACATGGGTGTTTTCGTCAGAGCAGCGACGATATATTATTTTATTTCTATATTTCTGTGGTAAAGAAAAATAAATAAAATTTGTATATAAATATAAAAAATTCCAATTGTTTTATTTACATTGAAAATTTTAGGAAACAGAAAGAAAATTATATAAATAATTTTTAATATTTAATTTGATTATGTGCACTTTTGATTTGAACATAAAACATTCTCAAATCAACGTTGTTTCAGTTCATTTTTAAAATTTTGTTTGTTACTGAAGCCATATTAAAAGTGTCGATAAATATTTTCAATTTGAGAAAAAACAAAGTTTGTTGACTTTTGTCACTGTTTTATTTTTAATTTGAGATTGTTTTTGCTTGATTTGAGAATTTTTTTTTCTTAGTGTGGAGTTTTCGAAGGGTACTAAAAACTGTAAACAAATTGGGAAAATCTAAAAAAAAAAATTTCAAAGTGTCCGATTTGACATGGAATGCCCTTATATACATAAAACTATAAACAGAATGAAAATTAAAAAAAACTATATGAGAAATAAAAAAAAAATTAAACAATGATATACAAATATTTTTAATTTATATGCGAATTTTCGTGATTGGTCCGGATTTTATTAATTTTTTAATTAAATCTACGAATTTTTAAATTAAAAATTTTGTTTTATTTTTTTCTGTGTACTTGTTTAAATATCATCCAGAATAGAATTCTGTTCACATAGGTCTACCAGCAGCCGAACTAAAGAATTTTGTATTTTTAAGTTATGTGAAATGTACTAAAACTTTCGGATGTCCTAACATTTTCGTTCATAGCTTTTTAACCGCTAAACTAAAATCGCCCAAATATATTACCAAACATTTCGTGACTACAACAAATAAATATGGTACACAGAAAATAACGAATTGTTATATTGACCCCCATATTTGTGAATACAATTTACTTTTTCACTGAAAGTGCTCCTATACGGAAATTTGTGATATCAACTAACGTTTGTAAATATTGATTGTTGAAAAAAAATGTAAAAAAAATTGATAAACGAGTTTGTAATAGTTCTCTAAAATTATTGACAAACGTACAAAATCTTAAATTTTTTTTCAACAAAGAAATTCAACAAACACAATTTGTCGATCTGACAAACGTAAAAAATCTTATTTTTTGTTTTCAACAAAGAAATAAAACAAACACAAAAACTTTTTGTTGACATGATAAAATAATTTTGAAATAAAATTACTTGACTAAGTTAGTTGAAAACAAAATCGAGATTTTGTATTATGGATTAACTGGCGGCAGTTTTTACCAAATGTTTGGTTGATATCATGTTTGGGTGATTTACAATCGATGTTTGTTGATTTAAATTTGACGATTTTATTTTCTGTGTAAGTCTCAGTCATATGTGTGTAATATTTTAGCCGTTTTCGATATTTCAGCAGACAAACGGAGAGACGGACATCGCGTGAATGTCTTATAATTGATCACTGATTTAACTTCAAATGCATACAAGAAAACCTAGCACTGAACTAAAAAAAGTCTTGAGGATTTTGTTATGTAAAATGTCAACTTTTATTTGCTTTTGGTTTTAATCCATTCCGAATCGGAAAGTTTGATTTTGTATCACAGTGTTATGGGAATAATATTTTAAAAAAAATTTTCTATTTGAGATTCTGAAATATTTTTATTCATAGGGTATAAAAAATATTAACTTTGTCATTTATTGTTTAATACATCGAAATATCAGTCTCAAATCCTTGATCGATTTAAGGACAATTTAGCGATTTTAGTTTTTTTGTCTGTAGCTCTACATGTCAGACTGTCTATCTTTACTGTCCCTCGTTCTTATTTTTTTGTATGTAAAAATTCCTAAGAATTCCTAGTGTAGATTTCCTAGATTTTAAAAAATTTCTTATCTACAAAATTTCTTCGATTTTTTACCTGTAAAATAGTTTTCCATCACCCCCTTCCCCCTTGGTTGTTTCTTCTAAACATTTAATTACATTCCATTTGATCAACTTAACGCAACATTATACTTTATGTGGTGGCATCACCAATTAAATATCATATGCTCCACCAAACTAGAAAAGCAACAATTTCATACAAAAAAAATGTTTCAAAATTATCCTCGACAGTTTTAATACCGTGCAAACAACACACACATTCCAACAAATTAAAAGCATCATTTCAAGAAAACTTTTTCTTCGTGTTCATGAAACGAATGACAAAAAAAAACTTAAAATGGAATGTCACGTGTGTTATAAACACTTATATCGTTACAAAAATGTTATTAAAATGTTAAAAATATTCGAAGGTGACAAATTGTAAAAAACCCTACAACAAGGAATCAAATATTTTTCAAAAAATAAAAAAAAATGTAAAAACTCAATTAAAATGTTGTAAAATTAACAAAAAAAAAAAAAATAGTTGCATAGACAAATTAAATAATTGAAATTTAGTTAAACAACATATTTTGTCACTACAATTAAACTTTATGTTAATATAACAAAAAATTTTATTAAACATGTACCAACAACCAAAAAATTTTTGCTTGTTTATAATCCAGAGGAATGTGAGCTGAGTTTTATTTCAACACAAATATTAATTGTTAGGACCAAAAAAATAATTCAAATTAACTATACTATTTGTTAATTGAAGATGTTCAAAAATGAAAAACCCGTTTTTGTTTATCAAATTTAAACTGAGGAAATTGAAGGGGTTCTGAAATCGGTACCGTCATTTCAAGTCAACCGATCAGCCATCTGATTGTTTTTTTTGCCCAGGCCGTGATTCTAGTATTCGAGATATGTCCTAAGAATTGGGAAATCGTGTAAATTTGCCACAACTGTTCTGACACAAATGCGGTTATCTCAAAAATTACCCACGATGCGGGTCTCATTAAGGCTTTAAGTAATAGGTAATGAGACCGCCTTCAAAACGTCAAGCGAAATGATTTGTATTTAAATAAATTTTGGGAAACTATATCTCTAAAAAAGATATTTTAAAATTTTTGGAACACAAATTGATGTGTTAATAAAAATCTCTTATACTGCTTAATTATACATTTTCAGGATGGAGACTTGATTGGATCTTCATATATTAAGGAAACATGGTCGTAGGTAAAAACAGCGTTGTCATGGAAATTTAAAATGGTCCTCTAGCGGAAAAAGCATTATGAGAAAACTAGTTCCTAGAAATTCCAATTCAAAGGGGGCAAAAAGTTTGCATACAAGGGAAGTACCGAATCCTCTAAGTATGAACCAATTTGCCGGAAAATTAAAAAATATCAAAAAAAAAATACGCTTAAGGTTGGAGTGTCACGGCATATCGGCCATATAAGTGTTTAAAAATTTCCTGAAGAAAGTACTCTTTGAAAATTCCGCTTCTAAAAGGGGTAAAAAAGAGTGCACTTTTGGTACTTTTTTTATTTCCTGAAATAATGTTCGTAGAAACCTAAAGTTTCTAAAGCACGATCCTTCGGTGAAAAATAAACTGAAAAAGTACCTTTTATTTTTGTTTTTAAAAGGGGTAAAAAATAGTATACTTTTGCTACTCTATATTTTCTGACATAATGCTAGTAAATGGTAAGTGTACATTTGGTACATTTTATATTTGCTGAAATTTGAGTCGCAGAAATTTAAATTTTGGAATCTATGATCCTTCGGTGAAAAGGTACTTTTTGAAAATTCCGTTTCTAAAAGGGTTAAAAAGGGGTAATAAAGAGTGTACTTTTAGAACTACTTTTATTTCATGATATACTGTTCGTTGAATCTTAAAATTTTGAATGCATGATCCTTCGGTGAAAAATTGTCTGAAAAAAGTGTACCTTTTAAAAGTTCCGTTTCTCAAAAGGGTAAAAAAGAGTCTAATTTTGGTACTTTTATACTTTTTAACATAATGGTAGTAGACACTTAAAATTTAGAAGGTATGATTCTGGAAAATGTACTTTTTTCCGTAAAAAAAGTGAAACTTCAAATTTGGAATGTCGGATCCTTAGGGGGGAAAAAAACATTCTGGAAAAGTACTTTTTTGAAAGTTCCGTTTCTAAGGGGGGTAAAAGTTGTAAAAAAGTGAACCTATTATATATCCTGAAATAATGTTCGGAAATAATACTAAATTTGGTGAAAAAAATCGTCTGCAAAAGTACTTTTTGGAAATCCGGATTCTAAGGGGGGTAAAAAAGTGTATTCTTAGTACTTTTTGAAATAATTATCTAAGACATCTGAAATTTTTAATGTTGGATCCTTCGTTGAAAACATACATTCTAGAGAAACTACTTTTGGGAAATTCAGTTTCTAAGGGACAAATAGGGGTAAAACAGTGCTGTTTGGTACTTTTATTATTTCCTGAAAAAATGATCGTAGAAACCTGAAATTTGGTATGTTGGATCCTTCAATGGAAAAACAATCTGTAAAAACGTGCTTTTTGAAAATTCCATTTCAATGCGGGGTAAAAGTGATAAAAAAGTGTACTTTTGGTAAATTTTATATTTCTAAAAATTTTCAGTGAAAAAGATCTTCAGCAAAAGTACTTTTTTTTTTAAATTTCGATTCTAAGGGTGGTAAAAAACTGTTTTTTTGTTTGGCACTTTTTATGGATCCTAAAATAATGAATCTAAAATTTTGAATCTTGTTTAAGGAAATTCCCTTTTTAATTAGGCAAAAAGAGATAAAATAATGTTCTTTAGTACTTTTTATATATCCTAAAAAAATGGTCGTAGAAACTTGAAATTTGGAACATATAATCTGAAGGTTCCAGTAAAAAAAACATTCTGGAAGTGTACTTTTTGGAAATTCCGTTTCTATGGGGGTAAAAAAGTGTACTTTTGGTACTTTTTTTATTTACATAAATAATGACCCAACACATTTGAAGTTCGGAATGTAGGGTTCTTTGGTTAAAAAATTCATTTTTGAAAAAGTACTTTTTGAAAACTCATTTTCTAGGGGGGGGGTACTTCGGTATTTTTTTGGCCTTTTTTATACCCTCCAACCACAGTATGGGGGTATACTCACTTTGTCATTCCGTTTGTAACGCATAAAAATATCGGTCGGGGACCCCATAAAGTATATATATTATTGATCTATGATCGATTCTAAGTCGTTCTATGAATGTCCGTCCGTCCGTCCGTCTGTATAAAACACGATTCAGTCCAAAATAAAAGAGCTAGACCCCTGAAAATTGCCCAGAATATGTCTAATGTTCATAGGCCGGTTAAGTTCGGAAATGGGCAAAATCGGGCCAGGGGAAAAAAAGTTCCCCCTTAACGAACTAAAAAAATCTCTTAAAAAACGACGTTTTTACATATTTTTTGCCATTTTTGTTAAACAAATGAAACCTTTTTATGTCAGAAGGGGTTTAAGCTCCTGCACTTAGACTTAGGGGGCTGAAAAATTTAGTTTTTTTCTGCCCGCCCCCTTTTGTGGGCGTGGTTTTAAAAAATTATTAAAATAATGAGAAAATGGTATTACTAAATTGCAAAAAGCATAATAATTAAATTAGTTAACATTTATCGCGATGGGGAAAGTATCCCCCACCACCCCCACCGAGCCCCCCTCCACAAAAAAAACGACCCTGGATTTTTTATATGTTTTAACATGTTGGAGGGTATCATAGATTCGGCATAGCCGAATTTAACACTCTCACTTGTTTATTTTAAAATAATGGTCATAAAAACTTAAAATATATGACCCTTCAATAGAAAAAAATATTAAAAAAGTACCTTTTGGAAATTTTGATTCTAAGGATGAAAATAGGGTAAAATATTGTACTTTTGTACGTTTTTTATTTCTTGAAGTAATGGTCAAAAAAACTTGAAATTTAAAAACAAGAACCCTTAAGCGAATTTTTTTTTTTTTGGAAAAAATACTGTTAGGAAATTCCGCTTTTAATAGGGTGAAAAAGTACTCTTCTATTTTTACTACCTCGTGAAATAGTGAACGTTAGACCGGGTCGAAAAAAAAAGTTCCCTTTGTGCGGGCTTTATTTTAAAGCTTACCTCGAAAAATTTCCATAGCCAAAATATTAGATTTTTAGGTCGCGATTTGGTACCGCCGAAATCGTTTTTTGTTCATAGCCTTGTCATTTGATGTCCGATCGTTGTGAAAAAAAATTTGTTAGAAAGTCCTCAGCGAGTACTAAATTTGACCCATATCTGGTTTTGACCTCTGAGGTCATCTTCGTGTTATAAGTGTTAGTTTCTCAGCTTTCTACCCACCTAAATGATCTTTATTTTTCCATTAAATTATAGCATTAAATAATTCATGAAATTCTTCCCTTAGAAGTACCCTCCTAAATTAATTAACAAAAAAGTTACATTCAATTTTAAATTTCCATAGAAAAAGATTTAAAACACTTGTTCGTATGTATTTAAATACAAACTTAAAAATTAAATATAGTTTAAAGGCATAATAACAAGTGTTTTTTCTAATTTTCTTTATATTGTATATGAAAATCTTAAATCAAATGTAACTTTTTTGTTAATTAATTTAACTGGATACTTCCAAGGGAAGGATTTTATGATTTTCTTAGTGCTATAATTTAATGGAAAAATAAAAATCATTTAAGGGGGTAGAAGGCTGAGAAACTAACACTTATAACACGAAGATGACCTCAGAGGTCAAAACCAGATATGGGTCAAATTTAGTACTCGCTGAGGACTTTCTAACAATTTTTTTTTTACAACGATCGGACATCAAATGACAAAGCTATGAACAAAAAACGATTTCGGCGGTACCAAATCGCGACCTAAAAATCTAATATTTTGGCTATGGAACTTTTTCGAGGTAAGCTTTAAAATAAAGCCCGCACAAAGGGAACTTTTTTTTTCTCCTTTATGGTCGACCCAGTCTAGTGAACATAGACCCTTAAAATTTAGGAATGTAGAATCCTTCGGTGAAAAAAATATTCTACAAAGGTACTTCTTGGAAATTTAAAGCGGTTAAAAAGGGGTAAAATAGTGAACATTACTTTTTACAAAAGGCTCAAAAATTTTATTATTTCTTTAAAGTACGGAAAAAATTAAACGTACATGGAACGCAATAAAATGGAACCGGGAACGAAATTGGAAAGAACCGGGAACGAAATGGAATGACACAGGAAACAAAATGGAATAATTTTTGTTTTTAATAAAAATTTGTTGACCCATTTTTTTTCACTCAAAACTTTTTCACTCGAACTGAACATTCCCTCAAAATTTTTTTTTTCATAATTAATACCAACCATTTGAAAAAAACAAGTAGAAAAGTTAAATTCGACTCGGCCGAATCTATGAATACCCTCCACAATGCCCTTTTTAAGTGATAGTAAATTTTCTAACGTGAAAAAAATAAAATTTTTGGTTAGAAATATTTTATTTTGTGTAAAAAAACTTTTTTTTATTAATTTTTGAAAAAAAAAAAATTACTAATTTTTTTTTTGAGTGTAAAATTTTTTTGGAGTATATTTTTTTTTTGTTTTAGCGTCAAAATATTTTTGTGTGACAAAAATACCTTGTAAAATATTTTTTTGACTTACAAATGTTTTTAAAACATGTTTAACGGGTTTTCAACACGTGAATTTAAGGTGAAACTAATCTGAAATTTACGGTTTTGCTAATAACTTTTGAACCGCAAAACCGATTTGGCTTAAATTTAAAACGAACCGGACCAAAGGAACGACAAATATATATGCCAAACTTCAGCACCCTCAGAATTGCCGTTCGAAAGTTACCGTGTGTTTTATCTCGTAAATTCCAGAAAAACCCTTTCCGAAATTCACTCATTTGCTTATAACTTTTGAACCACTGGACCGATTTCACTGGATTGCAATACCAACCTGACCAGGTAAATGCCCAACATATATGCGGATCATGAATATATATACTTTATGGGGTCCTAGACCAATATTTCGAGGTGTTACAAACGGAATGACAAACTTATATATACCCTTGTAGGCCGGAAATACTTCATCATTTTTCGAAACAAATTTTTAATTATCATTTTAGCTTAGATTTTTATTTTATTCAAAATATTTTTAATTTTTAATTAGTCACTTTTCAATTTTGTAAAAATAAAGAACGAAAAAAGAAACTTTTAAAAACACAATAAATCGTGTTGTTTATTTCGGTTTCAATTGGTGACCCCGACGTGAGTATATGTAGGCCGGAAATACTTCATCATTTTTCGAAACAAATTTTTAATTATCATTTTAGCTTAGATTTTTATTTTATTCAAAATATTTTTAATTTTTAATTAGTCACTTTTCAATTTTGTAAAAATAAAGAACGAAAAAAGAAACTTTTAAAAACACAATAAATCGTGTTGTTTATTTCGGTTTCACCCTCTATCACTAGAGTGGAGGGTATAAAAACATTTAACGCCCTATGTTCCTCAACGCCCTATGTTCCTCGTGAACATTATATTTAAGTATATACTTGTTATATTAAGGTATAAGTACTGTAAATATTTAAATAAATAAAGGACATATATCTATTTGAAAATACCTTATTTTATATAATTTTTTTAATTTTCTAGACTCAGAACATAATATTGCAAAATTTTAAGAAAAGGTCTAGTCACAGAAGCTGAGGGCTTGTCCAAGAATAGTCAGTTTAAGTTATAAAAGGCGCGGTTTCTTTTTCATAGCATTATACACCGAAATATCCAAAGCAAAAAACTAATTTTGAACCACTTTTTCCCTAATTTGCTAGATTAAACCAATTTGCATCCATCCCTCTCAAATTTTAGTTACAACCGCCTTGCTAAACGCAAAATGCTTAATTTTTTTCATTGCTGAGTTTTTTAAAAAACTTTTTCTAATAAGATAGCGAGCGACATATAAATGCAACAAGTATAAAAATAATTTCTTGTTCATGAATCTTTTATATGGTTCATAGGAATATAATGACAACGACAAAACAACTGTGAGCATCGTGTAAATGTGTGATAAATTCAATTTAATAAAATTGTTAAAATCGTTTTAATGTTTCTTGTTGTTTTCTTTTTTACCCCCACACGCATATAAAGGAATACTTTGCACCCAGGTGAGCTGAAAATTACATCAACTTAAAACTAACGAGACAACATTGTATAAAATTGTAGGTAGTTGCGAAAGTAGTGATGGAGAAATACTGAGTAATCGGTTTAAAATTAGTACTTTTTAAATCCAATGAACTTATAACCCAAGAAACTTAAGAGTTGACAAGGTGAGACTCTAAATCAATACCGACAATCCTTAAGTAATGTTAATATTAACAATTTTAAAACAGCTTTTAAAAAATAAATACACAATATATTTTGATTAATTTTTTTTTTTTTCATTTGAAAGATAAACTATCGCAATACTTTTAAACTTTTTTGATCAACTAGAATTGCCAGAGTTGCCACTCAATTGTATGATGATTTTCTTAAAGGACAAAATCAGCTGCATTTGTACAGCAAAAATTACTGAACCGATTTTGATGAAATTTTTTTGACTTGTAGATTACACAGTGCAACAACCAAAATCGGAATACGATGAAACCAAATGCAAATGAAAGTTGAAATATTCCATAACAAAACCCTCAAGACTTTTTTTAGTTCAGCGCTAGATTTTTTTACACGCAATTGAAGTTGGTGAACTTTTATTATAATTATAACAATAATTTATTAAAAACTGTAAAAGGCGTATGCTTAATTTTGTAATTGCCTTGAAATAACAATCATTCGCAACGATGCACTTCAGTAAGTAGGTACTAAACTGATTGCAGCGAAATTCATACCAGTTATAGCTAACGTAATTTCGAGATTAAATTTGGACGCTGGACGCCACATGTCCAATATAGCCACCACCAGGCGCCCCTAAAGTAGGGCATGTTTAATACACAAAACTTTATATGCATTGAAATCACCAACTTTAAATGCGTGTAAAAGAAAATCTACCGCTGAACTAAGAAAAAGCCTTGATGGTTTTGTTATGTAAAATGTCAACTTTCATTTTCTTTTGGTTTCATCCCATTCCGATTCGGAAAGTTCAATTTTTTATCACTGGGTTATTGGTTTTGAATTATAAAACAATCGGTTCTATAAAATTATGGATAAAAAATGGTAAGTTTTATAAATTCCATTTAATGGGTTAAAACTTGGGAAAAAGGGTTCTTTAGTCTTTATTATATCTTCTGTACGACCTATCCTACACTCAAAAAAAAAACTGTAATGTTAGCAAAAAAAGCTTGTAAACCTACAAGAAAATTTGCTGATTTTGACCCCACAATTTTTTTTGGTAAAGTTAGCAAAAATGTTTAGCCCAAAATTAGTTAACTGAATTTTTTTTATTTCCACTTACAAGGGAAGTCTCCCTAGTGTCACCCGCGGATCTTTATGGAATTGGTTTTATTTTGTAGAGCAGAAAAAATAAAGGGACACGTATTTTTTTAGCGGCCCAAATTCATATTTAGGGGGCAAAAAGGAGGGGGAAGACAAGACCATTTTTCAGTTTTTTCGTTTAACTACTACATAGAGTTTTTCTTTTCCCGGACTTTTTCATTTCCCGGGAAAGCGGGATTCTTTTTTAAATTTCCCGGGATCCCGGGAATTCCCGCAAAAACTAAAACCCAAATTTTTTGTCAAAAAAATATATAAAAACCTCATGAATGCGATTACACTATTTGTAATGTTTATTAACACCATAAAAATCGTATTTAGTACCTTTAAAACAAAAAAAAAGAAGTTTCGAGAAAAAATTTTTGTTACCCAGTCTTTATAAAAAACGGCCCGAATATGTCGAAGTCATTTAAAAGTATTTTTAAGGGAATTATGGTATTTCAAATCGCTTTATCTGTTGTAATAATGAAAATTCATCATTTATTCTAATTCATATCAGTTCATTTTTACAATTGGTTCTCAGCGCTTTGCCTCTAAAACACAATGAAACTGATTCAGAGGAAAATCTCAATTATGTCTCTGAAACTGAATGTAACTGTTTCAGAGCAATGAAATTGTAGGAAAATTTACACCAAGAAATTATAAATAAATTAAAAAAAAAAAATTAAAAATTCAGGTTTCTAAAAGAAACACCCGTTAATTTCAGAGTCATTCCTTAAGGGTACTTTTCACTATCACACATTTCCATTATACAAGCGTAATTTCACCATGTTGCGAAATATTTTTTTAAAAAATTTGGCCAGAAATTGTTCACTTATTAGATACGACTAGGTTTCAATCAAAAAAGAATCCAAAAATCTTTAGGAAGTTGGTCAATTTTGATGTGTATAATGGAAAAGTGTGATAGTGGAAAGTACCCTTTACACAGATTTTATATCAATTTATCGATTAAAAAAGAATCCTGTCCAGAGACATAATTATTTTCTATAGAAACATATAATCATACTGCAAATTTTTATAATGCAGGTCTCAGAAAGAAAATTTCTCAGCTTCTAAAAAAAAGTATAAGGTTCTGATAACACAGTGCAACAACCAAAATCGGAATGGAATGAAACTAAAAGAAAATGAAAGCATAACAAAACCCTCGACACTTGTTTTTGGTTCAGTGCTAGATTTTTTTTAAAAGCATTTAAAGTTGTTGAACTTTTATTATAATTATAATTGCTTGAAAATTGTATAAGGCGTATGATTAATTTTGTAATTGCCTTTAAATAACAATCATACGCAACGGTGAACAGTGTATTATTTTTAATAATTTGGCTAAGTAGGTACGAGACCGATTGCAGCGAAATTCATACCGGTTATAGCTAACGTAATTTCGAGCTTAAGTTTAGATGCTGGACCCCACATGTCCAATAAGTGCCCCACCAGGGGCTCCTAATGTAGGACATGTTTAGTACACAAAAGTTTTAAAGGCTTTAAAATCACCAACTTTAAATACGAGTAAAAAATAATCTAGCACTGAACAAAAAAAAAGTTTTGAGGGTTTTGTTTTGTAAAGTGTAAACTTTCAATTGCTTTTTGTTTCATCCCATTCCGATTCGGAAAGTTCGATTTTGTATCACTGTGTAATTGTATCCTATCGAAGATTTAGATATTGTGAGACTTTTTTCATTTCGTAAGTCTCAGATTTTATGAAATTGTTTTGTTAGAAGGTCTCTCTTGGAATACTTTTTGGGTCCTCCTTGTCCCTGCGTACGTTTTTGTCATCAATTATCAAAAATTTTAATAAAATCTAAAAAACTCACATACAAAATAATCAATAGAAGTCGAAAAATCAACAATTTTCCCGTCCCGGGAATTCCCGTGAAAAACTCTACTCCTACATTATGCAAAGAAACCTAGTCATGTAACATACCAAATGAAAGGTCTTTGGAAAACCTATCTACTTGTGCTAAGAACGTGTCCATACATACACAACTTTTCGTCATATTGAGTAAAATACAAAAATTTTATGACATTTTTGGGAATAAGTCGAAAAATATTAACTTCTTTGGCCCGTTGTTAGCACCACGAGATAGGTATTTTTAATACCTTTAATCTGATACCACACATGCCTATATTAATTTTGTTTAAATAGGCGTAAATCATAAAAAACTGAAAAAGGTCAATTTACCCCCATACAAATCGACCCCCCCTAAAAATGAGTTTGGGCCGCTAAAAAAAATACGTGTCGAATTTATTTTCGTTCTTAACAACATATCCAAATTTCATGATGATCGGAGGGTGACACCAGGGAGACTTCCCTTGTTAGTCAAATTACTAGGAAAAGTCTCGTAATCGCATTCTACCAATATTTGACAGTTTCCTTGTTTTTTAACAAACAAATTTGGATCGAAATCTGCATTTTTTTTTTGTAATTTTACATTTTTTTTTTAATTTTACAATTTTTTTTTGTAATTTTACAAATTTCCAAAATAATTTACAAAAAAAAAATTTAGTAAATTCACAAGTATTCCGTGTAATTTAAATTTCGCCAAACACCTGTAAATTAACAAGTTTATTGGTAAAAACCTTGTAAAGTTACAAAATTTTTGGTAAAAAGCTTGTAATATTACTATGAATTTTTGCCAATTATAATTGGAGGTAGCAAAAAATTCAGATTCATTAAGAACAAATTGTTCAGAAATTTCCATTTTAATATGGTAAAACTGGTACTTTGGTACACAGAAAAAAATAAACAAATAGAAAAGTGAAATTCGACTTTGCCGAATCTATGAATACCCTCCACAATGCCTTTTTTAAAAGATAGTACATTTTAACGTGAAAAAAATTAACAATTTTGATTAGAAATTTCTTTTTTTGCCATTAAACAAAAAAATACTTTTTTTTTTTTTTTTGAGTGTAAAACTTTTTTTCGAGTGTAATGTTTTTTTTACTGTAAAAATATTTCTGAGTGAATGTACGTACGTATGTAACCAAATTATTGACATTTTTGTAAAAAAAAATAATTTTTTTTTTGAGTGTAAAATTTTTTTCGAGTGTAAAATTTTTTTCGAGAGTAATTTTTAAGTTACCAATGCTTTTAAAACTAAACAAGTTTAAAAAATATTGCATTAAAACTAAACAAGTTTGAAAAGCATTGCTTTGTTACCACCAATGCTTTTAAAACTTGTTTACCACGTGGCATTTAAGATGAACAAAATCTGAAATTCGGGGTTTTGCTTATATCTTTTAAACCACTAGACCGATTGACCTGAAATTCTACACTAAACGGACCTGAGGAACAGCAAAGCCACATGCCACGTTTCAGCAGTCTCATTATTGTTTTTCGAAAGTTATCGTGTTTTGTATCTCGTAAATTTGCGAAAACCCATTGCCGAAATTTACTCTTTTGCTCATAAATTTTGAACCACTGAACCGATTTGGCTGGATTGTAATACCAACCTGACCAGGTAAATGACCAACATATACGCCAAACTTCAGTAGCCTCTGCGAAGTCTTTCAAAAGTTAGCGTGTTTTCTACGGACGGACGGACAGACAGACGGACGGACGGACGGACGGACGGACATCGCTAGATCGACTTAAAATCGATCGAGGATCATGAATATACATACTTTATGGGGTCCTAGACCAATATTTCGATGTGTTACAAACGGAATGACAAACTTATATATACCATCTATATCACTAGAGTAGAGGTTATAAAAAAATATTTGAGTAAATTTTTAATACTATCGAGTAAAAAAATTACTCAATTTTGCACCAGTAAACGATTTAATAGTATTCAGTAAATTTTTAATAAAAATTTATTAAATGTTTGAAAAAAAATTTGAGTAAATTTTTAATTGTGTCAATTTATCTATTTATTTTTTTAAAAAAGTTTTAAATTTTTTTACAAAAAAACAAAAAACTTGTTTTCCAAACTTTACCAAACATATTTATGTCTCAAAAACATAGGAAAATTTTATAAAGACGATTACAAACTTTCATATTTTTAATTGCGTCAATTAAAAAATTACTCAATTTTTGTTTTTAAATTTAAACAAGTGATTACTCAAATTTGTTTCCTCCATATTTTTTTCTGTGTACTTTTTATAACTACTGAACTTTCAGATTTGCCATGTAAGATCCTCTATCTTTGGGACTCGAATTTTGATGCAGATAATTTTCTCGTACGCTAAATTTAGCGATCTGATCAAAACTTTACATCACTAGTACAAAAGTAATTTTTTTGTTGAAATTGTTACTGCAATGATTACAAATTTTCTTCCTAAGAAGTTTTGTTCTCAATTTCTATTTGCTTTTTATACACTTATTGGTAGAGGGTATATATAAGTTTGTCAATCCGTTTGCAACTCATCAAAATATCGGTCTGGGTTCTTATTAAAGTATATTAAATATTAAATAGTGATCTATTCTAAAACATTCTAGCGATGTGCGTCTGTGTGTCTGTTAAAATGGTGATCAGGTCCAACATATTTCACAGATATGACTGAAACTAAACATATATACTTAATGATTCCCCTAATAGTTTGGTATTGCATTTGAGTGATATCGGTTTAGCGGTTCAAAAGTTATGAACGAAAATGTAGAAGACTTTAGAAATTTTGGTACATTCGACATAACCTAAAAATACAAAATACTTAAATTCGGCTGCTGGTTGACATATGTGAACAAAATTGAATACCAAATGGTATTTAAACAAGTAAAAACATATTTTTTTAGAAAAAAAGTTCGGGGATTATTTTTTTTTGCTAAAATTTTTTGCCCCGGATTTTTTTCACAAATTTGTTTTTTATCAAACCAATTTTAACCAATTTTGTTTTCTCAAAATAATTTTTTAACCAATTTTTTTTTAACAAAAAAATTTTCGACAATTTTTTTCACATAAAGATTTTTCCAGTAATCTTTTTTACATTGTGTAGCGTATCAATACATTCGGCAAGGCCGCATTTAACTTTTTCACTTAATTTTTTTTTTTACTAAAATGCCATATAAAAAATTCAAGACAAACTAAAATCTATTACACCACACACGGTGTTCAAGTATTATAGCTGTCCGTCCGTATGTCTATTTTCATTGTGTGCTCTCAACCGGAAATAGATGTTCAAATTGTTTGAAATCAGGATTTCAATTTTGTGTATTCGTATGTGTGAATTTTTGTATGTGTGTGTAGGATTATATTTGTAAATGACGGCCGCCACAAGTGCCATGTTCTTGTTAGTTGTTAGTGCAGTAATACGTAAAAAAAAATTTTCATTACAATTACCAACCACCAGATCGTTAAGATTAACGTGTCGCACTCTCGTTAACAATAGACAAAATAAAATAATGTCTTTGTAGTATTTTGCCATTTTAATTTTCTATTTAACATGATTAACATTTACACATGGTTGGCAGATTATAAAAATAATACGCAATTTTTAGTTTGAAAAATTTTGTAGTTAAGCTAAAAAAACTTTTGCCGTATTTGGAACAACAATTATATAATTAAAAAAATATATATATTTTGTTAAACAAATAGTACATTAAAAGATGAGACGCAAAGTACTTTATAAAACTTTTTTTTAGATGGTACTTTTATGAACTCATTAAAAAAAAAAATCTCTTAAATTTGGTACTTTTATAAAATGGTACTTGAGAAAATGATTATAAAATAGATAATTTGTAAAATAATATTTAAATGAAATGGTACTTTTAAAAAAGATTTCTTTAAAACACTATTTTTAATTTAGTACTTTTATGAAATGGTACTTAAGAAAATGATTATAAAATAGATTATTTGTAAAATAATATTTAAATGAAACGGTACTTTTATATAAGATTTCTTTAAAAAACTCTTTTTAATTTGGTACTTTTATAAAATTGTACTTTATAAAATATTTTTTTTAATTAGTACTTTTATAAAAGATTTCTTTAAAAAAACTCTTTTGAATTCGGTACTTTTATGAAATGATACTTAATAAAATTATTATAAAAAATAGATTATTTGTAAAATAATATTTAAATGAAATAGTACTTTTATAAAAGATTTCTTTAGAAAACTCTTTTTAATTTGGTGCTTTTATAAAGAGGTACCTAAGAAAATGATTATAAAATAGATAATTTGTAAAATTATATTTAAATGAAATGGTACTTTTCTAAAAATACACTTTTTATACCCTACACCACACAGTGGTACAGGGTATAATAAGTTTGTGCTGATATTTGTAACTACCCGAATCCTTCTGTCTGTATGTCCATGTAAACGGTGTAAAACGGTGAAGATAAATTATTGAAATTAAACAAAAAATCCGGTCCATATTTAGACCTAGCCCCCACACAAATGTCCTCTTTAGTTTTGGCTTTAATGAGTTTAATAACCGTATTATAATTGTTATCTTGGTAGCAAGATAGCTAAGGATGGTGGTTCAAATGCTGACGTTACCGATCGCATTAATAAAGCTCGAGTAGCCTTCTTCTCCTTATCTAAAATTTGGCGAAGAAATAATATTTCTCGGAAAACCAAAATCCGCATTTTTAACTGCAGTATGAAGTCAGTATTACTTTACGGCTGCACCACATGGAGCTTAACGCAAGCTACCACTAGAAAAATTCAAACTTTCATCAACAAATGTCTAAGACAGATCTTTAACATCCACTGGCCAGATCGTATTTCAAATGAAGCTCTGCTCCAAAGAGCAAACTCCTTGTTAGTACACATTGATATTCGTAAACGGAAGTGGACGTGGATAGGCCACATATTGCGAAGACCACAAACAGAAATTGCAGGAACAGCCCTCGAATGGAACCCCCAAGGACAACGCCGCCAAGGTAGGCCCCGTAACACCTGGGTTCGTTGCCTTAAACAAGAATGCTTACTTGCTCGAGTATCCTGGAATCAAACAAAAACAATTGCCAGAGATAGAATCAGATGGAGAGAATTTGTTGACGCCCTATGTTCACACTGAACTTTATTTAAGTATTTATGGTGTACAGAAATGTAATTCTATTTATATTTAGATAAATAAAGGACATATATATGGGCTATTTCACGTCAACGGGAGACCCCCCCGCCCCCAAAATTCTATTGGTCGTAGAGAGTTGTATTATGGCTTAAAATTTAGCCAATGATCTCTACTTTTGAAAGCTGAGTGGCGGAAGTTGAACCCAATGGTAAGTGAGCAAATATGGCGGCGCGAATCGGGATACCCCGTTCGGGATATGCTGAAAACTAATGAAGGAGTTATCGGATTTTTCTGAAATTTGTTATCAGGGAGTTTATTGGGACGCTTATTTCAAATTTTCATTCAGATTTCAAAAATTCAAAATGGCGGATCCAATATGGCGGATGATTTTTTCGAGGTTTTCGAGTTCAAATAAAACTCGGTTTCCTGGTGTATTATGGGTCACTAAACACGATTCTGAATTTAGATTTCCAAAATTTAAAATGGCGGATCCAATATGGCGTTTTTTTATTTGTTTTTAATTTCGATTTTCTTGAAACTTGGTATCCGGGGGCTATTTGGGACGCTGATTTCGAATTTTTATTCAGATTTTAAAAATTCAAAATGGAGGACTCAATATGGCGGACGGTTTTTTTTAAAGTTGTCGCATTAAAATAAAACTCGGTTCCCGGGTGTATTAGGGGCCACTAAACACGTTGTCGCATTTAAAATAAAACTCGGTTCCCGGGTGTATTAGGGGCCACTAAACACGATTCTGAATTGAGATTTCCAAAATTCAAAATGGCGGATCCAATATGACGTTTATTTTTTTTTTTTAATTTCGATTTCTTTGAAACTTGTTATACGGGGGTTATTTGGGACGCTTATTAAAAATTTTTATTCAGATTTCAAAAATTCAAAATGGCGAAATCAATATGGCAGATGATTTTTTTTTTAAATTGTCGCATTTAAGTTAAACTCGATACCCGGGAGTTTTATGAGTCACTTAGTACGAATCTGACATCAGATTTAAAAATCGTTATTAAAAAAAATATAAGAGCCATGTTGGATCCTCTATTTTGAATTTTGAAAACCTGATGTCAGATTCGTACTAAGTGACTCATAATTGTCCCGGGTATCTTAAAAAAAAAATCATCTGCCATATTGGTTCCGCCATTTTGAATTTTTGAAATCTGAATAAAAATTTGAAATAAGCGTCCCAAATAACCCCCGTATGACAAGTTTCAAGGAAATCGAAATTAAAAAAAAAAAAATAAACGTCATATTGGATCCGCCATTTTGAATTTTGGAAATCTCAATTCAGAATCGTGTTTAGTGACCCCTAATACACCCGGGAACCGAGTTTTATTTTAATGCGACAACTTAAAAAAAAAACCCGTCCGCCATATTGAGTCCGCCATTTTGAATTTTAAAAATCTGAATAAAAATTCGAAATCAGCGTCCCAAATAGCCCACGGATACCAAGTTTCAAGAAAATCGAAATTAAAAACAAATAAAAAAAACGCCATATTGGATCCGCCATTTTAAATTTTGGAAATCTAAATTCAGAATCGTGTTTAGTGACCCATAATACACCCGGAAACCAAGTTTTCTTTGAACGCGAAAACCTCGAAAAAATCATCCGCCATATTGGATCCGCCATTTTGAATTTTTGAAATCTGAATGAAAATTTGAAATAAGCGTCCCAATAAACCCGCTGATAACAAATTTCAGAGAAATCCGATAACTCCTTCATTAGTTTTCAGCATATCCTGATCGGGGTATCCCGATTTGCGCCGCCATATGGGCTCACTTACCATTGGGTTCAACTTCCGCCACTCAGCTTTCAAAAGTAGAGATCATTGCCTAAATTTTAAGCCATAATACAACTCTCCACGACCAATAGAATTTTGGGGGCGGGGGGGTCTCCCGTTGACGTGAAATAGCCCATATATATATATTATAATAGGCATCTTTTCGAAATTTGGCAGGTAAACGTGTTTTGTTTGTTTTGTTTCTGCACAAATCACTATTCCGGATTTTAAAAGAATCGGACCAGTTCTTCTTGTAGCCCAAATAAAAACCACCTTCCCGATTTTCAAATAAATCTCTTAATTTCACAAAAATCTAAAATTTAATTAAAATTTTGTTTGTGTATATTAAACGCGTACTTGAATAACCTTATCAAATCCGATAGCCATCGGTCCATTTTTGAGCATAGGCCCCATGTGAAAATTTCGCCCGATATTCAATAAAAGGGGTTTATTGGCAACAAATCGAAGCCTATTTCACTCAAATTTGATTTGCGAGTCTTTTTTACACTTATTCAAGATTTGAAAAAATATTGATCTAATTTTCCCATTTTCCTGGAAACTCTGGTGTAGGGTGTTATACCAACTATAATTTTCTTACTTGTTTTATATATTTTTTTTTAGATTCTCGCTCATTCTTTTTTATCTGCTTAAACTTTACCACATTTTTGCTATAGAAATTCTAAGATTCTGAGCGATTTTTTCCGTTAAAAAGTTCTGACAATAGTCCAGAAAGAAAGGTCCTAGAAACTTGAAATTTGATATGAAGATTAACCTCCCGGATAATAAATCCATGTAAAAGGAGTTAAAAAGAGTACCTTTGGTACTTTTTTTTTTATTTCCTCAAAATATGGTCACAGAAACTTCAAATTTGGAATGTAGATCCGCTAAAAAAATCATTCTGGAAAAGTATTTTTTGGATCTTCTGTTTTTAAGGGAAGTAAACGGGGAAAAAAGTGTATTTTTGATATTTTTTTATATTTTCTGAAATAATGTTCCTATACACTTGACATTTTTAATGTAGGATCCAGCGGTGAAAGGAAAAACATTCTGAAAAAGCACTTTTTGGATATTCCGTTTTTAAAAGGGTATACTTGGTACTTTTTATATATATTTCCTGAAATAATGGTCCTAAAACCATGTAAATTGGAATGAAGGATCCTTCGGTGAAAAAAAAAAAAAAAATGCAAAAAGTACTTTTTTGGAAATTATGTTTCATAGGGTACTTTTGGTACTTTTCATGTTTCCTAAATTAATAAAAAGTGTATTTTTGGTACTTTTTATATATATTTCCTGAAATAATGGTTCTAAACGCATGTAAATTGGAATGCAGGATCCTTCGGTGAAAAAAAAAAATATACAAAAATTTTTTTTTTTGGAAATTATGTTTCATATTGTAGTAATGGGTGTTAATAATTGTATTTCGGTACTTATTATATTTCCTTAGCACTTGATATTTTGAATGTAGTCACGTTCATTGAAAAAAAAACGTTCTGGAAATTCAGTTTCTAAGGGTCGTAAAAAGGGGTAAACAAGTGTACCTTTGGTATATTTCCTTTTTTAGTATTTCCTGGAAAAAACATTCTGAAAAAAGTACTTTTTGGATATTCCGTTTCTAAGGGTGGAAAACGGTGTAAAAAAGTGTACCTTTGGTACTTTTTATATTTCCTGAAATAATGATCGTAACCACTTAAAATGTTTATTGTAGGATTCAGCGGTGAAAAAAACATTCTGTAAAAAAGTACTTCTTAGATATTCCGTTTCTAAGGGTCGTAAACGAGGTAAAAAAGTGTACTTTTGCTACTTTTTATATTTTCTGAAATGTTGTTCCTACACACTTGAAATTTTTAATGTAGGATCCAGCCGTGAAAAAAAAAACATTCTGAAAACAGTACTTTTTGGGTATTTAGTTTCTAAAAGGGGATAAAAGGGGTGAAAAGATTTACTTTTGGTACTTTTTATATTTCCTAAATTAATAATCCCAGAAACTTGTAACTGAGGATCCTAAGGTAAAAACCACATTCTGAAAAAAATACTTTTTGGAAATTCCGTTTATAACGGGGATAAAATTATGGCTTTAGAATCTTAAAATCCGGAATACTTATAAGATCGTTTGGTAAAACAAAGCATTCTGGAAAAAGTGCTTTTTGGAAATTCTGTTTTTGAAGGTGTTAAAAAAAGTGTACGTACTTTTGGTACTTTTTAGGGTTGAACCAGAATCAAGTTGCGTCGCGCAAGACGTAAAAAAGCAAAAACCAACACATCAAATTTGAAATTTTTACGTCCGTTTGATTTAGGTACCACACATTTAAATATTATAAACGCAAAATTATTGGGTGTTAAGCCTTACGTGACGTAATTTGATTCAGGTAATGCAAATAATTATATTTCCTGAAATGATAACTTGAAATTATGAATGTATGATTCTTTGCTGGAAAAAAAAAAGTTGTAGAAAAAGTACTTTTTGGTCTATTAATTTTGGTACTTCTTATAGTTCTTAAACCATTATCCAAAAAGCATAAAATTTAGAATTCAGTGAAAAAAAAAACATTCTACTAAAAGTACTTTTTTGCAATTCAGTTTCTAAAGGTTGTTAAAACTTGTACTTTTTATATTTTGTATGTAGGAAACTTCAGTGAAAAAAAAAAATTGCAAAAAGTACTTTTCGGATATTCCGTTTCTAAAGGTCGTAAAAGCGGTAACATTTGGTACTTTAATATTTCATGAAATAGACTCGATATTTTAAATTAGAGATGGCCACATGAGCAGATTAGAGTGTGATTCACGTGATTCACGCGTGAGTAAAACTAAATTCAATTTTACTTACGTGATTGTGAGTGAGTGTAAGTGGAGAAAAAAATTTCGTAAGTGAGTGTGCGTGACTAAGATTTTTGCGCGAGTCGGTTTTTTTGCGTGAGTTTGTTTGATTTATTTTCTCTTCATATTTCCTTTCGTACCAAAAAAGCAACAAAAAAAATTTTAAATTTGGCCTAACTTAAGATTTCGTCCCGAAAAAAGCTAAGAAAAATGTAAAATTATGCAGAAATTTAAATTTTGCTGAAAATTTTGAAAGATTTTTGAAATTTTAGTTTTTGAATTTTTTTTTTTATAAATAAGTGTTTCGTGAGTGTGAGTCAACGTGAGTGTGAGTTGTTGTAAGTGGAACAAGTAGAAAAGTTAAATTTGACTTTGCCGAATCTATGAATACCCTCCACAATGCATTTTTTTAAAGGGTAGTACATTTGTTAACGTGAAAAAATTAGCATTTTTGATTAGAAATATTTTATTTTGAGTAAAAAACTCTTTTTTTGTCATTAAAAAAAAAAAAAAAAATTACTAATTTTTTTTTTTTTTGAGTGTAAAATTTTTTCGAGTGTAATCTTTTTTTTTACTGTAAAAATATTTCTGAGTGAATGCACGTACGTATGTACACCAAATATTGTCATTTTTTGTAAAAAAAAAAACTAAATTTTTTTTGTGTAAATTTTTTTTGAGTGTAAAATTTTTTTTGAGTGTAAAATTTTTTTTGAGTGTAAAATTTTTTTCGAGTGTAATTTTTAGGTTACCAATGCTTTTAAAACTAAACAAGTTTAAAAAGCATTGCTTTAAAATTAAACAAGTTTGAAAAGCATTGTTTAGTTACCACCAATGCTTTTAAAACTTGTTAAAACACGCGTCATTTTAGATGAACCTAATCTGAAATTCAGGGTTTTGCTTATAACTTTTGAACCACTGAACCGATTGAGCTGAAATTTAATACCAAACAGACCCGGGGAACGGCAAAGATACATGCCAAGCTTCAGTAGTATCATTATTGTTTTTCTCGTGTTTTTTATCTCGTAAATTCGAGAAACACCCTTGCCGAAATTTACTCTTTTGCTCATAACTTTTAAACCACTGGACAGATTTGGCTGGATTGCAATACCAACCTGACCAGGTAAATGACAAACATATATGCCAAACTTCAGTAGCCTCTGTAAAGTCTTTCAAAAGTTAGCGTGTTTCTACGGACGGACAGACAGACAGACGGACGGACGGACATCGCTAGATCGACTTAAAATCGATCGAGGATCATTAATATATATACTTTATGGGGTCCTAGACCAATATTTCGAGGTGTTACAAACGGAATGACAAACTTATATATAACCTCTATCACTAGAGTGGAGGGTATAAAAAATGAAAAATGTGAGTTAGTGTAAGTAGAAAAAATATGCTCGTGAGTGAGTGTGCGTGATTCAAAAATTCCTGTCGTGAGCGTGAGTCAAAAATCACTCACGTGCCCATCTCTATTTTAAATCTAGGATAATCCAGCAAAAAACTATGCGGAAAAAATATTTATTTGAAAATTTAATTATAGGGGTTCAAAAAGGGGAATGGGAGGAAAATGGGTCTTTTTATAACTATAAAATTAAACACCCCAGAATCTTAAAATTTTAAATGTATAATCCTCCTGCATAAATAACATCCAAGAAAGGGACATGTTTTGAAATTTAAAATTTTAGAGCAAAATGGAGTACTAAAATTGGTTAAAATGATAATTTTTATATCTTAAAGATAATCTCTTTACATTTGTTTTATTTCTTTAAAGTATGTTACACGGAACGGAATAAAACTTTCATGGAACGAACATTGAACGAAATATAATGGAGGCAGGGAACGATACGGAATGTTTTTTTTTTAATTTTTTCTTCACAAAAAATAGTTTAACTAAATATTTTGTTTCTCATCGTTTAATTTCGTTTATTCTAGCTCGAGGTTATTATTTGCTTTACTAATTAAAACTATGCTGTTCTCAAAGAATAATTTTGTGAGTGTAATACCATATATGGGGTATTCACTATGGCGTGCTAACCATTTTGTTCAAAATCTAATTAATTTTTATTAAAAATGGTTTATCCTAGCTCGAAGTCATTTTATCCTCTACTACTTAAAACTATGATATTCTCATAATTTTCAAGAAAATTATTTTTCTATTTTAAATTTATTTATGTTGATCAATTTTTATTTTATTTAAAAAAAAATGTTTAATTCCACCTTTAAAACATAATATTTTGAATGGTTAATTCTAGCTCGAGGTCATTTTTTTCTTTACTCCTCAAAGCTATGATATTCTCATAGAATAATTTACAAAAAAAAAAAATATTTTTCTGTTTTAAATTTATTTATGTTGGTCAATTATTTTTATATAAATTAATCAGATTTTGAACAAAATTGTTAACAGTTTATGGTTTATGGAATTTTAAACAAATAATTATGATTTGGTCATTTTCAAAGTAATTGTTTTAAAAAAATCTACTAATTAGTTTGAGCTGTAGTTTAGACACATTTAATACATATGTTTGATCATTAACAATTTAAATCACATGTTAATTTAATATCATTCATAATCACCACATTTGTATACTAAACATCAAATTCAGCAAATCATTCACGGAGAGAGCATTTTTTGATAGTCTTTAATATAATTTCATAATGTATAAAATACAACGACGAAATATAAGTTTTTTAATAATTTTTTTATTACAATTGCATTCTAGTGTGCAGAAGAAGGTATTATATTTTTTTAAAAATTTATGTAAATAATATATCAATTTTCTTTTTCCCCCTTAGAACAAAGTAGTTTTATTTCAAAAATCTGTAACCGATTTTAATTCCGAATATTTATCCAATTATTCACTGATTATTAAAAAAGATCGATCGACTGTAGATCTGGAAATGATTGTAAAAAGAAATATTACCGATATCATATGGAATTCATTCTCTATAGCAGTTTTACAAAATCAACATAAAAATGAATATCGTAAAATATTCAATTATGAATTAAATCTATGTGATATTATGGCAAAGGCTAAGAATGATAAAAATAATTTATTAAGTATTTGGTTACACAATGTTATGAAATATGGTACTTTACCTAAATCTTGTCCAATACAAGAGGTAAGTTTGAAAAATTATTTAAAAAAAAATATATTTTTTGAAAATGTTTTTGAAAATCTGTCTCTTAGGGTACTTATTTCTGGCATAATCTACGTTTTGAAAAGAATAGTATACCACCATTTATGCTGCCGGGTGTATACCGAATTGGAGCTATGATTTATCGTAAAAAGAAAATGCTTAGGGAAATGTTAATAAATACAACAGTTGAGGCTATAATTAAATAAAATTTGTTTACAATAAACTTTGAATAAATTTTCTCTCGTTAAAAAAATAATAGATGCCTATTCCAATAGATTCTGGAATATATTCAATGGTAATCTCAACAACTTACACTATTCAACACGAAAAATAAATTTTGAATGAGACCAACTGACCATATAATACCCTACACCAGTGTTTCCCGGAAAATGGATCCCAAGTTCAAACATGGACCAATTGGATTTTTCTTTTGTCAAATCTTTTTAACGTGTAGAAAACACTCACAAACCAAATTTAAATGAATAAGGCTTCTATTTGTTGCCAATAAACCTTTTTAACTGAATATCAGGCGAAATTTTCATAAGGGGCCTAAGTCCAGAAATGATCTGATTATAATCAGACTTGATTTGATTATTGAAGTACACGTTAAACACACACAAACTAGTTTTTAATAAAAAAAAGTTCTATTTTCATGAGATTTATGTAAATATCGGGGTGGCGATTTTTATAGAGGCTACAGAAAGAACTAGTCCGATTCCTTTAAATTTCGAAATGGTGATTTGTGAATACAAAACACATTTACCTGCCAAATTTCAAAATAATTCCTATTATAAGACGGTTATTAGTCATTTGAGCCAAACTTAAAGCGGACCTTTTTATGGTACACAGAAAAAAATAAAAAAAATATTTGAGTAAATTTTTAATACTATTGAGTAAAAAATTACTAAATTTTGCACCAGTAAACGATTTAATAGTATTGAGTAAATTTTTAATAAAAATCTATTAAATGTTTGAAAAAATATTTGAGTAAATTTTTAATTGACACAATTAAAAATTTACTCAAAATTTATCTATTTATTTTGTTAAAAGTTTAAAAAAGTTTTAAATTTTTTTACAAAAAAAACAAAAAACTTGTTTTTTCAAACTTTACCAAACATATTTATGTCTCAAAAACATAGGAAAATTTTATAAAAACGATTACAAACTTTCATATACATACACAAAAAACTATAAACTAAACGAGAATTCAAAAAACTATGACAGTTTAAAAAAACTATTAAATTTTTATTAAATTATTTACTAAAATTGTTTTTAAAATTTTTGAGTAAATTTTTAATTGCGTCAATTAAAAAATTACTCAATTTTTGTTTTTAAATTTAAACAAGTGATTACTCAAATTTGTTTCCTTCATATTTTTTTCTGTGTATAAATATGGATCGATTTTTTTCAATTTCAAATTTGAAAAATCAATTGATTAAAAATTGTGACCTGCATCATGTTGACACCGTTTACATGGACAGTAGCCTGCCCCGAAATATGAAATTTAAGGTAATAGCAAAAAACGATACTCTTTCGCGAGGTGATAATGGGAAAAATAATCAAAAAAAATTTAGAGTACCGGTTTGCCTCCCTATAACCGGTTAAAGTTCGTAATCGTAGTGCATTTTGTCAAATTTTTTTTTTTTGTTTTGGAGGGGGGACGGTGGGGATCCCTTTCCCTTCGCGGAATATGTTAACAAGTTCATTTTATTCTGCTTTGTGCACTGAAGTATTATAATTTTATTAATCTTAAAAGATTTTTTTATCAATGCCCTCAAAAGGGGGCGGGCAAGACTTTAAACCTCTGGAAACATAAAATTGTTCCTTAGTTGATCAAAAATACAAAAAACATGTAGAAAGGTTAAATTCGACTTGGCCGAATCTATGAATACCCTACACAATGCCCTTTTTAAAGAATGGTAAATTTTCTAACATGAAAAAAATTAACAATTTTGATTAGAAATATTTTATTTTGAGTAAAAACTTTTTTTATAATTTTTCTAAAAAAAAAGAAAAATTATAATTTTTTTTAGTGTAATTTTTTTTTTTTTTTTTAAAAAAAAAATATTTTTGAGTGACAAAAATACTTTTTAAAGTAATTTTGTGGCTTTCCAATGTTTTTAAAGCTTGTTGTAAGGCCCGGGGTTTTCAGCATGTGAATTTAAGGTGAAACGAATCTGAAATATACGTTTTTGCTAATAACTTTTGAACCACTAAACCGATTAAGCTGAAATTCAATATGAACCAGGCTAGGGGAACGAAAAATATATATGCCAAGCTTCAGCATCCTCAAAACTGCATTTCGAAAGTTATCGTGTTTTTTATCTCGTAACTTCGCGAAAAACCCCTGTTGAAATTCACTCTTTTGCTCATAACTTTTAAACCACTGGACCGATTTCGCTGGATTGCAATACCAACCTGACCAGGTAAATGCCCAACATGTATGCCAAACTTCAGGAGCCTCCGTAAAGTCTTTCAAAAGTAAGCGTGTTTTCAACAGACAGAGAGACTGAAGGACGTACGGACATAGCTAGATCGTCTTAGAATCGATCGAGGATCATGAATATATATTTTTTATGGGGTCCTAGGCCAATATTTCGAGATGTTACAAACGGAATGACAAACTTATATATACCCTCTATCACTAGAGTGGAGGGTATAAAAACGCAAAAAAATTTTAATTTTTCAATGATTGGTTAAGTTTTTCAAGGGGTACTTTTTTCCCCCCTGGTCCGATTTATTCCATTTCCGAACTTAACTTGCCTAGGACCATAAGACATATTCTGGCCAAACCTTTTATTTTGGACTGTATCGCGTTAACTACAGACGGACGGACAGACGGACGGGCATCGCTAGAATGTCTTAGAATCGATCACTGATCAATAATATATGGGGCATTCCATGTGAAATCGGACACTTTGAAAAACTTTTTTTTAGATTTTCCCAATTTGTTTACAGTTTTTAGTACCCTTCGAAAACTCCTTCGTGGTAAATTTTCAGATTTTTTTTGATGGCCCGTTCAAAAGATATCGAATTTTTAAAAATTGGTAGTTTGTTCCATTACTCAAACTTCTTTTAATCACAACTTCTTCAATAATGGTCCAAATTTCAAATTTTTTTTTTCAAAATTTTTGTTTTTTTACGTACTTTTAAAAAAAAAATCTCAAAAAATTCTGAAAAGCGCTCTAGTATGCGATTTTTAAGTTTTAAAATTTAAATCTCATTTTTGAAATTGTTTGTACTCTTTGATTTTTTTGAAATTTTTTTGTGTAAAACTTCTATCAATTCTACAAATTTTTTGCCCAGGAGGATCGTGGGATAACGATTATTACTATTTTTTAAAATTTTTTGGAAAAATTTTATTGTAATTTTCCAATCTTAAAATCATTTCTACTGCTCCAATGGTGCGTCATAGAGGGGTCATTTATAAGACCGACCCCCATTAATTTTTACGTCTTAACATTTCTTTGGAACAAACTTATACCCTATCTCCAATTTCTAAGGGGGCTCCCACACAAAACGACATTTTTTAAAATTTGTTCCAACCGCTCTAACTGCCCTAATAGTGCCCATAGAGCAACAAAATGTATGACCGACCCACAATATTTTTTTAGTCCAAACATTTTTTCTGAACATACCTACCCTCTATCTTTAACTGTTAAGGCGGTCCCCACACAATTTTTTTTATTTTTTGTAAATTTGTTTTATTTAATCAGCTTCTACCGGTCTAATGGTGCGTCCGAGAGGGGTCATTAGAGAGACCGACCCCCATTTATTTTTACCCTTCAACATTTTTTCAAAATATACCTACGCTCCCATACAAAATTACATTTTTATAAAATTTGCTCCAACTGTTATTTGTATGGGAGCCTACTTAGGGAGTGGAGATAGGGCGTAGGTATGTTTTGTAAAAATGTTGTAGGGTAAAAATAAATGGGGGTCGGTCTCACTAATGACCCCTCTCGGACGCACCATTGGGCCGGTAGAAGCTGATAAAGTAAAACAATTTTACAAAAAATAAAAAAAATTGTATGGGGACCACCTTAACAGTTAAAGATAGAGGGTAGGTGTGTTCAGAAAAAATGTTTGGACTAAAAAAATATTGTGGGTCGGTCATACATTTTGTTGCTCTATGAGCACTATTAGGGCAGTTAGAGCGGTTGGAACAAATTTTAAAAAATGTCGTTTTGTGTGGGAGCCCCCTTAGAAATTGGAGATAGGGTATAAGTTTGTTCCAAAGAAATGTTAAGACGTAAAAATTAATGGGGGTCGGTCTTATAAAGGACCCCTCTATGACGCACCATTGGAGCAGTAGAAATGATTTTAAGATTGGAAAATTACAATAAAATTTTTTCAAAAAATTTTAAAAAATAGTAGTAATCGTTATCCCACGATCCTCCTGGGCAAAAAATTTGTAGAATTGATAGAAGTTTTACACAAAAAAATTTCAAAAAAATCGAAGAGTACAAACATTTTCAAAAATGAGATTTAAATTTTAAAACTTAAAAATCGCATACTAGAGCGCTTTTGAGAATTTTTCGAGATTTTTTTTTAAAAAGTACGTAAAAAAACAAAAATTTTGAAAAAAAAAATTTGAAATTTTGACCATTATTGAAGAAGTTATGATTAAAAGAAGTTTGAGTAAAGGAACAAACTACCAATTTTTAAAAATTCGATATCTTTTGAACGGGTCATCAAAAAAATCTGAAAATTTACCACGAAGGAGTTTTCGAAGGGTACTAAAAACTGTAAACAAATTGGGAAAATAAAAAAAAAAAGTTTTTCAAAGTGTCCGATTTCACATGGAATGCCCCATATATACTTTATAGCTTCCCCGACCGATATTTCGATGAGTTACACACGTTACATGACAAAGTAAGTATACCCCTAATACTGTAGTTGGAGGGTATAAAAATTTAAAATCCCGAAAAAAAATTTCTGTAGAATTTAATAAAAAAAACTCTTCTAATTGATAATGTATCCAATCTAATAAAAATTTCTAATTTCACGTATAAAAATCCCAAATTTTTACCTAATTTTCATCTAATTATAAAAAATAGTTTATAATTTTAACAGACAAGATATGATTTAATACAATTAGATAGACCCATTTTTGGGATCAAATTAAATCAAAATTGATATTATCTTATCAAAAATAATAGAATTTGATATAATCGTATAATATTCGATCCGCCAATTTTCGGATCAAAATTATATGGATTTACACAAAAGCATATCTGTTC
Source organism: Pegoplata infirma (assembly GCA_963921195.1). Classification (NCBI taxonomy): domain Eukaryota; kingdom Metazoa; phylum Arthropoda; class Insecta; order Diptera; family Anthomyiidae; genus Pegoplata; species Pegoplata infirma. The sequence goes on from OY992539.1 coordinate 199,295,867, forward strand.
ATGTATAATTTAATATTGCATCGTATTACATTTTTTTTACTCGGGTACTCATATCTGCTTCAGATATTTTCAGATCCGTAAATTGAGTCTTTCTGGCATATATGGCATATATGATTGGACATTTTCATATATGTTCATTAGAGTGTCCCTTATTTTGGAAATGTTGGAAATCTTGAGACGGTACCCGCTCATTTTTTTCCTTTTGACTTAAAAATAACTCAGGAAAAATTGTACGCCCCTAGGACCACGCCTTCCCTACGCGACGGGGCCTTAAAGAGCGGGGCCTAAAAAATCATTTTTCCATACAAACCAAAAAAATTTTTTTTTTATTTTTAATTTTTTTGTTATTAATTATTATATTACTTGGTTTGCTTATTCACGACAAAAAATTTGATTTTGGAGGGATAAGTCTTTCAGCGCTAAAAAATTTTTCGCAAAAAAAAAATTTGGGCGGCCGGGGTCCTACAGTAAAAAATTTTTAAAAAATATTTTTTTTTAGTTTTGACCAGCAACGGTTTTAGTTGCTATGTTGCTTTAAATGATATATATTCCAAAAAAAAAATTATTCATATCTGTGACATCTTTATCTTTTTCGAAAAAAAAAATTTTGAGCCGTAGGAATCCTACGGTAAAAAATTTTTAAAAAATATTTTTTTTTAGTTTTGAAAAGCAATGGTTTTAGTTTTTATGTTGTTTTTAATGATATATATTCCAAAAAAAATATTATTCATATTTGTGACATTTTTATCGTGTATCGAAAAAAATCATCAATGCATTTTTTACCCTTTTTTAGAACACGATTAAGATGTCACAGATACAAAAAATATTTTTTTATGAATATATATCATTTAAAGCAACATAGCAGCTAAAACCGTTGCTGGTCAAAACTAAAAAAAAATATTTTTTAAAAATTTTTTACTGTAGGACCCCGGCGGCTCAAAATTTTTTTTTGCGAAAAATTTTTTAGCGCTGAAAGACTTATCCCACCAAAATCAAATTTTTTGTTGTGAATAAGCAAACCAAGTAATATAATAAATAATAACAAAAAAATTAAAAATCAAAAAAAAAATTTTTTGGTTTGTATGGAAAAATGATTTTTTAGGCCCCGCTCTTTAAGGCCCCGTCGCGTAGGGAAGGCGTGGTCCTAGGGGCGTAAAATTTTTCCTGAGTTATTTTTAAGTCAAAAGGAAAAAAATGAGCGGGTACCGTCTCAAGATTTCCAACATTTCCAAAATAAGGGACACTCTAATGTTCATATATGTAAAGATGTCAGATACCCGAGCAAAAAAGTTTTTATGTAATTATATATAATTTGATAAAATTATATCAAATTATATATAATTATATATAGAGGTAAAATTCTCCAAAAAATTGTATGAAATTATATATAATTTGATCAAATTATATATAATTATATCCAGGATTTGGTGAATAAAATTACCCGGGTGAAAATGACCATGAATGTTCATACATGATCATACATGATTCCATGTATGATAGTACATGAACAATATATGGAAATGTATGTCATATATGTAAGCATATATGGAGGCACACAAGTAATATAATAGTCCATATATGTAAATGTATGAAACTATATGTGGAGAGGTTTATGTTATCTGCATATATGTGCCTACATACATGATCATATATCATCAAGAATGATTATATTTTTTTGTATTCTAAAGCATACATTTTCAAATACGTATGACCAAATTCAAAATTATCCTACCCGGGCACTCAAAAAGCCTTGTCAAATTTTAAAAAGGTCTCGTAATCCTATTTTAAAATAAGAAACACATATTCAAAAAATGAAGCACATATCTTTTAAAATACTATTCCTGGAATCATAAAACTTCAATTCAAATTTTTCGATTTCTTAAGTCACAATATTTTCGCAAAGCCAATCAAAGGTTTATTCTGAGTTTACCAAAGGTGGTTCTAGTTACCAAACATCATTACAAACTCACACCAGAGTGGTGTCGGGTATACATTTGTTGTAATAATTAAAAACAAACCAGAATTTAAAGATTAGTAAAGCCTGGAGATCATTGAAGTAGGAAAATAATTTGTCTGGGGGCTGCTCAATTTTTCGTTTCCAATTTTTTAGAAAAACCCAGACCGATTCTCGTAGGAGTCTCTGAATCCAAGCCTTGCTAACAACCGTTTTTAGCCGTAAGTGAAAACAAGCTATAAAAAACCTTGGCTAAAACCCCGTTTGCATACACGATTTTAAATTAAACGACTCGTTTTTGCTCATTATTCTATTACCACATAGTGCAATTTTTTAGTAATGGAATAAAGACTAGAGCGAGTAGTTGTATTTAAACACGCCAGTGCGTATGGAGTTTTAAATAGAATTGGATCTAGTTTGGCGGAAAACGTGGTATGTAAACGTATGTGAACAAGTGCGGAAAAACGCTTCCCGCTCCAATTGTGATTATTTTCTTACTGGTGTTTTGTTAAACAATTTGTTTATGGTCGTTATACGGCGTTCACACTTGCTGTTTTGAAGTGTTCAAGAGTGAGATGTTTAAAAAAGTCTTTGTTCTGTGTCCATTACGTTTTTATTCTGCTACTGGTGTTTTGTTGAACAACTTGTTTAAGGTCGCTAGTGTGAACTCCATATAAGTGTGAACCCCATTTTAGTTTTAATTTTACAATAATGCCATAAGTTAATACAAACATATATCGTCACGTAAAATGCAAAACAACGTAATCCTCTTCGTAAAAAAGAATTTTTGATTAATTACTATGCTATTTATCAAACAACAAGTTTTCACAAAATTTTAATTCTCTGCGGTTAAAAAAAAAACTCCGATCAAAATTCAATCATTGTTTGTTTCCCTATAAAATTGTGAAAATATGATTTGCTCATTATGATGCACTTCATTAAACCGAAAAAATATCTAAAATTTTAGATCTATGCAATTAAAAGTGACGGACCTATGAACGAAATTCAAGAAATGTTTTCCGTTTCTACTGTAAAAAAAAACAAAAATGTTTACATTATTTTGCATTTTAGGCGACGATATATTTAAATAAATTTCAAATTAATAAACGTTTTCTGCAAAAAATTAACAAAAATGTTTTTTCAATGTACGATATATGAAAAATGTATGAACATATATGAATATACATACATATTCATGTATGAAAATGTATGATCATTAATGTACATGCACCCTCAAATTACGGATATGCGCATGTATGGACCATATATGGGCAGTCATATATGCATCATATATGATCATGCATGTCTATTTTCACCCGGGTATATAAAATTATATAAAATTATAAAATTTTATATAATTATATCCACCAAATCCTGGATATAATTATATATAGGTTAGGTTGTAGGTTAGGTTGTAAGTGGCTGCTGACGTTTTACGTCAACACACGTTGATATATAATTTTATATATAATTTTATATAATTATATACAATTTTTTGGAGAATTTTAACCCTATATATAATTTTATATAATTATATATAATTTGATATAATTTTATCAAATTATATATCTATATATATAAAAATGGATGTGTGTATGTATGTGGGTATGTATGTATGTATGTATGTATGTATGTATGTATGTATGTATGTATGTATGTATGTATGTATGTATGTATGTATGTATGTATGTATGTATGTATGTATGTATGTATGTATGTATGTATGTATGTATGTATGTATGTATGTATGTATGTATGTATGTATGTATGTATGTATGTATGTATGTATGTATGTATGTATGTATGTATGTATGTATGTATGTATGTATGTATGTATGTATGTATGTATGTATGTATGTATGTATGTATGTATGTATGTATGTATGTATGTATGTATGTATGTATGTATGTATGTATGTATGTATGTATGTATGTATGTATGTATGTATGTATGTATGTATGTATGTATGTATGTATGTATGTATGTATGTATGTATGTATGTATGTATGTATGTATGTATGTATGTATGTATGTATGTATGTATGTATGTATGTATGTATGTATGTATGTATGTATGTATGTATGTATGTATGTATGTATGTATGTATGTATGTATGTATGTATGTATGTATGTATGTATGTATGTATGTATGTATGTATGTATGTATGTATGTATGTATGTATGTATGTATGTATGTATGTATGTATGTTTTTTTTTTTTTTTTTTTTTTTTATAGAGGCAAAAATCATCAAAAGACTTGGCACACACTGAAAATTGCCAGAGTGCGAGACTTTAACACGCTAAACACCCTCTCACAGATCCACAATCCCCGCGGTACCACCGCTAAGTATTTCCTCACGGAGGGGGGAAGGGATAAACCACCGCTACTCTAACCTAGACTCTTCTTCGAGTCTCCTCTTGCCTACGAAGTTCTAAAAGAACCAATTTAACATAGTTACATACATGTTCCCAGTTACGCTCTGATGTTAACATTATCTCTACTATATTCCCTGGAAAAATTCTACTCCTGACAACCTCTTTGAGGTTCTCCCTCTCAACTGTAAAACGTGGACAGTCAAAGAAAACATGTTCTGCATTTTCGTCCACGTTACCACTACAATACGGACAAAACGGATCACTGTCATGTCCAAAACGGTACAAGTAGGCCTTAAAACAGCCATGTCCACTCAGAAACTGGGTGAGATAATAATTTATATCACCATGTTTCCTTTGCAACCAGACACTCACATTAGGAATTAATGTGTGCGTCCACCTACCCTTCGTTGATGATGACCAACGAGATTGCCATTTACCAACAGCTAAACCCCTCGCCGTAATACGATTTGCAGTATTATCAGACACACCCTTGAAGTCGAAGACATACTGTGCTTCTTCCGCCTGTAAGTCAATGGGTATAATACCACCAATGACCAACGCTGCTTCGTCTGACACGGTTCGAAACGCGCAACATACACGAAGAGTTGCTAATCTGAACACTGATGAGATTTTATCACGATATGATTTAAATTTAGTCGCGTCCGACCATATTGGAGCCGCATAAAGAATTATACTTTTCACTACATTCGCCAGCAATTTCCTTCGTAGGTATTTAGGACCCCTAGTATTAGGCATTATGCGGCACAGTGCTGTACATGTTGCCCTCGCCTTATCACCGACATACTCTAAGTGGTGTTTGAATGATAAACGGTTGTCTATCATTACACCTAGGTATTTAAGGTGCTCCTTTGTCTCTATTGAACAGCTACCAATATTTAGGGTAATGCTTTCAACGACTTTACGACTGCTGATTAGAACTGCCTCTGTTTTTTGTTCAGCAAGTGCCAACCCCATTGAATCTAACCATGACCGCACCAAGTATATGCTACTGTTTGCGACATTCCTCGCTTCCTCAGTGTGTTTTGCAGTAACTACCAGAGCTATATCATCGGCAAAGCCTACGATTCTAGCATTTTCTGGAAGTACCAGTCTCAAAACACCATCGTACATCACGTTCCAAAGTAGTGGTCCAAGTACAGACCCTTGCGGTACACCTGCCGTAACTTTGTACTCTTTCATTCCATCGTCGGTATCGTATACAAGGGTTCTATTTCGGAAATAGTCCTTAATTATCGCTACCAGATATCGCGGTATACCTAAGTGATTTAGGGCATTCACAATCTTTTCCCAGTTCGCAGTATTAAAAGCATTTTTCACGTCGAGTGTTACAACTATGCAGTATTCTTTGGAGCCATTCTTCCACCTTTTACCTTCTATAGCATCGTTGGCAATGCCAACCACTAATCTTATTGCATCGACTGTTGACTTGCCTTTTCTGAAACCAAACTGTGTTTCAGATAGACCGCCCGTCGTCTCAATACTTGCCTCAAGCCTTCCGCAAATTATGCTCTCCAACAACTTTCCACACGTGTCTATCATACACAGGGGACGATAGGACGATGGGTTGTTCAAGGGCTTTTGGTCCTTGGGTAGCAATACCAGCCTCTGTCTCTTCCACAATGTTGGGAATGACGCATTCTCAAAACAGGAGTTAATCAATTTAACTAGTTGTTCGGGGCAGCACTTTACAATCTCCTTCAGGACGATGTTTGGTATGCGATCAAGACCAGGCGATTTTCTGTCTTCAAACTTGGCTACAGCATGCTGTATCTCGTCTATAGTAGTCGTTGGGAAGCTGAATATTTCCGCAGAGATATGGTTTTCCCACGTGGTTGATCCTTGATAAGGAAAAAGATGTTTTACTATTTCGAGTAGAGTAGTAGAATCTCGTGGTGGTGTTGCACTAAAGCACTTCAGTTTTTTCGTTACTAGTTTATATGCCATTCCAAATGGGTTACTATCAACGTCATCACATATATTCAAAAAACATGCTCTCTTACTTCGACGTATTGCCAGCTTGAGGGCTTTCTTTTTGGATTTAAGCTCCTGGTGGTTAGCTTCACTTCCTAGCCTGCCTCTACCTCTAACGTAAACTCGTCTGGCCTGTATACAACATTTTCGCAATTGAGCAATCTCTTCGTTCCACCAATAAACCGGTGCTTTATTTGGACCTTGTCCTCTCCTCCCCATAGAGGCATTGCATGCATTTGTCACCTGGTTAATGAACTGACCTGCCATATTCTCTGGTGTACCATCAAGTGTTATGTCCTCGGCGTAAAGGTTAAATATCTCGCTATCAAAGGTATTTGTTTTCCAGCCCATCGCAGTACGGTTCTGTCTGCAAGCGATTGCCAGCGGAGCATCTTTTATTTCCATGAGGATAGCACTATGATCGCTATGTGTGTATATATCACAGATAGACCAATCAATACGATTTACGATACTAGCACTTGAAAAAGCTATATCTATTACCGAACCTCCACCATTGCGGTTAAAAGTACGCTGATTACCAGTGTTCAGTAAAACCACATCTAGCACAGCGAATAGCTCCAAAAGAATTCTACCTCTCTCATTTGTACTCGGACAGCCCCACTCTGTAGCCCACGCATTAAAGTCACCAGCTATCACCACCACGCTCTTATTAATTGCATCGGAGACCAGATTTTCGATTATAACTTCAAAATCGTCGTTGGAATATCTCGGTGGTATGTAGCAGCTGTAAATGGATATTCCAGATATATCTGCACGAACAAAACCATCTTGTTGCGTCGTCATCACATTCTGCAACGTTTGGTTACGCACAGACCAGATAGCAGACGTATTTGAACTATCAGCAACCCATCTTGGTGAATCCATATTGCAGTATGGTTCACTAAGAAGTGCGACGTCAATGTTCAGCTCACGGACACTCTGTTTTAACAAATCTTGAGCTGCTTGACAATGATTTAAGTTACATTGTAGCAGTTTCATATTCGTTTACTTAGTTCCTGAAGCGCTTTTCTGTACTGGGGACAGGAAGTCGCTCCCGTTACATGGTCTCCTTTGGATGTAGTATCATTACACAGTAAACACTTTGGACTATTCGAACAGGTTCCAATCTTGTGTCCAACTTCCCCACAACGTATGCAGTTGTTTGTGTAGTCATTTGGACTCTTGCACTTAGCAGCTGGATGTCCAAAATTTAGACATCTGAAACATCTTTTCGGTGAGATTTTTTCACGTATTCGACATACCACCCATCCTATACGCAACTTTGCAAGCTCCAATAGTTTGCCTGCTAAGACAGCACTCATACCAATGGTGGCAGTTTGTGTACCTCCATAGGCTTTTCTCATGGATTTTATTGCCGTTATTTGCAGCTCTTTGAAGTCTTCGGATTGGTTCACGAGGGCCTCAAAAACTTCTTCCTTGGATGTAACCTCGTCTATATCTTTTATCTCAATAAATATTTCGTGTGTAAACGAACGCACAGCAGCGTCAGTACCAAGAACCTCTTCAACTGATTGCCTAAACTCAACTGTGCTTTGGTGGCCAGGTTTGTTAAGCTCAAGGAGTAACTCGCCTTTGGCAGTTTTCCTTATACCCTTGACGTTCTGACCAAGCATGGCTAACTTTGGGTCAGTTTTAACCTTTCTTAGGATGTCAGCGTAAGACGTTTCCCCAGATGTATGTATGACCAGGGCATCAGGCCTGGCAGGTTTTCTTCTCTTTTTTGCCTTCGGGCGAACTTCACTCCAGGCTCGATCCGTTACGACCTGCTCCGGCTTTCCACCTGTTGCAACAGTCGACGTGCTTGCCTCTTCAACATCTCTTGTTTGATTTACGGTAGTATTCTTCTTCTTCTTGGGCTTATTTCCCTTGGGGCTCTGAGAGACTGGGTCTCGTTTACGCTTTGGGGTCAGTAGCTGCGGTAGGTTAGGCCGTGCTATCTCATCAGTTTGAGTTTGCTTATCCTCCTGGGGTGTTGGTTCAATGGAGTTGATAGGTCCACTGTTTAACTCTTTAGATGCCTGCATAAATAATGCTTGGATCTCCCGCGACATTGAGACGATCTCCTTGTGCACGATGCTTTTACTTTTCAAAAAATCTACCATTTTCGAAATTTTCTCTCCTAGTTTGACCATGCTATTAGGCTTATCAGCAATAACAGAAGGTGTTTGTTCACTTGTTTTGGGTGATCTTACAATCACCGAACTCCTCTCAAATGGATTAGATATTTCACCCATTTCATCCTGTTGTTTTTGTTGTTGTTGTTGTGAGTGTGCTTGATTATTGTTCATTCTAAAGTGGTCCCAACTCAAAGCCGCTATCTCCGCTCGATGTGCAGTCACGTTAAAGATCCCATGGGTCCCTTTGCAAGCAGTGAGGTCCATGCGAGGGTTGACGAAAGACCTTATGGGAACTTCCGCCAGTGCCAGATCCGTGTAAGTCGGGAGATATTCCTGCAACCGATTCCTGCACCGCCAACTGAATGGTGACGAGCATTGAACGTACTTTGAGACTTGCCAGGTTTTAACGGGACGGAGGCAGCTGTGGCATTAACCTGGAAGCCATTTCTGCAAAGTTTCACCTTTGCATACTCAGGTTCAAGAATACCACAGCCGTCAGCCCAGGGTTTCGTCAATTCCAAATCATATTCCAGTAATGCCATAATCAAGATCGTGCTGGGATTAATCTTGATGCCTTTCGGCGGGGGGGTCACAGGTATAAAAAACCACGGATGTATCGCGAAGATCACAGGTTGCGACAGATAGAAAAACATTCGATGAAACGTGGGGGAAACCACGGAGACGTCACTCTCCCAACTACTCCTCTCTTGAGGGTACCCCTGTGGTTGGATACCTAATTAAAGGGCGGCATCCACTCGCCCTGACTCAGGACTTCTTTAAGCACATGTATCTACTTTAGATACGCTTTCCATACCTGTGACAACTCAGGGTCCGCGGGGTCGTCACTCCCGTTATCCTATAATAAGGATACCCATGCGGGTATGTATGTATGTATGTATGTATGTATGTATGTATGTATGTATGTATGTATGTATGTATGTATGTATGTATGTATGTATGTATGTATGTATGTATGTATGTATGTATGTATGTATGTATGTATGTATGTATGTATGTATGTATGTATGTATGTATGTATGTATGTATGTATGTATGTATGTATGTATGTATGTATGTATGTATGTATGTATGTATGTATGTATGTATGTATGTATGTATGTATGTATGTATGTATGTATGTATGTATGTATGTATGTATGTATGTATGTATGTATGTATGTATGTATGTATGTATGTATGTATGTATGTATGTATGTATGTATGTATGTATGTATGTATGTATGTATGTATGTATGTATGTATGTATGTATGTATGTATGTATGTATGTATGTATGTATGTATGTATGTATGTATGTATGTATGTATGTATGTATGTATGTATGTATGTATGTATGTATGTATGTATGTATGTATGTATGTATGTATGTATGTATGTATGTATGTATGTATGTATGTATGTATGTATGTATGTATGTATGTATGTATGTATGTATGTATGTATGTATGTTCCGTATGGACTCGAAAACGGCTGGACCGATCTTGATGAAATTTTCAGGGAATATTCAGAATAGCCTGGGGAGTAACACTGTGCAGTCAGATTTTCGATTTTTTGTCTGTGGGCGGAGGGGCGTGGCAAAATCGAATTTTCATATTGCACCACTAATGACATCTATATATAAAAACCGGATCGACCGATTTTGATGAAATTTAAACCAAAGATAGTACTAACCGAGTACTAACTATATGCCAAATTAGAGCATGATCGGACAAACGGGCGTAAAACGCTATTCTTTTTTGTCTGTGGGCAAAATCGAATTTTTACATTGCAGCACTAATGACATCTATATTTAAAAAACGGATGAACCGATTTTGATGAAATTTAAACCGACGATAGTACTAACCAAGTACTTACTATGTGCCAAATTAGTGCGTGATCGGACAAATGGGAGTAAAATGCCATCCCCCTTTGTATTGAATTGAATGTTATTTCTGCATGCTCCGCAATAACGCAAAAACTGTTGAGTCGATTTTAATTAAATTTTCAGCACTGATAGTGTTAACCGAGTGCGGAACTATAGGCCATGTTATACTACGAGTGGAAAAAGGGGCGTAATGTGCCACGCCCCTTTGTACTATACTGGACGTTGTCGGCCTGTTTCGCAATCACACAAAAACAGCTGAACCGATTCTCTTGACATTTTCAGTATATACAGTGCTAATCAAGTGCATATGTAGGCCATATAATATCGTTATTGGAAAAAGGAATCAAAATTGCAACGCCTTTTGTACTTTACTGACCACGATTGAACAAAGAGGCGTAAATTGCCACGCCCCTTTGTTTTATACTGAACGTTATATCTGACTGTTTTGAAATCACCCAAAAACGGATAAGCCGAATCTGTCACTACTGATAGAAATAACCGAGCGGGAACTGTAGGCGCGATTCGGCAAAAGAGTATAAAATGTCACCCCCGTCATAAATAAAAAGTTATTTCCTCCTCTTCCGTAATCACACAAAAACGGCAAAACTGATGTCAATGAAATTTGCAGCACAGATAGTACTAATCAAGGATTCAGCATGGAACTTTTGACTATCACGATTCGATAAAAATGAGTTAAATGACAAGACCCTTTGTTCTACTTAAAGTTATCTCTGTCTGTCTGTTTCGAAATCACGCAAAAACGGCTGAACCGATTTTGTTTTAGTGCTAACCGAGGGTGGAACCAAAGGTTACTAGCTGGACCCGGACCCTTGCTTTAACTTTGTGCGACACTATATTTAAATTAAGATGCAATATAAAACAATTTTTTCTTAGGGCCAGCAACGCGGACCGGGTATAGCTAGTAATTATATAAAAAACTTTTTTACTCGGGTAGACTGAATTTACGGATATATGGAGTAGATCTGATTTCATCCATTTATATATGAGCCATATAAGTTTTTATCAGCGGAGATTTGTGTTAATATATTTCATTTTCTACACTGGTATCTATGACCATTTCAAATTTCATGGCTATCGACCCATTTCTCCCACTGTAGGATGGTCCCCCAAGCTTTGCTCGTCTTTTTTTATTTGTTAAGTATACAGAATATTGAAAACTCACTTACAATCAGTATAATTTAAATTAAAAATAAATAATCATAATTTGTTCAATATAAATTTATTAAAAAAAAAATCTTGTAATTAGTTAAAGCTGCAGTCTAGACATATTAATAATTTTGATCGTTAGCAATTAAAAGTACATGTTATTCTAATATCATTTGCCAACATTGGTATAATGAGCATCAAATTTAGTAAATCATTCACGGACAGAGATTGTTTTACTAATTATTTATTTTTATTTGTTTAACTTATTTCATAATGGATAATATACAACAACGATATATAAGTTTTTTAATAATTTTTGTATTACAATTACAATTCAGCGTGCAGAAAAAGGTATAATAGTAATAAAATCTTTGGGAGATTTCAGGTTAAACCGCACAGAAAACTGGCATTATCGGATTTGTCACCTTCGATTTCTATGAAATTCGCTAAAGATATTGAAAATGGGTAATGTTAAAAAAATGATTACCTTTCCGGCTCCAAAATTTTTTAGTTTTCAAAATACTGCGTCTTGAAAATTGGCAAAAACGTCATTTTAAAATTGTAAGTTATACAGTTTTAAAGTTATGAACGACTTTGTATGTGCACTTTTTATTAAAATTTTTATGTTTTTGTCAATTTTCAAGACCCCGTGTAAAAATCTATTTGATCTTATATACTTTGACCTGATCATATATGATTGTATCTGATTGTATATAATTAGATATCAAATTTGTCCCAAGTTTAGCCAAATACGAGATATAATAAGATCTCGATTTTGGCTATTTCAGATATAATTATATTCAATCAGATACGATCATGTCAGAATGGATATAAAAAGATTAAATAAAATCAAATCCATTTTTACACGAACGCCATATTTTGAAAACTAAAATCTTTTGGAGCCGGAAAGGTAATAATTTTATGAACACTTCCTATTTATACTATCTTTGGTGAATTTCTTTAAACTCGGAAATGTCAAATTCGACTGATGTGCGGTTTGACCTATAATAATCCCTCTAGAATTCAAATTTATTAAATTTTTTTCTCTTTTTTTTTGATTTAGAACAAAGCACTTTTATATCAAAACTCTGTAACCGATTTTAATGTAAAATATTTGTCTAATTATACACTAATAATTAAAAAGGATCATTCGACAATAGATTTTGAGATTTTTACTAAAAAAAATTTTACCGACAATGTATGGAACTCATTTTCTATAGCAATTTTACATCAAAATAAATATCGTAATATATTTAATTATGACTTAAATCTATGTGATTTTATGGGAAAGATAAAAAATGATAAAAAGAATATATTGAATATTTGGGTGCAAAATGTTATGAAATATGGCAGAGTACCAAAATCTTGCCCGATACAAGAGGTAAATTGAAATTTTATTTTGTAATATTATTTTGAACATAATTTTTAATTGTTTCTCTTGTAGGGTAAATATTTTTGCAATAATTTACGAGTTGAAAAGAATAGTATACCACCATTCGTTTTGCCTGGTGTATACCGAATCGGCGTTATGATTTACCTTAAAAGGAAAATGCTTAGAGAAATGATTATAAATACAACAGTTGATGCGGTACTTAAATAAAATTTGTTAACACCAACTTTTAATTTAATTTCTCTCGTTTAAAATAAAAAATAATTCAAAAGTATTTGCTCAAAGAGGAGAGGGGAAAATGGAAAATCAGAAGAAAGGAAATAATATGAGATTATTTTCTAGGAAAAATTTCTAAAAATCTCAAAAGTTTTCTATAGGAAAAATGTTTTGGAATCTTAGAAATTTTTAAATTTTTTTTATAGAAACAAGGTCTCTAAATCTTAAACAATTTTTTATAAAAAAAAACCTCAAAATGTAAAAAAATATATTAGAATTTTTCTATAGGAAAAATCTGAGAAACTTTCTCTAGGAAAAATGCGTAAGAGTCTCGAAATCTTAGAGTTTTTCAATAGGAAAAAAGTATCGGAATTTTCGAATTTGTCTAAAAAAAAAATCTGAGAATTTTTACATGAAAAATCAGAGCATTTTCTTCGGAAAAAACTAGTGATTTCTTCTATAGAAAAAAAAATATCAGAATCTAAAAATATGAAATACATGAAGTATACGAAACTTTTTCTATCGGAAATGTTTTCTATAGGAAGATGTTCTTAAAATATGAAAAGGTTTCTATAGAAAAAATCTAACTTTTCAAGAAAAAATCTATCAGTCCTGACCCAGGCAGAAAAATACAAGCAGGTATTTACCTGCCCAATAACATAAAATTCAGTAGAAGTAGTGTCAGGGCAAAGAATTTTTGGCTGACCCGGTAACTTAAATGATATCTCTGATCTACGGATGACCGGTACGTTCTGAAAGAATCAAAAAAGCACTGTAAAAACAAAAAAAAATGAGCGCTTTGCCAGTTTGGTTGTAAGTGACTGCTGACGTTTTACATCAACACACGTAGACTCTGAGGTCCATTGTGATACCACGGGACTATAATAGGTTTCCCTACTAGTCCCTGTCGTTAAACCAATTCGAGCTTCTTATGAAACCACTGAGATATTGAATTTTGACATCCAACAAATCAGAAAGATCGTGCACCTCGCTAGATCCCAGTGAAACAAGTCTCTGATCAGAAAGTGCAGGGCAATCGTAGATGAAAGTTTCGATAGTATCCAACTCCTCTCATCCATGTCAGTCTACGACACATTTAACCGCTCTGCGTGCTTCCCTATAAGACAGTGCCCGGTAATTGTAGAAACCCCGGTCGAAATCTCTCCTCTTGGAAGCGATATCAGCTCACTTATGCGCCCGGATTAAGAAAAGGCCAAATCTGTTGTGTTGTCTCACACGTCCATCCATTTGCTTATCTTTGAGTAGTCACCGTCGCGACACAAAGCCGTAGGTTTTTTTTGCAAGTTTCTAGAGGCATAACAACACATTCCAATTCTGTTGGAACCTGTAAGGTAGTTCCCAGCCTTGCAAGCTCATCGTCTTAAAATTCCCTGGAATGTATATATGCCCTGGGACCCATATGAACCGTATGTCAAACTGCTTGACCATCTCATTCAAAGACCTGCGGTAGTTAAGGGTAAATCTTGTTTGCAGAAACATTGACTCCAGGGCCTTGACCGCGGCTTGACTGTCAGAATAGATGTTAACTGCGGTTGTAGACAAGACATTGCAGCTCAACCAGTCAGCCACTTCCTTTATTGGCAGCATCTCTGCCTGGTAAACACTGCATTGATCCGGCAATCTTCGAGCCAAGCTCAACCCAAGCTAGACTCTAAAGCCCGCTTGTTCGTACAACCTCCGTCCATCCGCGTAAAAATGTATGAAGGCTCCACTACCCGGAATTCCCCTCATCCAAGACTCCCTGGATGATATCATAGTGGTAAAGTGGAGCTCAAAAAGTCTCATAGAGGGAACACAGTCCACATTTTGTAGTATTGTTATCTTCTTCAAGAACGTGCTATGGCCAGCATCGCTGCTCCTCCATTTCAGTGTGCTATTAAGTCGAATTGCCAACGTTGCCGTATACTGCCTACCCAATATGTACAATGGTAGCAAGTGAAGGAGGATTTCTAATACAGCCATATGTGTAGTACAAAGAGCATCAGTGATGCACATCGACGCCATTTTCTGTACCTTCATGATAAAGACACAGTTCCCTTTTATCTCTAAAGCAGGTCACTAGACAATGATTCCATACAGCAGAATTGGACGCACCACAGCTGTATAAATCCAACGATCGACTTTAGGGCTAAGACCCCATAGTTTTCCAATGGCCCTCTTACAGAAATATAAAGCAATCGATGCTTTTCTCACCCGTTCCACAATATTACGCCTGAAATTCAACTTCCTATCTAGAAATACTCCAATATATTTGGCTCCATCTGAGAAGGTGATTTCAGTGCCTTCCAGGGAAATAGGATCAAAAGCAGGAATCTTATTTTTCCTTGTAAACAAAACAAGCTCTGGTTTACTTGGATTAACTCCCGGACCACAGCCTCTTGTCAATTTAGACAGATTTTTCAGAGAAACCTAAAGAATGTTCCTCAATGTTGGCAGTTGCTTTCCATTTACCGCTATCGCGACATCGTCAGCATGGTTCCAAAGAAGCGGCGACAGAACACCTGCCTGTGGTGTTCTTTCAAACTCATGAAGAGCTGTTTCCGTTGATCTACCCTTGCTGTATGCATGTTGCCTTGTCGAAAGCAACCCCGTTTCAATCATTCTACGCAATTATGAGACTGTCATTCGTTCCATTGTCTTAAACAAAAGAGTAGACAGAATAATTGGTCTGAAAAAAAAAATCCTTCGGGGCTGTGTGGGAATTTTTTCCAGCCTTCGGTATAAAGACGACTCTAGTATCCCCCCATTTTAAAATAATATACGACCAGTTTGTGCATGCTGTATATAGATTTTACAGCCAATGGGCTATATAGTCCGACACTTGCTGCATCGCAGCCGGGATTATACCATCAGGTCCAGCGGATTTATAGGGCTTAAAGCTTTTAATCGCCCAGATTAATGTTGGCATATTTATTATTTCCGAAGCAATTCCACATGCTTGGGCGTCAGAACGTTCCAAAGCTTGAAACGGCGTCATGGCTACTCTCCACTGGAGGAAGACAACACCTCATTAGGATCTTTCAGGTATCCCAGGGGGCAAGGAGAAGAAAACAGAACTTTGCGCAGCCTGGATGCTTCAGAAACGTCTTCTATGTTTCCACAGAAGTTTTTCTAAGAATCACATTTGGCAATTCTGATTATCTTCTTATGACTCTAAACTTCCAGCATGTATGCAGACCAGTCCTCCCTTGTCCGCTCTTGAAGATTTAGCCTTGTTAAAGGCTATCTGCAGGAATCTCTGCTCGTCTGCAACTCATTTGACCACCAAGCTGGCCTTTTTTCCCCTCTAGGCTTTGCAGAAGGGCAAGACGCATCCAGGCACCTATTACAAACATTTGTTATATGGTCAACTAGGCAGTCAATTTCCGCCGTACTATGCGATTCAAATAAGGGTACTTCATCCAAAAGCGATATATTTCAACCAGTTTGTTCTCCTCAGATTTCTTGAGACTGTCTCAACCGCGCCACGCTCCCTGAGTAAAATCTCAATGTAGCGATGATCTAAGAAAGAATGTTCTTCCAAACTCTCCAGTCATCAATTCTATTTTTACTCCAAAAAGCAAAAAGAATTTGATTTCAGGACTCTGAAAATGTTCATAAAACTTTCCGAAACTTTTAAATTTTTCAAAAAAAAATATTTTCTCCCTCAAAGTTTGTTTAATGATTTTTTAACTCCAAAAAGCTAATAAAAGTTAATAATTTCTTTTTGTGCTCTGGACTTTTCGAAAAATGTTTAAGGAAGTTTTTATTTTTAAATTTGTCTAAAACGGTTTTGTCTTCAATAATATCACTGCGTGACAAAACTAACCACTATTTTAGAAAACAAGAGGTACGACCATCATTTCAATATATTGTCCAAAAAAGTTTTCATTTGCAAAAGTTATCTTAACAAAAACTGTTATTTCAGTGTTTGCGATACAATAATTATAGTTTTTGTTAAGATAACTTTTGCAAATGAAAACTTTTTTGAACAAATTTTGGGTCAGTTCATTGTTTAAGGTTCCCAGATTATATACTAAAAGATGAAGCCTCAAATCATCTCCTAAAGTGATGCTGCCATATACAAAAAAACGGTTTTTCGCGATTTTCTTCATGATGGTCCATATAATATAGATGTTTTTTGTCCACTATTCGTAGGGTCATGGACGCCTTTATGATTCACAAAATGCAAGTTTTTTATCAGAGACCAATTTAGCGGTTAATTCGCGAAAACTTAAAAAAATTAAGAAATCCGCGTATTAAAGGGGTTAAGATGAAAAGCTTTAAACCAAATTTATATTACAAATATTGCTACAAGTTATATCTTTGTTTTCCATGCCATAAAATTTAAAAATCATTAGCTTTGGATTTTTTTTGTTAAAAAAGCAGCTGAAAATCAGCCAATCTTTAATGACATTTTACAAGAAAACTGTACCATACATCGAAAAACGGAGTACGCCATTCGATTCAGCATGTCCGAAATATATAGAAATGATGGTCGTAACTCTTGTTTATTATTTAGTGTTCCGCAGTGTATTTAATAAAATTCTTTACTCCAAAACGTAAAAAAAACACATTGTATCTGGGAATTAGTTACTTACAAGGGAAGTATCTCAACCCTTATGAACCGATTTGCCTGAAACCTAAAATATATATCAAAGAGACAATTTTAAAGTTGGGGTGTCTCGGCTTATCGGCCATATCGGGGATTTAGGGGTTCAAAACATGCGTCAAAAAATGGCGAAAAAATCGTTTTTTGGATTTTTCAGCCATTTCTTTTTAAGAAACTATATGATGTTTTCATATGAGAAGAAAGGTTTTTTTAATGGCTATCCAATGGTGGCATAACCTTGTAAAAATTCGGCTTCTTTTAATATTTTTTTCAGGAAAATTTGTAAATTTTGGGGGGTACTTATGTGAAGACATAGACCTACGATATCCATATAGATAAGAAATAATTTTTTTTTAAATTTAAGTCGACCCGTATTTTTGCCCTTGATGATATTCCTGTTAGTTCGGAAGTTATCAAAATTTTCCCGATGGTCCACATGGTTTCATAAGGGGACAACGAAATTTTTAAACACCGATATGGCCGATAAGCCGAGACACCCCTATCTTAAAATCGTCTCTTTAATATATATATTAAGTTTCAGGCAAATCGGTTCATAATGGTTGAGATACTTCCCTTAGTAGTTACTTAGAAATTTATTTTATGTTCTATTGTCTCCGGTCGCGGGATAAATATTTCTGCGACTTATTTTTTCATATTTTTATACCCTCCACTCTAGTGATAGAGGGTATATATAAGTTTGTCATTCCGTTTGTAACACATCGAAATATTGGTCTAGGACCCCATAAAGTATATATATTCATGATCCTCGATCGATTTTAAGTCGATCTAGCGATGTCCGTCCGTCCGTCCGTCCGTCCGTCCGTCTGTCTGTCTGTCTGTCCGTCCGTCCGTAGAAAACACGCTAACTTTTGAAAGGCTTTACAGAGGCTACTGAAGTTTGGCATATATGTTTGTCATTCGGCTGGTCAGGTTGGTATTGCATTTCAGCCAAATCGGTCCAGTGGTTCAAAAGTTATGAGTAAAAAGGTAAGGGTACCTCAAAATTTTTTGGGTATTTCACACAACAAAAATGGTATAACTTGACATCTGTTCAATGAATATGAACGAAACTTGGTATATGTTGTTATTTTATCATTTCTAACCCACACACAAAATTTGGGCGGAAGTGGACAATGGGGCGTGGCACCTGTAGTGTTGCCCAAAATTTTTAAAATGCTTTATCTCAAGTAATAGTAAATATATTTGAGCAAAATTTAATATTGGCACATATTTTATTGTTCTCTACGTTTTTCTGATCATTTTGGTATTAAATATGGCAAAATCGGTCAAGGAGTTCAGAAGTTATATGAGTTTTAATAAATTCCACGTGGTTTAATTTTTTTGTAATTTGATTGCATTTGTATTATCGTTGTTATTGTAGTGTAGTCAAAAAAAAACCCGCTATTTTTTTTTTGTTTTTGTATGTCAATATATTAAGGTGAGTTTCAATATAAACAACGCCATTTTATTGTTGATGTTGTTGCAGTTTTTGTCATACAGTAAAGATGATGATGGTTGTTGTTTTTTTAATTTATAAGAGGGTATTTATACATAGCCTTTTTTTACTTGCAATAAAGTCTTGCAACTTTTTTTTGTAGACAAACGGGGGTGAGACGCATAGAAGAAGGAAAACAGAATTTGTGATTTTTTTTCTACCCTGTTTTCTTTTCACCCCCGTTTGCCTACAAAAAAAAAGTTGCAAGACTTTATTGCAAGCAAAAAAAGGCTGTGTATAAATACCGTCTAACTAAAAATGTTTGTTTGTTTACACGTGGTTTCTTTTTCTTTTATATGGTTATGATTGTTTATGCTGAAATTTCGAACGCGGCAACAAAAACATTTGTACAAAAAGAAGCATACAAATTATTTCTGTTTATTTTAAAATTGTGAATGTAAAAAGTTAATTATAGTTATTTTGTGCAAATTATTAACGAAAAGTGCGCCCACGATATGAAAAAAAAAAATGGTGGCAAATGCTTGACGTTTAGTAAAATGGCAAATTTGCCAAATACCCAACTAAAAAGGGCAAATTTAATCGTTACTGTGAAAACACTAATTATTTTTTTTATTCTATGTATGCCTTGGTTAATATTGTGGAGGGTATTCATAGATTCGGCCAAGTCGAATTTAAATTTTCTACTTGTTTTTTTTTATATCGAAAACTTTGATTGCCGGGCTAATTTTAATACGATTGTCCTCAAATTTGTAACAAAAAAACTTTAAGGTCTAGGAGAATAAAGAATTTACCCGAACACTTGGGAAAATCAAAAGTTATAGAAGAAAAATCTTTCTAATAAGCATATATGAATTTTTTTTCACCGGGCCTGTTTGTTTCTGTGTATTTACAAATTAAAATTCAACTCATTAAAACTACTGACTAAGGGTTATTAAAAACTCATAATAATTCATAATAATAAACACACGATCAATTTTTGTAGATCATTAGTGGAAAAATCCACATGTGAAGTAATTTTGTTGTTAAACTTTTCAATTAACTCTGAAGATGTGCCAACAAAAATATTTATTATTTTTAATAATTTTCATTTTGCAACATCAGTCAACAATTCAGAAAAAGGTATTTACTTAAAATATTTGTAATTCCAGCAAAATTTTCCGTTGTAAATAATAGATTCCAGAATGCTGCAGATTGTTCGACAACCGATTTTAAAAAAAATCATCGATTCTCGAGTTTTATACACTTCCGAATCGATGATTTTTGTTCGAAATTTTAACAGTTTTAAGTTTTTTTTGAAAAATTATTTTACATTGAAAATTTTGTTGTTATTATTTTAGAATATATTTAAGAACTTATTGCACTAGAAAGCTGTTCCAAAAAAATTTTCCTGGGATTCAACAACACTTTTGTTTGTTTTATTGTTATAAAGAACGATATGTGAAGTATATTTAAGATTTTGCACATTCTTATTTTCCAATTTTCCAACTTTCTAATAATATAAATATTTCTTCCTTTCTTACCAGGCTAAATATATGTTATTTGATAGAGCTCTGACTGATTTCAATCCCAATTATGTTTCTAATTATACCGTGATAATTGTAAAAGATCACACAAGTTTAAATCTTGAAATGGTTATTATTAAAAATATTACCGATATTGTATGGAATACATTATCATTGGCTATACAATCTGGAAATAATGGATATAAAAAGATATTGGACTATGATCTAAATTTATGTGCAATTATGGAAAGAGCTAAAAATGATAAAACAAATATTTTAAATATATGGTTGAATAACGTTATGAAATATGGTACATTGCCGAAATCATGTCCAATAATGCAGGTAAGATGGATATATTTATGAATGGTTGGTATTATCTCATTGGCATTTTATGCATTTTATAAGTCACACATTTTTGATAACTGATCGATTAAAGTCGCTGAGTGTAAAAACTTTTTTAAGTGACACAACTTTTTATACCCTCCACTTAGTGATAGAGGGTATATATAAGTTTGTCATTCCGTTTGTAACTCATCGAAATATCGGTCTGGGACCCCATAAAGTATATAAATTCATGATGCCCGATCGATTTTAAGACATTCTAGCGCTGTCCGTCTGTCTGTCTGTGGAAAATGCTATCACGGACAAAATATTACACAGAGATGACTGAAACTTAACATATTTATTGGAAGTTCTGGTATTGCATTTGAGCGATATCGGTTCAGCGGTTCAAAAGTTATGAACGAAAATGTAAGCACACCTCAAAAATTTCAGTACATTCAACATAACCTAAAAATAAAAAATGCTTTAATTCGGCTTCTGGTTGACATATGTGAACATAATTGAACACCAAATGGTATTTAAACAAGTGCAAACATATTTTTTGACAAAAAAAAAAAAATCGCGGATTTTTTTTACCAACATTTTTTTACGCGGAATTTTTTTTTCAAATTTTTTTTTTTTAAGTAATTTCCTTTTAAAAATTTTTTTTTTGCAATAATCTTTTTGAAATTGTGGAGGGTATCACTACATTCGGCAAAGCCGAATTTAACTTTTTTACTTGTTTTAAGTAAATTCGTTATAAAAATCATCTAAAATTCACGGCTTTGCTAATAATTCTGAACAAATGGACCAATTTGCCTGACCAATTTCATTTTCAAAAAACTTAAACCACTGAAAAATTGATTTAACTTTTTTATTTATTTTCTAATAATATTGGCATGATTTATAATAATATTTTTTTCTATTTCAGGGAACTTACTTTTGGCATAATTTAAAATTTGAAAGGAACAGTATACCACCATTTGTTATGCCAGGCCTATATCGCATTGGAGTTATGGTGTATCGTAAAAGGAAGATGGCCAAAGAAATGTTAATTAATACTACAGTTTATACAATGGTTAAAATGAAATAAATTATTAATTATTTCTATAAAAAAAAGTTTATCCGGATCAACTTTTTCTTTAAAAAAAAATATCGGGATCAACTTTCTCTGTAAAAAAGTTTATACGGATAAACTTTGGCTATCAAAAAAACTATCCGGCTCAACTTTTTCTATAACAAAAGTTTATCCGGATAAACTTTGGCTATAAAAAAAGTTGAGCCGGCTCGACTTTTTCTATAAGATAAGTTTATTCGGATCAACTTTTTCTATAAAAAAAAGATTATCCAGATCAACTTTTTTATAAAAAAAGTTTATCCAGAATAACTTTTTCTATAAAAAAAAAGTTTATTCGGATCAACGTTTTCGATAAAAAAAAGTTTATTCGGATAAACATTTTTTAAAAAAAAAGTTTATCCGGAAAAACTTTTTTTAAAAAATTTTTATCCGGATCAACTTTTTATAAAAAATGTTTATCCGGATAAACTTTTTTAAAAAATATTTATCCGGATAAACTTTTTCTATAAAAAATGTTTATCCGGATCAACTTTTACTATAAAAAAGTTTATCCGGATCAATTTTTTCTATAATAAAAAAGTTTATCCGGATCAACTTTTTCTATAAAAAAGTTTATCCGTATCAACTTTTATTTTTAAAAATTTTATCCGGATAAACTTTTTCTATAAAAAAAGTTGAGCCGGCTCGACTTTTTCTATAAGATAAGTTTATTCGGATCAACTTTTTCTATAAAAAAAAAGATTATCCAGATCAACTTTATTATAAAAAAAAGTTTATCCAGAACAACTTTTTCTATAAAAAAAAAGTTTATTCGGATCAACGTTTTCGATAAAAAAAAGTTTATTCGGATAAACATTTTTTTAAAAAAAAGTTTATCCGGAAAAACTTTTTTTAAAAAATGTTTATCCGGATAAATTTTTTATAAAAAATGTTTATCCGGATAAACTTTTTTAAAAAATATTTATCCGGATAAACTTTTTCTATAAAAACTGTTTATCCGGATCAACTTTTACTATAAAAAAGTTTATCCGGATCAATTTTTTCTATAATAAAAAAGTTTATCCGGATCAACTTTTTTTATAAAAAAGTTTGTCCGTATCAAGTTTTTTTTTTTAAAAATTTTCTCCGGATAAACTTTTTCTATAAAAAATGTTTATCCGAATCAATTTTTTTTATAAAAAAAGTTTATCCGGGTCAACTTTTAATATAAAAAAATTTTGTACGGCTCAACTTTTAATATAAAAAAATTTTGTACGACTTTTAATATAAAAAATTTTTGTAGGGATCAACTTTTAATGTAAAAAAAGGTTACCTGGATCAACTTTTTCTATAAAAGAAAGTTTATCCGAATCAACTTTATTAGAAAAAAAATTTATCCCGAAAAACTTTTTTTATAAAATAAGTTTTATCCAGATCAACTTTTTTCTATAAAAAAAGTTTTTCCTGATCAAATTTTTCTAAAAAAAAGATTATCCGGATTAATTGTTGCTAAGAAAACGTTTATCAGGATTTACTTTTTCTATGAGGTCAGCGTTATTAAACGCTTCTTAAACTTCAGTGGCACCTAATGTCTTCTTTATTGTAAAATACATAACATTAACATTAACATTAACATTAACATTAACATTAACATTAACATTAACATTAACATTAACATTAACATTAACATTAACATTAACATTAACATTAACATTAACATTAACATTAACATTAACATTAACATTAACATTAACATTAACATTAACATTAACATTAACATTAACATTAACATTAACATTAACATTAACATTAACATTAACATTAACATTAACATTAACATTAACATTAACATTAACATTAACATTAACATTAACATTAACATTAACATTAACATTAACATTAACATTAACATTAACATTAACATTAACATTAACATTAACATTAACATTAACATTAACATTAACATTAACATTAACATTAACATTAACATTAACATTAACATTAACATTAACATTAACATTAACATTAACATTAACATTAACATTAACATTAACATTAACATTAACATTAACATTAACATTAACATTAACATTAACATTAACATTAACATTAACATTAACATTAACATTAACATTAACATTAACATTAACATTAACATTAACATTAACATTAACATTAACATTAACATTAACATTAACATTAACATTAACATTAACATTAACATTAACATTAACATTAACATTAACATTAACATTAACATTAACATTAACATTAACATTAACATTAACATTAACATTAACATTAACATTAACATTAACATTAACATTAACATTAACATTAACATTAACATTAACATTAACATTAACATTAACATTAACATTAACATTAACATTAACATTAACATTAACATTAACATTTTCTGTAAAAGAAGTTTATCCGGATCAACTTTTTCTATAAAAAAAGTTTATTCGGATCAACTTTTTCTATAAAAAAGTTTATCCGGCTCAACTTTTTCTATAAAAAAGTTTATCCGGCTCAACTTTTTCTGTAAAAAAGTTGATCCGGATCAACTTTTTCTATAAAAAAGTTTATCCGGATCAACTTTTTCTATAAAAAAGTTTATCCGGATCAACTTTTTCTTTAAAAAAGTTTATCCGGATCAACTTTTTCTATAAAAAACTTTATCCGGATCAACTTTTTCTATAAAAAACTTTATCCGGATCAACTTTTTCTATAAAAAAGTTTATCCGGATCAACTTTTTCTATAAAAAAGTTTATTCTGATCAACCTCTGTGAAAGACCCCATTTCCCCAAAACTTTTTCTATACAAAATGATTATTAACTTTCTCTGTAAAAAAAAATTATCCGGATCAACTTCTGCTATAAAAAAAGTTTATCCGGATAAACTATTTCTATAAATTAAGTTTATCCGGATTAATAATTTTTCTTATTCTTGAAAAATGTTTATCCAACCTCTGCGAAAGACTCCATTTGCCAATTTTTTTCCATAAAAGAATTTTCTCTGGATAAATTTTTTCTGTAGAACTTCAACTTTTTCTAAAAAAAAAACAAATTATCCGGATCACTT
The DNA here is from genome assembly GCA_963921195.1 of Pegoplata infirma. Classification (NCBI taxonomy): domain Eukaryota; kingdom Metazoa; phylum Arthropoda; class Insecta; order Diptera; family Anthomyiidae; genus Pegoplata; species Pegoplata infirma. Next base: position 199,321,022 of record OY992539.1, read on the forward strand.
TTTTCTATAAAAAAAGTTTATTCAGATCAACTTTTTCTATAAATAAAGTTTATCCGGATCAACTTTTTCTATAAAAAAGATTATCCGGATTAACTTTTACTATAAAAAAGTTAATCGGGATAAACTTTTTCTATAAAAAAGCTTTATACGGAACAACATTTTTGAAAGACCCCATTTTCTAAATTTGTTCTCCAAAAGAAGTTTATCTGGATAAATTTTTTCTGTAAAAGAATTTTATCCGGATCAAGTTTTTCAATAAGAAGTTTATCCGGATCAACTTTTAAAATAAAAAAATGTACACGGATCAACTTTTTATGCAAAAGAATTTTATCCGGATCAACTATTTCTATAAAAAATATTATCTAGATTAACTTTTTCTACAAAATAAAGGTTATCCGGATCAACTTTTTCTGTAAAAAAGTTTATCTTGATCAACTTTTTCTGTAAAAAAGTTTATCCGGATCAACTTTTTCTGTAAAAAAGTTTATTCTGATCAACTTCTTTCACAAAAAGAAATTTATCCGGATCAACTTTTACTGTAAAAAAGTTTATCCGGATAAACTTTTTCTATAAAAAAAGTTTATCCAAAGTTTATCCGGATCAACTTTTTCTATAAAAAGTTTATCCGGATCAACTTTTTCTATAAAAAAGATTATCGGGATCAACTTTCTCTGTAAAAAAGTTCATCCGGATTAACTTAAGTTATAAAAAAGTTTATCCGGCTGAACTTTTTCTATAAGACAAGTTTATCCGAATCAACTTTTTCGAAAAAAAATGTTTATCCGGATGAACCTCTGCGAAGACCACATTTCACATTTTTTTTCTATAAAAGAAGTTAAATGGATCAATTTTTTCTATAGAAGAACTTTATCCGGATCAAGTTTTTCTTTAAAAAAACTTATCCCTTTACATTTTTTTTGTAGAAAAATGTTTATCCGTATCAACTTCTTCTATAAAAATGATTATAAACTATCTCTGTAAAATAATTTTATCTGGATCTACGTTTGCTATAAAAAAACATTATTCGGGTAAACTATAAATTCTATAAAATAAGTTTATCCGGATTAACTTTTTCTATACAAAAAATGTTTATCCGGATCAACTTTTTCTGTACAATAAAAGTTTATCCGAATCTACTTTTTCTATACAAGAAAAGTATATCAAAGTCATATTTTTCTATACAAAGAAGTTTATCCGGATGATCTTATAAAAAAAAATCTCGATTCGCGCCGCCATATTGGCTCACCTATCATTGGGTTCAACTTCCGGGGCCTCCCGTTGACGTTAAATATCCCATATATGTTTATCTTACTGTCTCTTCTCCTGCAATTATCATTTATTTAATGGAAGTAGTTTTTTCCAACACTTTTCTCTACATGTTCCAATTTATTAAATGTCTTATCAATTCTTTGCAAGATGCTGGCTCAAACTGTGTCTTGCCTGCCCCATTATCGTAATTACAACAAAAGAAAGATGTCAATTTCTTTCAAGTACTTTAACACTTTGAAACGACATTGAATTTCCTTTTCAGAAAACAAAAAAAAAAACTAGAAAAAAAGCAAAACTTTCAAAAGTATAATTTCAAAATCATTATAGTGCAAAATGAAATGATGCTCAAATAAATAAAACGATTTTTTTTCTCCCAACAATTTTCTACGATAAAAACTAAAGTTTATTCCTTGTGTTGTTTCAGTAGGATCCAACTAACAGTGGATAAAACAATGAAATCAATGTGTTTCTGAAAAAACTCTATGTATATTGAAACAAATGTTAATATAAAACTGTGTGTACTTTAGGAAATTGCCATCATTATGTATTTTTATTTTGTTAATATAACAATAGATATATTATTTTACAGGATTATAGTGTAAAAATATAAGATAAATGAAGAAATAACGGGTGAAAGAGATTATAAAATAGTTTTTCTCAAGAAAAAAATATCTGGTTCCTATAAAAAATTTTATTATAAAAACTTTCTCACATTACGAGACATTTTTTTTTATAGAAAAAGTCTCAACTTCTTAAAATCAAAAGGTTCTAAGGTGTTTTTCCAATGGAAACATTTTTTTTAAATCTGCTAAATATTTTTTTAAGAAAAGATTAGAATCCGACCAATTTTCTATAAGAACATTTTTGGATAAGGCGTATGATTAATATCATATTAATCATACTATCATATTAATCATACGCACTGAAGTACTTTAAATGTACTTATTAGAGCCGCATTTTTTGGCGGCAATTTTTTATTCTACTAGGCCTAAAACTTATGCTGTAAAAATTTGAGGCCAATCGGATTAAATTAACCATTGGTACTCGGCAACCAAAATTTTTCGGTCGAACAGTTTTCGAGATATCACTGTTTAAAATTAACAAAAAAAACGGGGGTTTTTTCTTTTATTCAAGAAATTTTTGTAAAAAAAAATCGTGAAATTCCTTTCCCTTGATTTTTCAAGATAGTTTTTAATTTAAACTTCATTTGAGCCAAATGCGATCATTTTAAACCGTGGCGTTCTTCGATAAAAGTTTAGGATTTTTCGATAATTTTTCAACAAAATTTTAAATTTTTGAAAAACAATAAATAAAAAAAAAATATTCTGGCATGCTGAATGTGAGTATCTACAAATTTATAAAATCGGTCGATCGGTTTTCGAGATATTGCTATTTGTTAAAAAATTTACAAAATTGACGGTTTTTTTCTACGTTCAAAAAATATTAAAACAAAAAATCTCAAAATATTTTTCCATTGACTATTTCATAAAGAATGAGAAAAATTTAATTTAAACTTACTTTGAACCAAATCGTACCAGTTTAGCCCATAGCTCCCTTTTACTAAAGTTTGTCTTAAGCTCTATGAAGGGTCTGAGAAAAAATTTAAAATTTTTTGTTTAATAACACCGCTCAACAAATCGAAGGTTTTTGGCTCCGGTTGAAGTTTCATATAAATTTTTTAAAGATTTTGAATCGCTGATTCCAAGTCCGTGCTCCAAATTTTTCCATCACGTCTAAAATTTTAATTATTCGCGGTTGAAAATGCGAAAAATCGCGATTTTTGCCATTTTTGAAAGCCTGCACAGCAGCCGCTGGGTGGAATAAAAATCTGGTATAAAGCGTGAGAGTAGAATTGAACAATGATCTCAAAAATATGATCAAAAAAAATTTAAGTTGTTGCACTATTATTGGCCAAACATGCATTTTAAAAAAACACTGTCAAAAAAATTAGAAATAGTAACATTTTTAAAAGGCTCTAAAACAAAAACCAGATGATCAATCTTTATTGTGATGAGGTCAAAATTTAGGAAAAGGTTCATTGTTTCTTATAGACTTTTAAACCCATTCAATATATCTTCCGGTTTATACAAAAAATAACACAGACAAATTAAATTTGTAAAATATTTATTTTTTTGGAGTTTTTCTTTGAAAAATATCAAAAAACTAAGGTAAATTTTACAAAAATGGTAATTTTAACAGTATCATTTTAAAACGCAAGTAAAGCCCAACCAAACGTAATAATTAAAAAAAAAAAAAGTGGTGTTCTATGTTGGGGACCATAGACAAATTATACTTTTGCGCTTTGTACAAGATTTGTAATCCACTGGATGGCTGATGTGCATGCTTTTCAAATAATGCAAAAATCTTAATTTTTCGCATTTTCAACCGTGAATAACTAAAAATCTGGAAGTGATGGGAAAATTTGGAGAACAGATTTGGAATCAGGAGATCAAAGTCTACTAAAATTGATCAGCAGAATTCAAACCGGAAAATGAGTGTAGAGGGTTGTAATTTTTTCAAATTTCAGATAGTGATATCTCGAAAACCGTCTGATTTTAATTTTTTTCCTAGTTGTGTTCAGCGCATCATAAATAATAAATACATATGATGTTTCACGAGATATTTTTTTATTTTTAAATATTTTATCCTGTTAGCCTCAAATTTGTACCACCTAATTCTTAGGACTAGTAGAATTAAAATATGCTTGGACACTTCGGAAAATCAAAAGTTGAAGAATTTTGATGTGTGGAACACAAATATCAAAAAAAATAAATAAAGTCGGTCGAACGGTTTTCGAAATATAACTATTTGAAATTTGTTAAAAATGGCGGGTTTTCCTACGTTTAATTTTTTTTTTTAATTAGAAAATTATTTTTCATTAACGTTTCCATAGAGCTCATGATAGTCTTTCATTTATACTTAACTTGCCAAAATCAGATTTTTTTTTTTTTTAAATTTCCACCGATTTTAAAATTTTGGAAAAATTGCAAAAACTTTCAAAAATGGCGGTTTTTTATACGTTTTAGAACATTTTTAAAAAAAAGCTGAAAAATATTTCCTACTGACTATTTTATAGATTTTGAGACAATTATTGATTTTAACTTAATTTGAGCCAAATCAGAAAATTTTAGTCCTTGGCACCCTTTGATCAAATTTTAGAGTTTTTAGTGAAAATATTGTAAAAAAAACTCAAATTTTGATCGTAGGGTGTCACGGGTTAAAATGATCGAATTTGGCCGAGATTAATTTTAAATGGAAGATTGTCTCAAACTTTATAAAAGGGCTAGGGAAGAACAATTTTTTTTTCCAATTTTTAATCCGTACAAAAAAACGGCATTTTTATACCCTCCAACTACACTTGGACATTCTTGGTCATTCCATGTGTAATGCATCGAAATATCGGTCGGGGACTCCATAAAGTATATACGTATATTATTGATCAGTGATCGACATTCGATGTCTTAGAATGTCCGTCCGTCTGTCCGTCTGTAGTTAACACGATACAGTCCAAACTAAAAGAGGTAGATTCCTCAAGTTCGGCACGAATATGTCCTATGGTCCTAGGCAGGTTAAGTTTGGAAATGGGCAATATCGAACCCAAATTTTGAATTTTTGCTGAAAATTTTCTAAAAAAAAAAAACAAAACTTTGATCGAAGGGCGCCACGGGTTAGAATGATCGTATTTGGTTCAAATTAATTTTAAATTAACGTTTGTCTTAAGCACTATCAAAGGGTCAAGCGAAAGAAGTTTTGAATTTTTTTTTTAATCTTAAACGTAGGAATAAATCGCCATTTATGCAAAATTTTAATAGCGAAATCTCGAAAACCTTTTTACCAATTTTTTTAGTTTTTGTTTTAATATTCGTGTTCAGTGCATCAGAATTAATAAATAAATATAAATGAGTCATTAAAAAACAAAGATATTGATATTTTTAAAGTTCCAGACCGTAGAAAAAACAAGCCATTTTTTGCAAATCGGTCTAGCGGTTTTCGAGATATTCCTATTTGGATTTATCCAACATTTCCAAAAATGTAGGAGTAATGTTAATAGCAAAATCTCAAAAAACTTTTCACCTATTTCTTTTAGTTTTTATTTTTGATATTCGTGTTCAGCGCATCGGAATTAATAAATAAATATAAATGGGTCAAAGAAACAAAAATATTGATATTTTTTAATTTCCAAACCGGAGAAAAAACAAGCCATTTTTGCAAATCAGTCTAGCGGTTTTCGAGATATTCCTATTTGGATTTATCAAAAATTTTCAAAAATTTCCGGTTTTATTAAAATCTATACTTAAAAAATTGACTTCTTGCTGCCAAAACTGAAAATTCAGCCAAATTAACTTGAAATAAAAGTTTGTCTCAAGCTCTATGAAAAGGTTAAGGAAAAACTTTTTTTCAATTTCTAGACTGTAGGAATAATCGCTAGTTTTTGTTAATCGGTCTAGCGGTTTGCGAGATATTGCCATTTGAAATTTGTCAAAAAATTTTGAAAAATGGCGGCTTTTTCCAACATTTAAGAAATTAAAAAAAAAAAAAAAAACTTTAAATGTTTCTTTGGCTATTTCATAGAGATTAAGTCAAACTTTAGTTCAAACTTAATTTAAGCCTAATCAGACCAATTCAACCTTAGATCAAGGCTTACAGTTTTAAGTGAAAATTTTCTAAAATACCATAACTATGAACGAAGGGTGCAATGGGTTAAAACTATCGGATTTGGCCCATTTTAACTTTAAATACACGTTTGTCTCAAGTCTTTTTTTAAAATCTCTAAATTGCTTTCATTGAAACATAATTTAAGCCTTCGATTAAAGTTTTTTTATAGAAAATTTTCATCCAAAAACATTTTTTAATTTTTTTTTTTTTTTTCATTTTCTAGACCGTTGAAATTTCGAATAGCAATATTTCGAAAACCGCTTGATTGATTTTATTTTTTTTTTTTGCATATTCGTGTTCCGAACATCGAAATTTATAAACATGATGTTTCGCAAGACAATTAGTTTTTTAATTTTCTAAAATCCAAAACTTCGGTCGCCGGGCGCAACTGGTTAATTTTATCCGATTGGCTTTAATTTTTTGCTCCATAAATTTTATCCATAATTTTTATTTACAGATGTAATTCGAAAAAAATAGGGGGCCCCCGTAGGCTAGTTGGTAGCGTGCTAGCCTTTCAACGTGGGGGTCGTGGCTTCGATTCCCGCCAGAACCCTTGGTTTTTTTCGCTACAACGAGACGACGGTCAATGTTACCAATTCTCGGTTAGGTTGAATTTATTAAAAATGAGTTGTAAATAAATGGAAAGAATAAATAAAAATAATTGATCAAGTGATCAAAACTATTATTATTATATTATTATTATTAATTCGGAAAATATCAATTGTAAATCGTAAATTTTACTTATAATTCGAAGATTCAATTTGTAATTCAAAGATTCCATTTGTAATTCGAAGATTCCATTTGTAATTCTAAAATTCTATTTGTCACTTAAATATTCCATTTGTAATTCAAAAATTTCATTTGTTATTCGGAATTTCCAATTGTAATTCGAAAAAGATTAATTGTGATTCGAAATAGATCAATTGCAATTCGAAAAATAAAAATTGTAATTCGAAGATTCCGATAGTAATTCGAAAAATAGCGATTGTAACTCGAAATAAATCAAATATTATTCGAAAAAGATAAATAGTAATTCGTAAAAGATCAAATGTAATTCGTAAAAGATCATTTGTAATTCAAAAAAGATCAATTGTAATTCGAAAAAGATCAATTGTATTTCGAAGATTCCAATTGTAATTCAAAGAGTCCAATTGTAATACGAAAAAGATCAATGGAAATTTGATTGATATTTTTCGAGATATTCTTCTAGTTACGAATTACAATTGATCTTTTTTGAATAAAACTTGATAAAATTTATCTTTTTCCAATTATGGGGCATGTCGCAGACTCAATTCCGTTCGGATTTAAAAAAGTGGTTTGCTCGTAAAACGCAAAACGAACATAATTTTTTCGGAATGAAATCACTTTCAAAAATCAAAGTGTAATTGAACGAATTCCACTTCCGAACAAAATTGAGTCTGTGACATGCCCCTATAATTGGAATCTTTAAATTTCAAATGGAATTTTCGAATTCAAAATAGAATTTTTAAATCACAAATAGAATCTTCAAATTTCAAGTATAATCTTCGAATTACAATTGATCTTTTTCGAATCACATCAGAAAATGGTGTAGTAGAATAAAATATTGCTCAGACACTTAGAAAAATCAAAAGTTAAAGAAAAATGGTATTGTGGCGTATGATTAATATTATTTAAACTTATATATTAAACATACGCACTGATGTACCTTAAATACACGTATATTCCAATGCTATAACACCCTGTATTCTTTATTCCACCAAGAAACCTACATAAATCTTTAAAAAAAATAGTTCTTAAAATTCCAGACACGAATCTTGATGGTAAAACACAAAATACTTCCGTCTAAGTAACAAAACAGCAGTGATTAAAATCGAAGGATACTTTAAAACAAACATAAACGTAACCAATGCGTATCTTACCCATAACCAGCACTTAATATCAGCAACATTTTTGCTAAAGCTGCTACTACAGCGGTTCACACAGTATCATTTTCTTCCCCTAAGCATGATTATCAATGTCAACAACGTTAGAAATATAGAAAATAGTGAAGATGAGACAACAGCAACAACAACAAAAATAATAAAAAATGTAATATCAACTATAAGGAGGATAACAACAATATTATCGATAATATTGACACTTCCTGCAATCAATTGCACACAAAAACTAAAAGCAACAGCATCATTATCCTGGCAACAAAAAAAAATATAGGAATAAAACGAAGAAAAACGCATTAATTCTAAACAGAGAGGAGTGACGAGGGATAATTGGGAGTTTTTTTGGTACATACAAAATTAAACGATGTTTTCTTTGCCTAATCTTTTACGAAATGTTGGGATTCAAAAAATTTTGGGGGTCTGTTTTACATTTAACACCTTTAGGGCATCATTGGGGCAGTTAGAGGGGCAGTTAGAGGGCAGTTTTATAAAAATGGCATTTTGTATAGGAGCCCCTTTTGAGAGTTAAGATAAGGATTAGGTTTGTTCAGAAAAAAAGTTGGGGTATAAAAAAAAATAGGCAATGCAAACGAAGTGCGTTGTAGCTCTTAAGAATTCTATTTTCCAAAAAGTACTTTTTTAGAAACTACTTACAACTAGAGAATGTTTCATTTGAAGTTTCTAAGATAATTACGAAACAGAAAAAGTACTAAAGTACATTATTTTTACGCCCTTAGAATTAGAATTTTCATAGTTGCAGTAATTCAGAATGAGCGATTCTACAATGATGGTGACTTTACCATCTCCTGGTATGGTGATTTACCATCTCCTGGTACTTTTAAGTCAAAAAAAGTACTTTTTTTTTAAATGTACATTTTAACTAATTCAATCTGTCTTCTTAAACATTTAGTGTGCGTTATTCACTTCGTTTAGAAATCTTTTTTTCTTTCGAAAAGAAAAAAATCGTAAGTACAAACTTAACGTTTTAACTGCATTTGTCTCGAGTATTTTTATTTTGATGATTGCAATTTTGAAAAAAAAAATTTGTTCACTGTAATATCCGTTTATAGTTTTTCAATAGCAATGACTGTCGTCATAAAAGAAAAGCATAGAGAAAAATTGTAAACTGTAGTGCAAATTGTATGTTACTTCATCAGCAGCAAGCAACATGCTGCATGTTGCCTGCTGCTTTTCAAAAAAAAAAACAAAGTATTTTCTTCAGATGTGGGTAAGGGAGTATAGGAAAAATTCAATTTACACGATGATTACACGTGCTATACTACTGTGATGATGACAGGAATGTTTAAATTGGTGAATGTTTTTATTTTTACTATTTTTTATTTTTTTTTATTACAGTTAAGTAGATGCGGATTTTGAATGTGCTGTATTTTTAAGGTAATGCAACTTTTATTCAGGATATAATTTTAAAGTTTTTGAACTTTTTTGGTACTTAAGTTAATGATTTTAAGGTACTTTTCTGCAAAATTAATACACAGAAAATAATATCGTAAATTTTATTTTAATTAAAATTTTAATTGGTTTTTAATTTAATATCAATTAAATTTTTAATTAATATAATTAATTGTTTAATTAAATTTGTATCTTTATTCTAATTAACATTTTAATTGTTTTTAAATTTATCAAAATGTCTTAATGACTATCATTCAAATTCATAAAATTAAATGAGGCTTACAAGAGGTTTATAAGACGAATTTTGTATGGAAATTCGATTAATAAACCTGTTATAAAATTCACATATTTTTTTTATTTTTAATTAACGGCAAACACATATTTTTAATTGGTCCGGATTTAAATAATTTTTTAATTATATCTACGAATTTTTAATTACTTTTTTTTATACCCTCCAACCACAGACTCTCACTTTGTCATTCCGTTTGTAACGCATCGAAATATCGGTCGGGGACCCCATAAAGTATATATATAATTGATCCATGATCGATTCTAAATGAATGTCCGTCTGTCCGTCCGTCTGTCTGTAGATAACACAATGCAGTCCAAAATAAAACAGCTAGACTTGGCACAAATATGTCTCATGTTCATAGGCAGGTTAATTTCATGAATGGGCAAAAAAACTAAAGAAGAACTAAACCAACCTCTGCAAAATACACTTTTTTTTAAATATTTTTTGTATTTTTGTTAAATAAATGAAATATTTGATATATTTATCGCGATGGGAAGGTGCTCTCAAAGTCCCCCACTGAGCCCCTTAACCCCCCCCCCCCAAAAACGCTCCTGACAATTTTTTTTTTTACATTTTGGAGGGTAGAAAAGATTCAGCACAGCCGAATTTAACACTCTCACTTGATTTTATTTAAAATTATATATTTTTTAATATTTGTACTTGTCCTACTATTTATATCAAATAAAAGAGGACGATCTCCCCTAATTTCCCTATTTTATAATTTTTACATATCAGGAAAAAAGAGGTCAGTTACGTCCTTTCAAAAATGTATACTTTAATATCATTCAAAATTTTCAACAAAATGTTTTGATAAAGTTTTCAAATGATCCTTTCATCTTGATATGGCAAAATAGAAAAATTAGGGGAGATCCCCTTCTTTCACTTGAAGTCACCACACAGAAAAAAAAATGGAGGAAACAAATTTGAGTAATAACTTGTTTAAATTTAAAAACAAAAATTAAGTAATTTTTTAATTGACGCAATTAAAAATTTACTTAAAAATTTTAAAAACAATTTAAGTAAATAATTTAATATAAATTTAATATTTTTTTCAAATTTTTTTAAACTCTCATAGTTTTTTGAATTCTCGTTTAGTTTATAGTTTTTTTTGTATGTATATGAAAGTTTGTAGTCGCCTTTAAAAAATGTTCCTATGTTTTTAAGACATAAATATGTTTGGTAAAGTTTAAAAAAACAAGCTTTTTGTTTTTTTTTTTTGTAAAAAAATTAAAAACTTTTCAAAACTTAAAAAAAAAATAAATAAATAGATAAATTTTGAGTAAATTTTTAATTGTGTCAATTAAAAATTTACTCAAATTTGTTTTCAAACATTTAATAAATTTTTATTAAAAATTTACTCAATACTATTAAATCGTTTAATGGCGCAAAATTGAGTAATTTTTTACTCAATTGTATTAAAAATTTACTCAAATATTTTTTTTTATTTTTTTCGGTGCAGTGTCATCCTAGGACAAATAAAAATATTTTAAAAATATTTTACAAAACGCATCCTTTAAAACTTTGAAGTCCCTTTAAGAGGAAACAGGATCACGAAATGAAAAACTGTAAATGCAGTTTTTCTCTATTTGATCTCTACTTTCTCACATGTATCATCCGATTCATGTTTAATATTGGTTGTATGACGGTGAATTCTGATATTTATTCAGTAAAAACTAAAATTATACAAGATAGATATCTTGATAATATTTCTCTAGGAAAAATGGTCCAGAATCTCAGAATCTTCTATAGGCAAAATGTTCCAGAATCTGAGACGTTTTCAGAATCTAAACCAATGTTTCATAATATCAGACTTTTTCTATAGGAAAAATGTCTCAGAATCTGAGCCTTTTTTTAGAAAAAATGTCTCGGAATTTGAGACTTTTTCTATAGAAAAAATGTCTCAGAATCTCGAATTTTTTATAGGAAAAATGTCTTTGAACTTGACACTTCTTCTATACGAAAAATGTCTCAGAATCTGGCACTTTTTCTACACGAAAAATGTCTCAGAATCTGAAACTTTTTCTTAAGGAAAAATGTGTCAAATCTTAGAATTTGAAATGTCTAGAATTTAACACTTTTTCTATAGAAAAAACGTCTCAGAATCTGTGATTTTTTCTATAGAAAATTGTCTCAGAATCTGTGATTTTTTCTATAGAAAATGTCTCAGAATCTGAGACTTTTTCGATAGAAAAAATGTCTCAGAATCTGAGACTTTTTCTATAGAAAAACTGTCTCAGAAATTGAGACTTTTTCTATCGAAAAACTGTCTCAGAATCTGAGACTTTTTCTATAGGAAAATTGTCTCTATAAAAAAATTGTCTCAGAATCTGAGACTTTTTCTATAGAAAAACTGTCTCAGAATCTGAGACTTTTTCTATAGAAAAACTGTCTCAGAATCTGAGACTTTTTCTATAGAAAAACTGTCTCAGAATCTGAGACTTTTTCTATAGAAAAACTGTCTCAGAATCTGAGACTTTTTCTATAGAAAAACTGTCTCAGAATCTGAGACTTTTTCTATAGAAAAACTGTCTCAGAATCTGAGACTTTTTCTATAGAAAAACTGTCTCAGAATCTGAGACTTTTTCTATAGAAAAACTGTCTCAGAATCTGAGACTTTTTCTATAGAAAAACTGTCTCAGAATCTGAGACTTTTTCTATAGAAAAACTGTCTCAGAATCTGAGACTTTTTCTATAGAAAAACTGTCTCAGAATCTGAGACTTTTTCTATAGAAAAACTGTCTCAGAATCTGAGACTTTTTCTATAGAAAAACTGTCTCAGAATCTGAGACTTTTTCTATACGAAAAATTTCTCAGAATCTGAAAATTTTTCTTTTTAAAAGATGTCTCAGAATCTAAGAATTTTTCTTTAGAAAAAATGTCTCAGAATCTGAAACTTTCTCTATAGAAAAAATGTCTCAGAATCTGATACTTTCTTTAAAGAAAAAATGTCTCAGAATCAAAGAAGAGTGTCTTAGAATCTGAGACTTTTCTATAAAAAAAAATGTTTTAGCATCTGTCTTAGAATCTGACACTTTTTCAGAAGGAAAACTGTGTAATCGTACTTCTTTTTATATGTTTTCTTTGACCTGGAATACCAAATCTTTATATACCAAATCTTTATCTTTTACTCTTCAAAAATATTCATATCCATTTGATTCCTTCCAATTATTTGCACCTTCTAATCCTTAATCAAAACTTGACAACCAATAGTTAAGTTAATGAATATGAAAATTTGTTATAATTACCGGAAATCATATAAAACCACGTAAAAATAAACTTTATTTCTATTTTTTGTTAAAACAATTTCCAACTAATCATAAAACATGATAGAAAACTAAAAGTAAAACTGAAAAAATAGATAATTTTGAAAACAAAAAAATTATATCCAAATAGATCCTTAAAAACAAAACGACAAACTCTACAATGTAATTAAAAAAACTAAGAATTAAAAAAAAAATCCTTGCAAAAAAATGATAAATGAGTCGAAAAGAATAGTATGAAGGTGGTAGTGAAGGAAAAAATAAAATATATTACCAAGTGGCTGTTATATTTTCAAACACGCCTCTTTAATTTACAACATTTGTTGCCTGCCACACTAAGCTAAACATAGTATGTGTGTGTCTGTGTAGGTATGTTGCAAGAAATGGTTAAGAAAAAAAAATCATAAATTTAAACAGCAATTGCTGCAAACCAAATCTTAATTATAAATCTAAAGCAGGAAACTGTACAACAAAAACAAATTGCAAAAAAAAAACAAGTAGAAAAGTTAAATTCGACTTGGCCGAATCTATGAATACCCTCCACAATGCCCTTTTTAAGTGATAGTAAATTTTCTAACGTGAAAAAAATAACATTTTTGGTTAGAAATATTTTATTTTGTGTAAAAAAACTTTTTTTATTAATTTTAAAAAAAAAAAAACAATTACTAATTTTTTTTTTGAGTGTAAATTTTTTTTCTGAGTGTAAAATTTTTTTTGAGTGTATTTTTTTTTTGTTTTAGTGTAAAAATATTTTTGTGTGACAAAAATACCTTGTAAAATATTTTTGTAACTTACCAATGTTTTTAAAACATGTTTAACGGGTTTTCAACACGTGAATTTAAGGTGAAACTAATCTGAAATTTACGGTTTTGCTAATAACTTTTGAACCACTGAACCGATTTGGCTGAAATTTAAAACGAACCGGACCAGAGGAACGGCAAACATATATGTTACACTTCAGCACCCTCAGAATTGCCGTTCGAAAGTTACCGTGTGTTTTATCTCGTAAATTCCAGAAAAAACCTTGCCGAAATTCACTCATTTGCTTATAACTTTTGAACCACTGGGCCGATTTCGCTGGATTGCAATACCAACCTGACAAGGTAAATGGCCGACATATATGCCAAACTTTAGGAGCCTCCGTAAAGTCTTTCAAAAGTTAGCGTGTTTTCAACAGACAGACAGACGGACAGACGGACGGACGGACATCGCTAGATAGACTTAAAATCGATCAAGGATCATGAATATATATACTTTACGGGGTCCTAGATCAATATTTCGATGTGTTACAAACGGAATGACAAACTTATATATACCCCCTATCACTAGAGTGGAGGGTATAATAACTACGGAAAATATATAAGAGTAGCGGAAAAAAAATTCAAGAAGAATATGATTTAATACTGAGAAAATCGGAAAGTTGAAAAAATAAAAAATACTGACTCTAATACCGCATAAATGATTTCATTCATTGTGTTTTTTTTTTTAATTTTTTTTATTACTAACTGCCCAGCAGCACAAGTTTTGGAGGACGGAAATTTCTACAAGACTTTCGCTGACATAGCATAGAGCAGTTTTGCCACACTATATTGTACTTAGTACAATGTGAAACCTATATAAAGAAACAGATTTTGAAAGGAATGAAATGAAACTCGAATACAAATTTTGAGACATTTTAACAACACTTCAATTAAGGCTTCGGTACATGCTGCGTCTTAACCGACTTTAACCTCAAGTTGCGAAGTGCTTCACTACTATTTTTGACGAAAATCAGACCTTTTCGAAAAAATCGCTTTTAATCGTCAAAAAATTTACATATTAAGTCTATCTCGAAAATTATGAGAGATATGAGAAAATTACTAAAGACTTTCTTAAACTTGATTGGTTTTCTTGCAAAAAAACGTAAGGAAGTGGGTTTAATTCCCACCACACAGAGAAAACAGTTTAATTGTGCCAGCCGAATTTAAAGCCAACTGCATGGTTTAATTACAACAACCCAAATTTTCGGCTGCAATTACCGAAATTTGTTTAAACCAACAGAAGTTACGTTGTTATAAACAAATTTCGGTTATCGGAATCGAAAATTTCGGTTGTTATTATTAAACCAAGGAGTTGACTCTAAATTCGGCTGGCACAACTAAACTGTTTTCACTGTACAGAACCCTGGGTCAATTTCGCTATAATAATACGACGCGTAGTGTATTATTTTCGTTTTTTTTTATAATCGGCCTTTCAGTAAGTACTTGAGGCAAGATGTTCTTGATAAACACAGAAAGAATTTCAAAAGAATTTCAATCAACAAAAACGCGGATTAAATAATTTTTTTTATTAAAATTCCTGTAATCAACATAATTGTTATACCAATCATCAATCAAACACTTTTTCGATTTTGATCACATATTTTATCAATTTTTTATTTAAAGTCAATCAAAATAATGATTGATTTAATGAATGAATTGTAAGCTTGTGATAAAATTATGAAAAAATGCATCTTTTTGCTTTCCAATATGTTGCCAACAATAAAAAAAAAGTAAAACCAGATTATTTTTTATATTTTTGAATATGGTATGTTGAAAATTTGTAACTCGGCAGTTAAAGAATTCGATTATTTTTTATATTTTTGAATCTGGTAGGTTGAAAATTTGTAATTCAGATTTGTAATTTGTAAGACAGAAAATAAAAAAAAAATTTAATCAAAACATTGATTGACTTATTTAAATTTTGTTGATCAATAGATTTAATTGAATATTTTTAGACAATAATTTTTTGTGTGAAGCACTTGTATCAGATACATTGTCTGATCAAATTTATGACTGAAGAGTTTTGGAAGATCCTTGGAGTTTTAACTCAAGAAGCGTGGCTCGGTTGAGGAAGTTTCTAGATATCTTAAAAGAGCAAACTTGGTAAAATACAAGGGGACTTTTTCTGGGCTTTTGGATAAAGTACCCTTAGCAGAACCGCATAGTTTGACGGAAATTGACTGTTTCGTTGACCATATAAAAAATGTTTGTAATAGGTCCCTGGATGCGTCTTGCCAAACAGTTTGCTGGTCAAATGAGTTGCTGACGAGCAGAGAGTGCTGCAGAAAGACCTTTAATAAAGATAAATCTTCAAGAGCGGATAAGGACTGGTCTGCATACACTTAGGCTGCAAGTTAAGATTTTAAAGAAGATAATCAGAATTGCCAAAAGAGATTTTTGGAAAAACTTCTTTGGAAACATAGAAGACGTTTCCGAGGCATCCAGGATGCGCAAAGTTTTGACTTCTTCTCCTTGCGCCTCGGGATGGTTAGGAGCTAACGTTTTACGTCAGCACACATAGACTATGAGATCCGTTGTGATGCACCCTGGGATACCTAGAGGATCTCAATGGGGTGTTTCCTACCTCCAGTGGGAAGTCCATAACGCCGTTTCAAGCTTTCGACTGTTCTGCCGCCCAAGCATCACAAGTTGCTTCATCTTCTGAAGGTGATGGCATAGTCCCGGTTGAGATGCAGCAATTATCGGACTATATACTTAACAACAATCTGTACACATCATGACGGCACTGAAATCGCCTTGTCAGACGGAGCCAAGTATTTTGTAGTATTTCTAAATAGAAAGTTGAATTTCAGGCGAAATAATTGAGGAAGCAGTTTGACATACGACTCATGTGAGTTCCAGGGTACAGACATTCCAGGGAATTGCAACGCCGATACATGACTAGTAACTACCTTACAGGTTCCAACAGAATTGGAAAGATCAGAGATGGAAAAATAGATAGACTTGGGAGACAAAACGACAGATTTGGCCTTCTCTTAATCAGAATCGCACCAGTAAGCTGATATCACTTCCAAGAGGAGAGTTTTCGACTGTGGTTACCGAACACTTTCTTATAAGAAAGCACGCAGAGCTGTTAAATATGCCGTCAGATTACTTTTGCTTTTTTGCATGGATGAGGAGGAGTTGAAAACTATCGAACACTTTATCTGACCTTGCCCGGCTCTTTCTGATTAAAGACTTGCTTCACTGAGATTGAGGGAGCAGGACGATTTTTCTGATTTCTTAGATGTCAAAATTCAATATTTTAGGAGTTTCATGATGAGCTGAAATTGGTTTAACGGCAGGAACTAGTAGGTTAACCTTTTACAGTTCAGTGTATTCACAACGGACCTCAGAGTCTATGTGAGCTGGCGTAAAACATGTGTTATTTACAACTAAATGTACCAGAATTTATAGCAGATTATCAGATTCTGTGACATTATTAGTATTAAAAAAGTCTTACCCCCCAGTTTCTGTAACACGAACGTCATTCGTCTGCGACGAATTTGAATGTATTTTGTTACAATAACAAAATACATGCTAATTCGTCGTTGACGAATGGCGTTCGTGTTACAGAAACTGGGGGTTAGACTCTGAGAAATTTTTCGTATGGACACAGTTTAAGATTCTGAGACATTTTTAATAGAATTCTAAAAGATTTTTGGACTAAAAAAGTTTAATTTCTTAACCCCTTTTTAAAAAAGAAACAATTCCTTTATAATTCTGCTACCTAATACTTACATCTACCAAGTATCCAACATGTGGCATAATTGTAGCAAAAAAAAAGTAAAATTGTGACAGCCTAAAGCCTTAGGATATTTAAACATAGAAAAAAAAATTGTTGCTACCAGTTTTTTTATTCTCTACGTAAATCTTGCAACTTTATTACATACTATTGCAAATTTTACTTTAGTTTTTCTCTGGAACAGCAGTTTTTGCACACAGCATTTCTTTTCTTCTACTTTTTTTAAAATTTTTTTTTAGAAATTATGACATTTTACTGCAAAGTTTATGTGCATGCAACATCTCGTTATGGTATTAAGTTATTAAAGTTTTTTTTCTGTTTTTGTTGAAATTATTGTATAAAAGTATGCAACATGGCTACTACTTTTGCTCTTGATGGTGCTGCTGTTGCAAGTTACAACCATGTTCTATTTAAATGCTAATTGCTCTATGATAACAGCTTTAAGAAACGTGCAACATGGGAGAAAAAAGTTTAAGTTGAATGAATGCAGGGATTTTTGCAAGGGCTTGCAGGCAGCAGGAGGTGTTTTATTATTGTTTGTTATTAACTGTAAATAATCTATGGATTTTCATCTTTTAATCGTAGTAAAATTTTTTTGTACTGTCTTTGTTATTGTTGCAAACATTGGCAAGTTTTTAAATCTTTTTTATACCCTACACCACACTGTGGTACAGGGTATAATGAGTTTGTGCTGATGTTTGTAACTACCCGAAATATTGGTCCTAGACCCACCTTTAAGTATACCGATCGACTCAGAATCACTTTTTGAGTCGATTTAGCGATGTCCGTCCGTCCGTCCGTCCGTCCGTCTGTCCGTCCGTCCGTCCGTCCGTCCGTCTGTCTGTCTGTCCATGTAAACGGTGTAAACACGATACAGGTCGCAATTTTTAATCAATTGACTTGAAATTTGAAACTTAAGTCTCTCTTGGCCCAAGGACGAAGCCTATTGAAATTGGAAAAAATCGGTCCATATTTAGACCTAGCCCCCATACAAAGGTCCTCTTTAGTTTTGACTCAAATGACTCTAATAACCGTACTGTAGAAGGTATCGCTTTGAAATTTGGATGGTAAACATGTTTTGTCTTCACATATCATCATTCCGAATTTCAAAGAAATCGGACCAGTTCTTCTTGTAGCCCCCATACAAACCACCTTCCCGATTTTCACATAAATGTCTCAAATTTCATGAAAATAGAAAATATTTAATTAAAATTTTGTTTGTGTATGTTAAACGCGTACTTAAATAACCTTATCAAACCTGATAATCATCGGACCAGTTTTGGACTCAGGCCCCTTGTGAAAATTTTGCCCGATATTCAGTTAAAGCGGTTTATTGTCAACAAATAGAAGCCTATTTCACTCAAATTTGATTTGTGAGTGTTTTCTTCACTTATTAAAGGTTTTACAACATATAGATCTAATCGATCCATGGGACCCATTTTCCGGGAAACCTTGGTGTAGGGTATTATATGGTCGGTCTTGACCGACTATAATTTTCTTACTTGTTTTTTTATTTTATTTAGTTTGACAATTGCATTAAAAACTTTATGGGTTTTTTTTATAATATTTATTATTGAAACGTGTCAAATTATTTAAATGATAAGATGGAAAATGAGAAAGAAAATTTGGATTAATGGTCAATTATGAGATTTACATAAAATCTGGTTAGGTTAAGGTGTTAAAAAAGAAAGCCCGTTTTTCTTTTTTAACACCTTAACCTAAAAATTAGAAAAATAGTTAAATATTCAAACCTAACTGACATTTTTCAAAACTTGAAAAATTGTTGTAAGGCGCCCTTTCGTATTTTCAATAAGTCTTTAACACAGTTAATATAAAAAGATGTTTATTGTTTGGAATTCAGTTTACAATTAAACGTGTGAAGTAAAAGAAAAACTATACAAAAAGAAAAAAAAATTAAAAAGCTAAATATATGCAAGTGTGTGTGTGAAGTTTGGAAGTGTTGCATTGTCATTCAAATAGAGTTGCCATTTCAACACTCCCTCTCAATGAACATTTCCAAAAAACACTAGTTGATAAAAAAAAAAGTAATTAATACATTTCAAATTAATCCAAGCATCCTGACGAATTTTTCATGGCTCGGTTTTGGTAGGTTCTTCGTGAAGACATCGGCTACATTTTCGGAGCTGCAACAATAATTCAATTCGATGGCACCTTTGCGGAAGACATCTCTAATATAATGATATTTAATATCAATATGTTTACTCCTCTGATGGTAAACCGGATTCTTAACCAGGTTTATTGCACTAACGTTGTCTGCGTTGATGACAATGGCACTTGGACAACTAAGTTGCATATCACCTAGTAGCTTTACTAAATATGTGGCCTCCTTCGATGTGGACGAGAGTGACATATACTCAGCCTCCGTACTGCTAAGTGCCACAGTTGCCTGTTTTTTCGATTCGTATGAAAAAACTGCTACTGCTAATAAAAACGCATATCCTGTATAGGATTTTCGATCAGTTGTGTCTCCACCCCAATCTGCATCCGTATAGCACTCCAAGGGCTTACCAGTTTTTTGATATGTCAACTGTTTATCCTTCGTTGTAGACAAATATCGTAATATTCTTTTGGCAGCCACCATATGTTCCACATGTGGATCATTATTACGTTGTGAAAGTTTACATACTGAATGCAATATATCAGGTCTTGTGTTTATTGCTATATACATAAGTGAACCGATAAGTGATTGATATTGTGTTTGGTCAACCTTCTGGCAGTCATCATTATCACATCTGACTTGATGTTTCGGATCGAGAGGTGTTGTTGTAGGTCTGCATGTTGTCATGTTGTGCTCTTGCAAAAGTCTCCTTATTTGGGATTTCTGACTAATAGATATTGTGCCTTTATCGCCGACACGATCAACTTCAAGGATCAAAAAATTTCTCACAGGACCCTTGTCCACCACCTTCACTGCACCAGCAATCAAACGCTTTACGTTTTCTATCTCGCCGATATCCGAACTTGCGATCAACAAGTCATCTACGTAAACGGCAATAATGTTGATCGTATCCCCATAGTGCTTAATATACACGCAAGGCTCGCTATCACATGATTGGAAACCTATTCCCCTCAATATTTTATCCAATTTAAAATTCCACTGCCTTCCTGACTGCTTTAACCCATAAAGCGCCTTCTTCAACTTTAGAACGTGGTGTGGAAATTGTGAGTCTACAAATTTTTTCGGTTGAGTCATGTAGACCTCATCGTTTAACTCGCTGTTTAAGTAGGCAGATGAGACATCCATTTGATGCAGATAAAGTTCATACTCGGCAGCAATAGCAAAAACCATTCTTATTGTTTCGTAGCGAACTACCGGCGAATAGGTTTCGGTATAATTCACGCCATATTTCTGAGAGCAACCTTTTGCAACAAGTCTTGCCTTAAATCGTTCGATCTCATCTTGTTCATTCCTTTTAATAGCAAAACCCCATTTGTTGGACACAGCCTTTTGTCCAACGGGAAGTTCTGTTAATTCCCAGGTAGAATTTTTCATTAGTGCATCATATTCGGCTTGCATCGCTTTCCACCACTCATGACGATAATTGCTGCTTAAAGCCTCTTCAACCGTTTCAGGCACCTTTAAATCATCTTCCGAATATATAAGACCCAATACGTTGTATTCCTTTTTGGGTCTGCCTGGACCACCTGATCGGAGTATACGCGGTCTACCTGGACCTCTTGAAATCGGAGCCAAATTTTCATTATCATCCGCAGATTCGAATTCACCTTCACTACGATCTTCATCATCCGATTTTGTTGAGTCTTCATCAATAGCCACCTTATCACGAGCACTCTCATTTTCCATCTCACCCTTTTTACAATCGTTCTCAGTTGTTTCATTTTCAAAATTATTAATTTTTAAAGGAATTTCCATTTCGACGCATTGGCTTTCGGATGGTTCAACAAAATATACATCCCGACTTACAATCAACTGTAGTGTTGCCCGATCATACAATCGGTATGCCTTTGACGTATCTGAGTATCCAACCATTACGTACTCTTTACCTTTGGGTTTAAATTTACCCTTTTGTCGCTTGTCCAAAGCGATAGCCACAGAACCAAATATTTTCAAATGGCCCACATATGGTTTACTGCCATTAAATATTTCATACGGTGTAGCGCCATATAGTGCTCGAGTAGGAGCTCTATTTCGCAAATATGCAGCGGTATAAACTGCCTCAGCCCACAAATGTTCACCAAGATTTGCACCGACCAACATACACCTTGCCATTTCGATTAGTGTGCGGTTGAATCTTTCGGCAACGCCATTTTGTTGCGGAGTATATGGCACCGTCAATTGACGTACTATTCCCTTCTCCTTCAAGTAGTTGTCAAAAGCATTATTTACAAACTCGGTACCATTATCACTTCTGAGAATTTTTATCTTCTTTCCAGTTTGACGTTCAATCATGGTAAGATATTCTTGAAATTTACTGAATACTTCATCCTTGCCCTTTAGAAAGTATACCCAAACGTAGCGTGACTTGTCGTCGATAAACGTAAGCAGATACCTGGCACCACCAATAGAATTTTTATTCATTGGTCCGCAAACGTCCGTATGAATAATTTCCAAAACATCATCACTACGGGTTTCAGAAGAACTAAATGGCTTTTGTGTACATTTGCTCTTTAAACAAGATGAGCACTGGATTTCTGCTGGTATTTGTAGATTCATCCCACGTACTAGTTGTTTATTTACCAATTCTCTCATACTACCAAAATTGAGGTGACCATATCGGGAATGCCATTTCATTGCCTCATCAGATGATTTCCTCGCAAAGAACAATTTGTTATTATTTGTTTCAAATATAAAAAGATCACGTACCTTATTTGCACGTAGGGTGACTCCCCCGTGCTTGTCCTTAACCTCGACGAAGTTTTTATCAAACACCACAGTTTGACCAAATTCCACGGCTTTAGCAACAGAAACAAAATTGCATTGCAATCCGGGTACAAACAAAACGTTAACCAATGTAATGCTATTTCCATCAATAGTAAAACGCACAGTGCCTTTACCCTCAGCTCGCATGCAATTATCACCAGCAAGCATGATTGTTTCACTATGTGGCTCAAACTCATCAAACATTTTACGGTCGCAGCACAAGTGTGATGACGCCCCACTGTCAATGCACCATGCATTAACATGCAAATCGCTGTTGGTTACTGTTGAAAATAACGAATTTTTATTGTTGTTGTTGTTGTTGCTGCTATTTTGTTGTCCCTTTTGATCATTTTCTCTTTTTTGATCTCTACAATTAGCTGCGTAATGGCCTTTACGTTTACAGTTATAGCATCGGATGTTTTTCATGTTGTTGTTGTTATTGTTGTTGTTGTTAAACTTGCCATTTGTCTTATTTGTATTTTTGTTGTTCTGAGAATATTTATTTCTGGTACAGTTACCGTCGCGTGCCATAAATGCCTGTACTGTAGCTTCTTCATTGTTATTAACTTTTTTCCTCTCACCTTCTTCAATTAACTTTACTTTCAATGTTGTTAGGGAGGGAAGTTCGTCCCGTGATTCGAGGGCAACTACCAGAGGCTCATACGATTTTGGGAGACTAGCAAGAAGCATGATTATAAACAACTCATCTTTGAGAGATACTCCCGTCTCCGACAATTTTTCAACGATTGAAGAAAAATTACAAATATAACGCTGCATGCACTCACCATCAGTCATACGCATGTTTAAAATTTGTTTAAACAATGTAACCTTTCGAACTGGCCCTTTTGGACGATGAACCTCTTTAAGAGTATTCCAGGCGTCTTTGGATGTCTTACTATTTTTAACATGTGCAATTTGCATTGGAGTTATACTCAAGATTATTGTCGCCATCGCCTTTTCATCTTTGGCGTTCCACGCTGCAATCGCTGCCACATTTGCAGGAGTATTCTCCGGTTTAACGCCATCCGACACCAACGACCACAGCTCTTGGTGTACCAATACACTCTTAACTTGGATATTCCAAGCATCGTAATTGGACTCATCCAATTTTTCGATATTAAAAAGGGAACTGCTCATGGTGTATACAAATGTTCTTTCCTTTAAATTAAAAACTTTACTCTCTTTTATGTCTCTAATATCTGGGCCCATAACCTGTTGTAAGGCGCCCTTTCGTATTTTCAATAAGTCTTTAACACACAGTTAATATAAAAAGATGTTTATTGTTTGGAATTCAGTTTACAATTAAACGTGTGAAGTAAAAGAAAAACTATACAAAAAGAAAAAAAATTAAAAAGCTAAATATATGCAAGTGTGTGTGTGAAGTTTGGAAGTGTTGCATTGTCATTCAAATAGAGTTGCCATTTCAACAAAAATCCTAGTAAGGGTTGCAAATTTACAACTCTCGAGTAAAAATTTTAGGGATCAGTACTGATCTTTTAAATCTCCGATCAGTACTTATCTTATTTGGATCAGTACTGATCTTTCAAATTTTGGATCAGATGTGATATATAAGAATATATATAAACATTTTTACTCGGGCTGTGTAAGAAATTACAACTGTATTACAAAAACATTTTTTGATTAAATAGATTAAAATGATTCCCATTTTTTCTTCCTAAATATACACTCAAAAAAAAAAATATTGTAAAACTAGCAAAAAAAATGGTTAAAATTAGCAAAAAAAACTGTAGTTTTGGACGTTGCAAAAATTTTGGTAATATTAGCAAAACCATTTTGCTAATCAAAAAATTAGGAAAAAATGGTAAAATTACAAGAATACCATTTTATTTTTGTAAAAAATCAACCTTGTAAAATTATCAAAAAATATGGTAAAATTACCAAAAAAAAAATGGTAAAATTGAAATAGATAAAAAAAATTTGTAATTTGGTAAAAAAAACTGTTTTATTTAGTAATTTTTTTTCTCTGATTAGTAGTTGATTTAAAATTTGGTGAATATACTAGAAATTTTTTTGCCTGTTTTTGAGCACCACATTCTTTAAATGTAGTAATAGCAGCATATTACTTCAGTTGTTGGATGGTTTCTTCGGCTTGATGGTGGCAGCATCTTCTTTTGCCTTCTTCTCAGCAGCTGTAGTTGCAGTAACTGGACTTCCAACAACATCAAAATCCAAAATGATTTTTTTTTCACTTAAACACTTTAAACAAAAAATTTAAAGAACAACACTTCACTTTTTTTATTTTTTTTTGCGTCATTTTTTTAGCTTAAGTAGAACAAATGAGATTTGCGTAGTAGTCTACACAAGAAATTTCTTACATTTTCAGGTAAAATTTGTAAAAAATTAACAATTTTTTTCGAATTTTTAATTTTTTTCACATGTATTTAAAAAAAAAAATAAAAAAAAACTTTTGGATATTGAAGATTAGATATCTAACTATGTGTTAAAATTTAAAAAAAATAATTTTTCAAAATTATTAACTTTTTATTAACAATTTAGGTGGCAAATTTTAAAAAAATTTTATATAAAATTACCAAAAAATATGGTAAAATTAGCAAAAAATATGGTAAAAAATACTAAAAATTGTGTAGCCTATTTTTCAGCGCACATGCAGTTGATGGATGGCTACTTTGCTATGGCGTTGGCAGCATCATCAATCTGCAATGATTTTTTTCACACTAGAACACTTGAAACTATTTTTTTTTAAACTAAGAAAAAAAAATAAAAAGTATTACCATTTCTTTAAGGAAAATACTAATATTTTTGCTAAAATTATAGTAAAATAAACAAGTAGAAAAATTTAATTCGACTTGGTCGAATCTATGAATACCCTCCACAATGTTATCTGATAGTAATTTTCTAAAAAAAATTTAAAAACATTGCATTACAAATTTTTTATTAGAAATATGTATATTATTTTGAGTCAAACTTTCTTTTAATCAATCAAATTTTTTTGAGTGTACAATTTTTTTGACTGTCAACATTTTTTTGAGTCTGCCATTTCATTCAAAAAAATAATAATGTGTAAATTTTTTTTTTTGAGTGTAACATTTTTTTTTCTGAGTGTAAATTTTTTTTGAGTGTAAATTTTTTTTAATGTACAAATTCTTTGAGTAACAAATTACTTTGTAAAATATTTTTGTTGTTTTATACCTACATATATGTAATACAAAAAAAACTATTTCACATATTTTCCTCTTTTTATATTACCATCCTTTTCTTTAAAAACCAAAAACAAATTAACATTCAATCATACACATACTTTATTTGATTTTTTCCCGTTACATACAGTTACACTAACAATAACAAAACAATAACAAATATTTACTTGTCTAACAACTAAACTGCACTCCACGACAAGAAAACAAACAACAACAAGTTTTACAAAACTGGTATTTCACCATGCTATTAAAACTTGTTTAACGAGTTTTCAACAGTTTAAGGTGAAACAAATCTGAAATTCAGTGCATTGCTTATAACTTTTGAACCACTGAACTGATTTTGCTGAAATTCAAAACCGAACAGCCTTGGGGAACAACAAATATATGTGCTAAGCTTCAGTCCCCTCAGAATTGTCTTTCGAAAGTTATAGTGGTTTTAATCTTGTAAATTCGAAAAATACCCTTCCCGAAATTTACTATTTTGCTCATAACTTTTGAACCACTGGACCGATTTCGCTGGATTGCAATACCAACCTGACCCGGTAAATGAAGAACATATATGTCAAACTTCAGGAGCCTCCGTAAAGTCTTTCAAAAGTTAGCGTGTTTTCAACGGACAGACAGACAGACAGACGGACGGACGGACGGACGGACGGACGGACATCGCTAGATCGACTTAAAATCGATCAAGGATCATGAATATATATACTTTATGGGGTCCTAGACCAATATTTCGATGTGTTACAAACGGAATGACAAACTTATATATACCCTCTATCACAAAATATAGTAAAAATACCAAAAAATTATTGTATTTTACCAATAGTAAATTGCCCAAAAAACTGTAAAAGTTAAATTTTTACAATTTTTTTTGCTAAAGTTTGGTTGAAGTAAATTTCAACACCTTTTACTAATATTTTGACTAAGTTATTTTTTTGAGTGTACGTATAAAAAGCTGATTTTAATCTAACACACTTACAGTGACAATCGTAGAGTGCTGACGAAGGAAGGGTGGCTTCTTCCGAAAGCTGTCGACATCTCCACTTAGCCTGTGTTGTCAATTAATTTTTTTCAGATTTTCTCATTGTACAACAAAAATTATTATTTCTCAGAAATAATTAATATGAACGGACTCAAACCAAAATAACTAAAAATTCAGTTAATTTCTAAAATATTTATTGAAATTTAAAAAAATATCAACTGAATATTTTAAAAAATCATTTGAAATTCGAAAAGGCTCAATAGAAATTTGCAAAATATCAATTGAAATTATTAAAATTTCATTTGAAATTCGAAAAAGATCAATTGAAGTTTGTTAACCCTTTCACTCCCCTTGTACACTACAGTGTACACATCTTTAAAAATCATTAAAAATAAACCGTCCAACATTTTTGTGTTTTGTTTGGACAAGATTGATCATTGAAGGGTTATCTTTACGATAGATGTGTCCGGAAAAATAAATTTGCAATCCGGTGGGCTCTACACGCAATATTTGTTGGCAAAATGGAAATTTTTCATATAACGTAAAAAAATTGCAAAACAAAACAAAACAAACGTTAAAAAATTCTCAAAAATCGAATAATAATCGTAAAAGCTTTTCGTAGAACTTTTCGGTACAAAAAATACAAAATTCGAATTCCGGAAAAATGTTCACTCGTTCGGGAGATATTGCATGTGAAAGCTTTAAGTTTGGTTGGAAATAACTCCGATAGGGGGCGCGGTAGACCAACGAAATCAACAAAATGTTTTTAATTTGCCTAGATCTACATTTTCACAAATTTTGGTCAACAAATTCCTAGTCAAAAAAAAGTCGGTAGTGAAAGGGTAAAAGATAAATTCTAGTGTAAAATTCAAAGTTTCTTGTGGAAGTTCCAAGATTTGAAAATTTAACATTCGAATTTCAATAGAATTTTAATGAATATTTTACAAACTACAATTGATTAGGTTAGGTTAGGTTGTAAGTGGCTGCTTACGTTTGACGTCAACACACTTAGACTCTGAGGTCCATTGTGATGCCAAAGGACTGAAATAGGTTTCCCTACTAGTCCCTGCAGTTAAACCAGTTTTTAAACCAATAAAATTATAAACTCCAAGGTATTGAATTTTGACATTCGACAAATCAGAAAGATCGTGCAGCTCCCTAGAGCTGCACGATCTGACTAGAAAGTGGCGGACAATGGCAGATGTAGTGTTCGGTAGTTTCCATCTCCTTTTCATCCATGCAACTCCGACAAAAGTCATTTGACGGCACATTTAACAGCTCTGCGTGCTTCCCTATTAAATAGTGTCCGGTATTTACAGCAGCCACCGTCGAAAACTCTCCTCTTGGAAGCAAAATCAGCTCACTTGTGCGCTTCTGATTAAGAGAAGGCCAGATCTGTCATGTTGTCTTACACGTCCATTCATTTCCCCATTTGTGATTAGTCTCCGTCGCGAAACAAAGCCGTAGGCTTTGCTAGCAATTTTATATATAGGCATACCAATACATTCCAATTCTGTTGTGACCTGTAAGGCAGTTCGCAGTCCTGCAATTTCATCAGCTTTGCAATTTCTTGGAATGTCTGTGTGCCCTGGGACCCAAATAAGTCGTATGTCTAACTGACATCTCATTTAAAAACTTTCGGCAGTTAAGGGTAGATCTAGTTTTCAGAGACATTAACTCCAGGGACTTGACAACGGTCTTATATAAACTCATTTAAAGATGTGTGGCAGTTAAGGGCAGATACAGTTTCCTTTTGCCTCCAAAGTGGGCCACCAGGCAATGATTCCATTTTGGGCTAAAGCCCCATCACTTTTCAATGGTTTTTTTTACAGAATTTTAAAGCAATCGTTGCTTTTCTCACCGGTTCCTCAATATTACGTCTAAAATTCGACTTCCTATCAAGTAATACTACAAGATACCTTGCTCTATCTAAGAAGGCAATTTCAATCCCGTCCATACAAATAGGATCAAAATCAGGAATATTATTTTTCTTTGTAAACAAGACAAGCTCTGTTTTACTTTGCAAATCATGATTATCTCCCAGACCAAAGTCTCTTGTCTATCTAGAGTCTAGACCAGCGACAGGCAAAAGCACTACGCGGCGTTTTTGCTCTCACACTTACATGCTCTCATACATTAAACAAAAACAAAAAAACACAATTTTCTCCTCTCTTCTGGTTTAAAATATATTTAGAGAAATAATCAATAAATAATTTTAATGTCAAATTCTTGTTTAAGGAACATTATTTGGTAAACCAGAATGCTTAGTTTGTCACTCTTCACTAAATATTACATTGCTAGACATTTTACCAATATCGTTTATTTTCCTTTTTGATTTTTTAATTGGATTAATGTATTCTTATTTTTACTACAAGTTTCTTTTGGTGCATTGAGTATGAGAGTGCTACATGTTACACACACCAATACAAAATATAATAGTATGTGTTTGCCTATCGATCTAGACAGATCTTTCAAAGAACCCTGAAGAATGTCCCTAAATGTTGGCACGTGCTTTACCGCTAGCGCGACATCGTAATTAGTAAAAAAAAATATTTAAAAAAATCCCCAAAACTTTTTTTTGTTAAAAAGAAAACTGCAAAAAAAATTTTGGTATGAAAAAATGTTTGTTTCTGAAATTTTGTTCAGATTTGTCAACCAGCAGCAAAATAAAAGCATTTTGTATTTTTAGGTTATGTTGATTGTACCAAGATTTTGGAGGTGTTTTAACATTTTCGTTTAAAACTTTTGCACCGCTGAACCAATATTGCTCAAATGCAATATAAAACTTCTAGAAACAACAACAAGTAAGCATAATAAGTTACAGTCACATCCGTGTAATATTTAGGCTGTAATCGACATTTGAAGGGCTTACTGCAAAAACTTGATAACCAACATTTTACTTTTTGGTGTTTTTTGCCTTCTATTGATGTCCCATTGACAGATTTTTGGCAGAAGTCTTGCTTAAACCCTTCGCACAAGTATCTTGAGAATGAAAGTTCTGCAAAATATCTATTTTTTGCATTATTTTAAAATTTTTAAGGCAAACACCACCATAAAATGAAATGTTGCTTATCGAGTTCTTATACTAAGCCCTTCATTTCAACAGACGGGCATCGCTAGAATTTCCAATTTTGATACCCTTAATTTAATATATCAGCACGATCAACCAGTAAGATATGGCAGTTTAATTTTTCAAATACATTTTGATTCCTAAACAATACTTCAAAATGTTTCCCATATTGCAATACAGAAAATTAAAACCAAATTTTGCAGACTTATTTCCTTCACCAAAAACTTTTGTATTTTACTAACAATATGCAATCTTACAATACAAGTATTTGAAAAAGTACATATTTTTTTAACTTTTAAATACTTCTGTCAATTTCTTTTAGATTATATTGTATTTCAAAAACAATCCTTAAAATTGTTTTTCTTTTTATTAAAAAATAAATAAACTTTTTAACGAAAATCTGCCTGTTGTTTTAAAAAATAAAAAAGAATAAACTTTTAACATGTACTAGGAACAAAAAAATAAGAGTTGTGATAATATTTGCAAAACTATTTACATTTGAGTGGTTCCAAGTGCAGAAAATATAAATAAACAACAAAATCTGCAAAAAAAAATAAATAAAAGGAAGGGTAAAAGTAAATCTAGAATGCGTTTAGATTGTTAAGAAAACTGGGGTATGGACTAGAGATTCAGAGACTTTTTGCATGATACGAATTCACACTTGGAGCTTTCTATTTAGCCATACAATGTGCCTTTAACGAAGTCAGTATGAAGACAATAATTAACGCCATGGACATGACCCACATTAGGTGATGATGTCGTGAGGTGACAGCAGAATGGAGACTTGCAAACCGAAAATACGACATAGAACGTCCTAATCGAGAATTTTAGATAAACCAGCGGAGAATTGAACTCTTATGTCGACAGCCAGGCTGCTCTAAAAGCTCTTAGAAGCTTTTGTATCAAGTCGAAAGTAGATTTTTAGAATGCTTTTCGAATGCTCAAGGGAACGAAAGATATTTGATATTTCTGTACATATCGATCCACTAATCCAACACTTAAAAGCTTTACCCGATAATCTGAACAGAGAGAAGGAGTATAACTGGCGCTTTGAGAACAACATCAGTCGACTCTATTGACGCTTTATTGCACTTTTAACCAATTGATATGTTTGCAAAAGGCGAGGCTTACAAAGCTTGCCTCAGACTCAAAGAGTGAAATTGGTTCAAGTATCGGAAAATTGGACACAGTAACATGGCTAATATAGACCATATTCACTCTGATGATTATTTAGCGCCCAAATTTTTTTTCGACCGGATATACGAAGTTCGATTTCCGGATCTAGAATGCTGGTCGATCTGGCAGGAACCTCCTGCGAACTCGATAAATATCTTTACAGATGCTTCGAAGCAATCGCATGGTGTGTGAGCTGGTTTCACGATATTTGAACTAGACCAACACTTATCTTTTTACCCGCAGACTCTCGTATCTTTCAGGCCCAAATAGATGCTATATCAAAATCCGTGGAATATATGGCAAGGGAAAAGGGGCAACCCTAAATTTCTAGGTGGATAGTCAGTCCTCTCTAAAGGCACTCTTGAGCTACCAAATTAAATCAAAAACTGTTCTAAAGTGTTATGAGAATTTAAAACAGCTGTGCTTAAGTAATAAAGTTACCTTATTATGCGTACCAGGGCACGAAGGAATAGAAGGAAACGAGAACAAAGATGAACTAGAGAAACTTAGAGCGAAAGGTATAACTACCACCATAATGCTTTCACCGCCACTCCAGCATTACAAACTAAATTCCAAAATTCAAAAAATTCCCTTACTGTCGTCAAGGCAAATCGAAAATGGAAAGAACTTCGGACAAGTCGTATAAGCAGAATTTTGAGGCCAATGCTATAATTTAAGAGGGACAAAATTCTTTCTTTCACTCACAAGAATAGAATGTCGTATGCATGCGGACAGGTTCAATAACGGGACACTGTCTTGTTGGGAAACATGCCAAAAACATGAATCTTATTACGGACGCAAGCTGCAAAAGGTGCGAGACACCAGGCGTTGAGGAGTCCATTGAACACATCCTGTGTCACTGCCCGGCTTTGGCACGAACTCGACTATCAATTATAGGAAGTTCACAGTTCGAGACTTTGGAGGAAATTCCGAGTGTAGACCTGAAAAGTTTCAAGCAATTTTCAATGAAGGTCAATGTATTTAGTTTACTTCGATAAGCGGAAAAGTTTTATGTTATCGCTATGGACTAATTCGTCTATTTGGAGTGCCGTTTTGGCATCGCCACCCCAACCTAACCTTACAACAGTGTCGATCAGTAGAATATTGCTACAATCTGAAGAAAACTATTTCCTCTCACTTGCCAGATAGAACTTCCGAGCACCTTCTAGAGCGATCACCGGTTACTGCCTTACTTATTTCCGATTCCTGGGACTTATTTCCGATTCCAGCTGTAGGAGGTGCAAAGAACCTAACATTGCTTTGGTCAGAGCCCGCCTGCACATATAGAGCAAACATGTCTTCGAGAAGTTAAAAACTTTTCGAATGTCGACCTGAGGCAAATAATGGAATTCACCATGAGGACTAAAGCAGTCTATCAGCGTCGCTCAAGAATTATTGTGGTTTCACATATGGACCGTCCGGTCTTTATGAGGAGCTCTAACATAACCAAACCAAATAATGGTCATATTAACTAAAAACTTAAATTATGGTCCCTAAACCAAAAAAAAAAGAGATCGAGAAGTGATTGTCAGTGTATTTCCATGGCGAACAGAAAATGGAGTGAATTAAGTATAAACAGAATCATCTACGAAGAACTCGCTAACTACTTTTTCTCAATAGAAGGGCATGTCGTTTACTCACGGTAGTGGTCACAGGGCACTGCCTACTTGCTTTCCACGCAAGAAAAATTTTAGGCAAAACAGAACTCGAGAATCTGGAAGAAATCACATTTATGGACTTTATGTCTGTTAAACTGTTTGCAACATGGATTAACGCGTTTTCTCCTTGTCGCTGAAGGAACATGTGGTATTGCTATGGACCAGCCGGTCTATGCGAGGAGTTCAAAATTTAAAGCTTCGCCACCCCTAACCTAACCTTAGCAAAAAAAACCTTCCGAAAAGTTATCTTGTGGAATTTTTATTTAAGTTGGGTAAAAATGTGTATTTCGGTACTTTTTCTATCTTAATGTAGGATCATCGAGCGCAAAAAAAAAACATTCTTAAAAAATTACTTTTTAGAGTGTAGTTTGGTACTTTTTCGATCTACTGAAATAATGGTCATAAAAACTTGATTTTAAGTATGTTGAATCCTCCATCGAAACAAAACATTCTGAAAAAAGACTTTTAGACATTTCTTAAACTAATAGGGTAAAAATGGGTAAAAAAATGTACTTTGGCACTTATTTAATTTCCTGACATAATGATTTGGAACGAAAGCTATATAATGAATGAAACAAAACGGAATTGGAAACGAAATGGAATAGAACGGGAAATGAGAAAGGATGTAATGGAATGGGAAACAACTAGGAATGTTTTTACTAAAAAATGCATTTAATCAAATTCCCCGAAATCTAGATTCTTTCATAGGGCAGTAGAAATTTTTCTCATTTTATATAAGATAGTATTATGGGTTAAAATTAAAAAAAAAATCGTGAATTCGGGATCAACGGTATTATATTAATTTGTTTATTGAAATCAGTTGTGACAAACTTAAATGACCATAATTAAATAAAAATAATATTCAGTAGAAAAGTATTTCAAAAATTTTATATGATTTATTATTTAACAAAACAAGTCATTTAAAGTGGCGCCCAACGTGGGGCAACATAACAGCACCTCTGGTAAATTCGAAAATCTTTTAGATTTTAATACAAAGTCTCTCAGATTCTGAGACATTTTTTCTATAAAGAAAAAGTCTCAGATTCTGAGACATTTTTTCTATATAGAAAAAGTCTCAGATTCTGAGACATTTTTTCTATATAGAAAAAGTCTCAGATTCTGAGACATTTTTTCTATATAGAAAAAGTCTCAGATTCTGAGACATTTTTTCTATATAGAAAAAGTCTCAGATTCTGAGACATTTTTTCTATATAGAAAAAGTCTCAGATTCTGAGACATTTTTTCTATATAGAAAAAGTCTCAGATTCTGAGACATTTTTTCTATATAGAAAAAGTCTCAGGTTCTGATATATTTTCCCATATAATGAAAAAGTCGCAGATTATGAAAAATCTCAGATTAAGGGTTATATTAATTTGTTTGTTGAAATCAGTTGTGACGAACTTAAATGACCATAATTAAATAAAATTAATATTCAGTAAAAAAGTATTTCAAAAATTTAATATGATTCATTATTTAACAAAACAAGTCATTTAAAGTGGCTCCCAACGTGGGGCAACTTAACGGCACCTCTGGTAAATTCAAAAATCTTTTAGATTTTCAGACAATCTAAACACTTTATTATTTGAAATTGTATTGGTATCTATTCGACAGTGAACATGCATATGCATTAAACTTTTATTTACGCGAAATAAGAAAAGTTTTTGTTTTTTCCTTTTCTCCAAAGTGGAAAAATTAAATTTGTTTTAGACAAAAGTACTGCGAAACTTTTTATTTTCAAATTGCGGCGTTATTTTTTTTTTTGGAAAAAAAATCGTTTTAACTCAAGTTTAAGTAATATTAAATATTTGATTAGTTTTTGTTTAAATTTTTTTTTTCTCAAAACAATTTAGCTTATTCATGTTATTTTAATAACATTTTACAAATTAATATGACTATGTAATTTCAATGACATTTTATTAACTAAATTTTGTATAAAACTAACAAAACTGCTTAGGCAGGCAGTTTATTTGCTGCTAATCAAAAACAGGCAAACTATAGTGATTATCATTGACATACACTTACAAAAATAGATATCAAAAGCAAAAGTAAGGATTTAGTTTTATGTCAGCAAGTATCAACAATAGCAAGGATAAACCCACAAAATGACTCAGATTCTAAGACTTTTTTTTATAAAGAGTATTTTTCAGATTCTGAGATATTGTTTTCTATACAGAAAAGTCTAAGATTTAGAGAACTATTACCTATACAGAAAAAGTCTCAGATTCCGAGAAATTTTTCCTATAAAAGTCTCAAATTCTGAGACATTTGTTCTATGTCTTAGATTCTGAGACATTTTTTCAATATAGAAAAGTCTCAGATTCTGAGACGTTTTTTCTATATAGAAAAAGTCTCAGTTTCTGAGACGTTTTTTCTATATAGAAAGAGTCTTAGATTCTAAGACATTTTTTCTATATAGAAAAAGTCTCAGATTCTGAGACATTTTTTCTATATAGAAAAAGTCTCAGATTCTGAAACATTTTTTCTATATAGAAAAAGTCTCAGTTTCTGAGACGTTTTTTCTATATAGAAAGAGTCTTAGATTCTAAGACATTTTTTCTATATAGAAAAAGTCTCAGATTCTGAGACATTTTTTCTATATAGAAAAAGTCTCAGATTCTGAGACATTTTTTCTATATAGAAAAAGTCTCAGATTCTGAGACATTTTTTCTATATAGAAAAAGTCTCAGATTCTGAGACATTTTTTCTATATAGAAAAAGTCTCAGATTCTGAGACATTTTTTCTATATAGAAAAAGTCTCAGATTCTGAGACATTTTTTCTATATAGAAAAAGTCTCAGATTCTGAGACATTTTTTCTATATAGAAAAAGTCTCAGATTCTGAGACATTTTTTCTATATAGAAAAAGTCTCAGATTCTGAGACATTTTTTCTATATAGAAAAAGTCTCAGATTCTGAGACATTTTTTCTATATAGAAAAAGTCTCAGATTCTGAGACATTTTTTCTATATAGAAAAAGTCTCAGATTCTGAGACATTTTTTCTATATAGAAAAAGTCTCAGATTCTGAGACATTTTTTCTATATAGAAAAAGTCTCAGATTCTGAGACATTTTTTCTATATAGAAAAAGTCTCAGATTCTGAGACATTTTTTCTATATAGAAAAAGTCTCAGATTCTGAGACATTTTTTCTATATAGAAAAAGTCTCAGATTCTGAGATATTTTTTCTATATAGAAAAAGTCTCAGATTCTGAGACATTTTTTCTATATAGAAAAAGTCTCAGATTCTG
The DNA here is from genome assembly GCA_963921195.1 of Pegoplata infirma. Taxonomy (NCBI): domain Eukaryota; kingdom Metazoa; phylum Arthropoda; class Insecta; order Diptera; family Anthomyiidae; genus Pegoplata; species Pegoplata infirma. The sequence continues at coordinate 199,356,590 of OY992539.1, forward strand.
AGACATTTTTTCTATATAGAAAAAGTCTCAGATTCTGAGACATTTTTTCTATATAGAAAAAGTCTCAGATTCTGAGACATTTTTTCTATATAGAAAAAGTCTCAGATTCTGAGACGTTTTTTCTATATAGAAAAAGTTTCAGATTCTGAGACATTTTTTCTATATAGAAAAAGTCTCAGATTCTGAGACATTTTTTCTATATAGAAAAAGTCTTAGATTCTGAGACATTTTTTCTATATAGAAAAAGTCTCAGATTCTGAGACATTTTTTCTATATAGAAAAAGTCTCAGATTCTGAGACATTTTTTCTATATAGAAAAAGTCTCAGATTCTGAGACATTTTTTCTATATAGAAAAAGTCTCAGATTCTGAGACATTTTTTCTATATAGAAAAAGTCTCAGATTCTGGACATTTTTTCTATATAGAAAAAGTCTCAGATTCTGAAACATTTTTTCTATATAGAAAAAGTCTCAGATATATAGAAAAAGTCTGAGATTCTGAGACATTTTTTCTATATAGAAAAAGTCTCAGATTCTGAGAACAAGGCCTTAAGAATTCAACATCCCCGATTGTGAACCACTGTTAAATTAAAATTTTGCAATCAAATTTTATCAATAGATTTCCTTTTTTTTATATTTCACTGCATACTTCAAGGATGAGTTTGAATATTTTTAAACAACACACATTGTGCTTTAATTACACTAATTAAGATTTACTTTTTGATTTTTTCTATATATAAAATCAAGTAAAAGACCATCATACCAACCCATTCGCTCAACTCATCACAATATCCATCATACCCTTAAAACTTGTAACATATTTTTCCCCACTTTTCTTGTTGCAAATCTATCACTCGTTTTTATACAGACTACTACATATTTCCCATCATTTCAGCAGAGCGAGGGGGGTTGCACAAACAATTTTTGTTACAAATTAATTGTTGTTCATTAGTTCGTTTAAAATGCTGATTCAGTATTCATCATTATTGAAGATTAATATACCGTTACATTGTCTGTGACAGCTCACCATTCAATATGTATTTTGTATACGGATGGTGTATCATCAGCAGAATCATTATTATCACCAACAAAATATCATGGGCATCAAACGGCAGCCATACATTCAGTGGCAATACCATCATCATTAGCAAAATACATCACATAACATTTGATGACCTTTTGAAATTGTCAGTTAACTTGAAATATCATCGTCATCATCATCATCCCCTTTGTGTTTCAATATAGAAGATGAGACATTTAAAGTTATGATTATTGTGATTCAGGTGAAATTTATAAAGGCTTTTATTTAGAATGTGTTTAGAGAGTAGATTAATCACTACCCAGCAAATGTTTAATTTGAACGATTCGGTAGTTTACTTCAAAAATTGATTCTTGTGGAGACTACCTGCTATGCATTCTGTGCAAAATTATAGGTCCTGTCATATATTTCGCTGGAACCTTTAATCTTTACTTCAAAATGCTACGTCCCACTATTGGCTGTTAGTCGGTACTAAGCAGGTTTGTTTTCAAGACTATTGAGGTTTGTTGAGCCCCAAGCTGGGAGCCAATTTAAATATATTTACATGATTTAGGTCAAATCTTTTATTATGCAGGACATGGCTCACTGCTCAATAAGATTTCGAAGCATTGTTCGATATGACTTTGGAAAATGTGACGTTTTATATAGTTTGTTAGAAATTACAATTACTGGCGCGATGAGCCCCACGCTGGGCGCCAAAATTAATATACAAGATTAAAGTATTAAATATTTCTTCAGCAAAAGTAGAGTTTGGCATAAAGGATTATAATGCAGGACATGGCTTACAACTCAATAGGGTTTGGAAACATTATCGGATATGACTTTGGAAAATATGACGTCATACATCTTGTGTGTTAAAAAATACAATCTGATCGTTACGAGCAGGAAAATCGAAATTTAATATAAATATTATAAAAATTGCCTTAAAATGTTCATCAGTTGCACCAAATTAACAAGAGTGCAATGCCTTTGTAACATTTAATTTTGATCTGCAGATATTTTTTGATCATATTAATAAATTGTATAAATTGTCGGATGTGGTACAAATGAAAAAAATATGTTCATTTTATTATTTAAAAATTTTACTAGTATCTTTTTTTCTGCTTAAACAAGCAACAGTAATCTGATGCATGAATATATTGCAGGCAAAGAGAAGGTATCCCAATAGAATAAACAGAGTGAAACGAACAAGGAAAATAGATTTCGACAGAACATTATAATATGTCGGTAGCTTCTGGTAATTTCCTTAAATTTTGTATACCTTCCACTAATTATTGGTGGTGATACTAGGGTCGAAATGAAAATTGAAATTATTGAAAGACCGTTTTTAGAAAATGTTTAAAAAAATATTTTTAAGTCGATTTTCTTCAAACTCAAACATTAGAATTTAATTCATTTATGTACTTTATTTTCCATCTACCCAAGCAAAAATTAAAATGTAAATACAGTAAAAACACGGCATTTTTTGACCTCCAATTCTTTTGACCACCAATTTTATTGCAATTTTTTTTTTTTTTTTTTTGATTTCTCAATAAGCCAGATGGATTATTTACAAAAAGCAGTCAGGAAACCATTGAACTTCTGATAGATACCCATTTTCCGGTTTGCAGAGACGAGTTGAAAAGAGATATTCCCTTAGATACACTTTCATCAACCACTAATCCGGTAAACGAATTCATCCGTACAATGGTAGACGAACGCAAGATAACGTGGGCGGTTCCCAGCTTCCAGCGCTACAAATCGGCAGGGCCTGATAGTATATTTCCGGTACTCTTGAAGGAATCTCTCGGGATAATCATGCCATGGCTACGACGTATCTTTTGGTTAGCCTGGCATCAGGGAATATACCCTCCAATGGAGGTTATATTCCCTGATGCCGCAAAGGATTACAGACCTATCAATCTGTCATAGTTTTTATAGAAAACACTAGAAAGACTGGTATATGTCTGTGTGAGAAATACCGTCACATCAGACAATTTCAGCGAGTCCCAACACGGTAGGTCTGTTGAGACGGCTTTAAGCGATGTTGTCGGACTGATTGAGGATCATCATTTCTTGACGTGAAAGGTGCGTTTAACAATGTCAAAATATCATCAATTCATAATGCGCCACAGAATACAGGAACGGACAGACTCGAAAATTGGTGATGATGAGGCGAGGAAAGTACTTACAAGGGGCCCTCCCATGGGGGAATGATCTCACCTCTTCTGTGGAATCTTGTAGTAAATGAGATTTTCGAGTCACTTAACGGAATGGATATCAAGGTGGTTGCCTACGCTGATGACGTTGTGATCTTAATAAAAGGTAAGTTTTTAACAACGATTAGCGAACTCAAGGAACCAGCGTTCGAGATACTCTCAACGGGTATTGGACAACGGTCTGGGAGTTAATCACGTCAAAACCGAACTTGTCTTGTTTACAAAAAGGACTTAGATAGATAGGTTTGTTTTCCCCAAATTAGATGAAATCACCCTGGAACTATCTAACGAGGCAAAATCCATGAATCAAAGCTTACTTGGAAAAGAAATACAGACGAAAGAATGAAAGTCTTTACGAGCTTTTTACACCTGCAGATGAAATTTCGAAAGAAGGTGGGGTCTAAAACCGTATATCATCCATTGGATGTATGGTGCGATAATTAGACCAATACTTACCTATAGTGCCCTTGTGTGGGTGAGAGCAGTGGATAAAAAAATATATCTCTGCAATCTACCGAAAGTACCACTGGCGTGTGTGGGTATCTCAGGTGCTATTTGATCAGCATCCCAGGCCGGCCTGGAAGTGATACTAAACAATCAACCTGTAGATATTTACGTCAAGAGCACATCAGCAAAATCGGCTCTCAGGTTAAGAGAGTCGTAAATTCTTAAGCCACACTCTTGGGGACACTTGACCATATTAAGTACGGTGGGCGGCACCGAACTAGAACAGAGAACCGACTTTATCTTACCACAGACGAACTTTGACAGAACCTTCGAAGTCCAAACACCGACTAGGAAAGACGGGGTGGAAAACTCTGTTATAACAGAGAATGCGATCTCAATCTTTACGGACGGATCAAAGATATAGATGGGTACGGGTTCGGGACTGTTCTCTGAATGTCTCGAAATCTGGATCTAATGGAGACTTCCGGATAAGTGTAGTATTTTCCAGGCTGAAGTACTTGCAATTGATAAAGCCGCGCAGATGATTATGGAACCTTTATCCTTGCGCTGAAATCGGGGACTAATTAAGACTTCCGGATAAGTGTAGTATTTTCCAGGCTAAAGTACTTGCAATTGATAAAACCGCGCGGATGATTATGGAAGCTTCGTCCTTGCGCCAATGACATTTTCGTGGATAGTCTTGCCGCTCTGAAGGCCTTAGCATTAAACACTGTAAAATTGGGAATCGTCAGGAATTGTATACAATCCCTTTGTCGCATTCGACGAAAATGATTAATCAGGCAGCACAGTGAAGCCGACCTGGGTCCCTGGACATAGTGGAGTCGCTGGGCAGGAATTGGCTGGTGAATGTGCAAGAAATGGCTCGGAATCGGTGGGGGAACGTGTAGAACCTGACATATCGATTCCTATAGTGGAATTGATGAACGAGATCGATAGGATATCTGAGAATAGAATGAGGGATAGGTGGATATCACTGACAAAAACTCTTCTTACTTTTGACCAACGCACGGTTAGCTTATTAGTGGGAGTATTTACAGAACACTGTATATTTAGACAAAAGGCCGGGCGTATGGGAATTTCTGAAAGGGACTATAGTAGAAGTTGTGGGGAAGTGGAGGGGAGGAGTTAGTGAAGCACTTGTTAGGTAAATGTCCGGGTCTGATGAGAAGCCGCCTTAAGCATTTGGGGCAAAAATTTTTCGATGATCTAGATTGCGTAAACGGGGTCTCATTGGCATCTCTAGAGGAATATCTTAGAGAATTGGAGTGGTTCAAGAAGTGAAAAGTTTTTGTATCAGAAGGGAGTAGGAAAATGACAATTAAGGGTATCACAATGGGCCTTATGGTCTTCGAATAAATTCGCAAAATTGGCGGAAGACCATCAAACCTAACTTAACTTTCCAAACTCCACGTAGGCTTACTCCTTTAGAAATTCTTAATATTTGTAAACCTTCCCCAATACAATTTTCTCTAGATAATCATATGCGGAAGTTAAAAAACTTGTTACAGCATCAAAAACGAAAAAAGAAAATCAAAAAAAGTTTTAGGATTTTCATTACACATAACAAAAAAAAATTTACAACTTGAATGGAAAAGGAAAAAGAAAACAAATGACTTGTTAGTTTAAAATAAGTAAGAATTCTTTAACAAAAAAAAACATTTTCCAAAAAACACTCATTTACACTCGAACAATAGGAAAATGTGGAAAAACATTTCTTTTATTTTTTTTTTGCTGTGGAAGTATACAGAACACTATATAAAATGCAAAGTTACCACAACTTAGTTTTGATGATGTTGGAATAATGAAGAGACAAAACTTTTGTGAAGGCTTGTAATTTTTCTCAAAATCTTTTTTTCTTTTGTGTATTTAATTTTTTTTCTTTACTTTTTGGTAGTAGTAGGCGACAGCTTGGTGGTTTAAAAGTAAAAGAATGCGACATGACAAAATTGACATACCAAAAAAATTAAAAAAAAAAACACAAAAAAAAAGTTGTTAGAAAAGTTTGTCTTATTGCAACAATATGTTTTTTGTTTTATAAATTAAATTTGGGGAAAAAAGGGATAAAAAAAAATTTGTTAGATATTTAAGCACCATAGTTACAATATTTATACAGCGTTTAGTCTGCCGTTAGTAATATAATATTTTGATCCCATGAACAAGTATTTTATTTGTCTATTTAATTACTAAGCATTTTTAATAATTTCAACCTAACCGAGAACTGGTAACAATGAACCTTGTCTCGTTGTAGCGAAATCGACCAAAGGTTTTGTTGGGAGTCGAACCCACGACCCCCTGTTTCATAGCCAACCAACTAACCTACTCGGTCACCCTGCCGTAAAATATCCGTAACGATTTTTGAGATGTTTTGGACAAAAAATCCTTAAGAAATTTGAAAATTTCTTAAGAATTTTTGTATGAACACCACTAAAAAGAGAAGTCTTTTTTGTAACACACTCGGATCTTCCTGAAATGTAAACCAGTTGTAAAGAACTAGGAAAACAGATAACATAGTTTTCTCTTAGCTGCCCTGAAGGATTCTGAAGGATTTTTGTATGAACACCACTAAAAAGAGAAGTCTCTTTTGTAACACACTCGGATCTTCCTGAAATGTAAACCAGTTGTAAATAACTGGGAAAACAGATAACATAGTTTTCTCTTAGCTGCCCAAATTAATTTTAGGCGGTAAAAAGATTTTGAGATAAGTCATTGTTTTTCTATAGAATATATTGATTCTAAAGTGTATGATATTTTCAATTGAAATTATTTATAAAAAAATGGCGATCCTGCTAGTGTTTAAAAGTTAAGCAACCTCACTTTACAACACTTCAAAATTATTGCAATTTAAAAATGTGGTAGTGTAAACGCTTTATAAAAAAATTTCCTGAAAAAATGGAAATAAACATACGTTTATTCTACACAGCAGCACAATTTTTTAAAACATCCATAGTAGTTAAGGTAACGTTTATTTTTGATATAATATTTCCTCCTATATGAGGCTGGAGACTAAGGTTTTTAATCGATCAACCGCTAATCGGTTAACCGATTAATTTAGGTCGATTAAATGTTCGAACATTTTTTTTTTTCTTACGTTGAACCAACACTCAGGGGATGCCCCTATTAATGCAGTGCATTGTGTTGATATCAAGAAAATAGGTTGTGAGGAGGAGGAAAGAGGGAGTAGTGTTTTTTTTTTGTGGATATTTGACTTGAATTTATCTACATTGAAAGAAACTGGGAAGACCTCTGCGGGAAGATTATTCCACATACGGCTAGTTCGACTGATGAACGAACCTTCTCTGTAATGCGCTGTGCGATCAACTGGACAATCGACAACAAACGGATGTGATCTACTAGACAACCAAGTATTGCGAACAAAAACTCGGGCTCTAGGGATAAGCTCACTTATCTCAGCAGAACACTTTCCATGGTAATATCGATAGAACAGAGTCACACAATCCACATTCCGACGATGTTCCAATGAGTCAATAGAGTTGGACACCATATTGTCATTGATTAGCATCAACGCCCTCCTTTGCACACGGTCCAAGAGCTCCAAAATAGACTTTGAAGCCCCTGCCCATATATGGGAGTTGTAATCCATCTTCGGTCGGATGTAGGCGGTATAAATAGTAAGGAGATCTGATGAGGTGAAGTACTTCTTACACCGATTTAAAAAACCGAGACACTTGAATGCTTCTTTCGACACTTGAAAAACGTGCTTATTCCAACGGACATCACACTGAATTTTCATGCCCAGAACATCAAGAGTGTCAGATTCCTCAATGCTTATACCACCCATATGTACAGATGACACTGTTGATTCCACATTCCTGTGGGTCAACATACAACATTGAGTCTTGCGTGCATTAAACTTGACACTATTTGCAAGATCCCACTCCTTGATTGTCAACAGGTCTTGATTAAGTGTGTCATTCATAATCTGCCTTTTTCCCTCAACCTCAACAGATGCTTGTCCTATGATCAAAGGACAATGAATGACAAATGTTGCTATCACCTGCAAAAGAGTAGATGGGATTTGAAGTTTTATTTACAAGGGAAGTCACCCTCCGATCTTCATGAAATTTGGATATGTTGTTAAGAACGAAAATTAATTCGACACGTATTTTTTTAGCGGCCCAAACTCATTTTTAGGGGGGTCGACTTGTATGGGGGGAAATTGACCTTTTTCAGTTTTTTACGATTTACGCCTATTTAAACAAAATTAATATTGGCATGTGTGGTATCAGATTAAAGGTATTAAAAATACCTATCTCGTGGTGCTATCAACGGACCAAAGAAGTTAATATTTTTCGACTTACTAACAAAAATGTCCTAAAATTTTGGTATTTTACTCAATATGATGAAAAGTTGTGCATGTTTGGACACGTTCTTCGCACGTAGATAGGTTTTCCAAAGACCTTTCAATTAGTATGTAACATGACTAGGTTTCTTTGCATAATATAGGAGATAAACGAAAAAAAAACTGAAAAATTGCCTTGTCTTCCCCCCTCCTTTTTACCCCCTATTATGAATTGGGCCGCTAAAAAAAAATACTTTATTTTTTCTGCTCAACAAAATAAAACCAATTCCATAAAGTTCCGCGGGTGACACTAGGGAGACTTCCCTTGTTAGAAGGTCGTTAAGAAAAATAAGAAAAAGGGTAGGAGAAAGAACAGAACCTTGCGGTACCCCTGATTGAAGCCGAAACTCATCAGATGAGAACCCATCTATAACACTATAGAACGACCCCTGAGGAAACTCGAAATAAATCGAGACAATTCATTACCGACACCAAAGGCATTAAGCTTGGATATGAGCGCACCGTGCCACACACAATCAAATGCCTTGGAAATATCCAGAGCAACCACCTTACTCTCACCAAAATGGTGGATCGAACGACTCCAACGTTCGGAAAGGAACGCCAACAGATCCCCAGTAGAACGAGTTCTCCGAAAACCATACTGTCGATCGTTTAAAAGTAAGTTAGCCTCCAGATACCTAACAAGATGGCAATTTAACATACTCTCCATTACCTTCGAGAGCGCTGAGCATATTGCGATTGGGCGGTAATTATCAGGGTTATTAGCCGCACCCTTTTTAGGGATTGGCTGCACATTGGCAACCTTCCAACATGATGGAAATATTCCCTTACGGAAGGTTAGGTTAGGTTAGGGTGGCGGTTAGGGTTGCCAGACGTCCCGCATTTGGCGGTATTGTCCCGCTTTGTGTCAACGATTCCCGCGTCCCGCGCGGGATTCCAAATTCCCGCTTTTTTTAATTTCAGAAAATTAATTCGGAAAATAAAGCGTAGAAATTTTCTGATTTCAGCAATCGTCAGAAAAATCTACTGCTTCATTAAAAAATTTTGTTGATGTAGAAGTGAATATAAGTTTACATAGTGCTATAAAGCTTAAGCGAGAAAAATAGAGTTTACTATCTCTACCTCTGTCCAATCAGCAAAAAAATCAGCTGAAAATACAACCATTTTGAGCCATATGACAAAAGCTGCCAAGAAAGCAGAAAAATCTGCCTAATTTGGCGGAAAAAATCTGTTGATTTCAGATAAACAGTTTATACACCTAAAAAGTATTTTAGTTATGTTAAGAAGACTTAAAAGATTTTTAGAATAATGTTTTTTCTAAAACTTATAAAAAAGCAATTGAACAGTTCATGCGAATAAGGACGAATAGACCATTTGTTTTATTTTACATATCGTAACCTTAGAATTGGTTTGCTCTATAGGATGGTATAGGATACGGAAATAATATTTTGGTAGACCGTTATTAAATTTGCAAGTTGTATTGTAGAAATAATTTATTTGAAATTCAAACGTATTGTACAAAATTTAATTCTCTAATAATAAAAATTTTCTTTTCAAAATCTGAATTACTGAAAACCAAAAAATAATTGTGAACAAAGAAAAACTTATTTTATAAAAAGTAAATTACAGTAGAATACAGTATAACGGGAAAACAGTATTATGTAGCACGCTACATTACTCCCCTCCCAGTATACAAAAAAAAAATTTATCTTAACTAAATATTCAAACTCAGTCTTAGCTATCTTAAGCTTGATAGGATCCAGCCGACGTGGCCTACAAAACGGAAGGTTTCCTTTTGTCTCAATGTGATGAACCGATCCAGCCGACGTGGCCTACAAAACGGAAGGTTTCCTTTTGTCTCAATGTGATGAACCGTATTATGTTTTACCGATTCGGTATAATCGGGTTCAGAAGTGACAGAAGGATAGGCTTTTAACAATTCATGATATTTGTTGAAATTTGGTACATTTGGTTTAAGGGAATAAATAGAACTCAATCCCAAAGAACCTTTTGTCCTCAAAGTAGTTGTAGAGTCAATAATTTCCCTATTCTTAGCATCAACAACTATACCAAATTTTTCGAGAAAATTAAATCCTATTATTGGTGTATCAACATCAGCTATAAGAAATGGAAATTCAAAATCTCTACGGAGCCCTATATTAATTTTAAACAGATTTGTACCAAAAGTCCGAATAATAGATCCATTTGCTGCAGACAAATCGAAATCAGACTTTCGAGCCAGGGTTTTAAATTTGGAATATGGGACTACAGAAACAACTGCACCTGTGTCTATCAAAAATTTTAACTTGTTAACAGAATCATACAAAAAAGGCGGCTTAAAGGTTTTGCACTTAATCCATCATTTGCCACCGTCATGATGGATGTGTCTAATTTAAAGTCTGATTTCTATTGTTGGAATTATTTTGATTTTCAAATTGACAAGGGACAATACATTTTGTAGCCCTATTACCAAATCTTGTGTGATACCAGCAAAAATCATTATGAATATTTCGAGATGTTGAACGATCTCGAGATTGATTACGACGACTATAAAACCTTTCTCCACGAGGACGGGGTCTAGTTTTTAATTTTTCGACATCTAAAGCAATTTTATTTAAATTTTCGCAAAGTGTCCGCGGAAAAACTCCGAAGGCTTACGATCACCAATATTGGATTCTGACAATAGCTGTTCTAAACGAGATTCCTCGCTTGGAGTTAATCTATTGCACAAATGCTTTTTCAGATTTTCGTATTTGTTTACTGTTGGTGGAAACTGAATAACATCCAAAACTTTTAAAATAATATCCTGAGGTAAAGAAACCAAAGTGTGATTATACTTAATGTTATCATCAACAACATCCTTCAACGCGAATTGAACTTCAGCATGAATGAACCATGCCTCAGCACATTCAGACCAGAACGTTGGCAGTTTGAAAGACGGACTAGAAGCAATCATACTTTGTGAAGTTTGATTAGAAATAAGGTGTTGCGTATTTGTAGAAGAATTATTAGACTGTGTGATAGAAGCAGGATTATTAACTAACCGTGACTGATTTTGTACCGTAGAACCAAAACGTGTTCTTTTCATAACGTAAATATTTTAAAACTGATTTTGTTTACTGGGATGAGGTTTCACAAATCGAAAACTTAATAGATTTATTTAAACTTATCTAAAATAAAATATCGATGAAAATTAGGAAACTTATCTGAATAAATCTTGAAGATGTTTAATGCAAAATTTATTATGACTTCTGAAATAAAATATCCTCTTGCAAAATCTTCTTAAAAGCGAAAGGTCCTTGCTTGAATAATTTTTTTTTGAGAAGATGTTAAAATTACACTGTGCTACAGTGAAAAAATACTTCTGATGTGACATAGTATATGTTGTTGGTCTTGTCGAGTAGATCTTAAAAATGCCCATTAAACTTGCCAGACACCCTCAAATTTTGGAGTTATTGTCAAAAAACGTTTTTTTGGGACTTTTCTCACTAAACCTTGTGTAATTCAGAAAATTTTCAACCGATTTTAATTTTTTTTACTGTTTTTGATAGAAGAATTATGGGGCTTTCCATGTGTGTGAATTGGTCTATACATATAAGAAAGATATTTATTGATTTTTTCAATAAAATCTATTTTTTTTGTTATTTTTTGAAAATTTTTCGAGTTTATCAATTTTTTTCTGCTATAGTTCGTTTAACAACCTTTATATTTATAAACGAATTTTTAAATAAAATTTAATTTTTAATTCGATAAGCTTTATCCTGAAGAAATCGCATAACAATTGGCGGAGTTGTGATAATTTTTCTAAAAAAGAAAATTAAGATTTTGCAAGAAATCGTCGTTCAGATATCCCAGGCAAAAAAAATAAATTTATCATAAGAGGTCATGTACAATATTTTTAAAGGTTTTTGGCGCGCTGAATCCGAATCTGGCCTTTAAATTGCTCTATCTCGTCAGGTTTTTGAGATATTTAACATAAATTGATATATCAAAAACTTAATAAAATAGCGCAATTTCAAGATCAAATTCGAATTCAGGTAGCCAAAAACCTTTAAAATAATGATGCGTGACCTCTTAGTATATTCGTTTATTTTTTAGTTTTTTTGCCTGGGTTATCCGAACGGCAATTTCAAGCAAAATCTTAATTTTCTTTTTTAGAAAATTTATCACAACTCTGTCAATTGTTATCCGATTTTCTCGGCATAAAACTCATCGTATTTGCAATTAAATTTTCTTTAAGAATACGTTTATAAATGTAAATGATGTGGACGGAACTATAGCAGAAAAAAATCGATAAACTCAAAAAATTTTCAAAAAATAACAAAAAAATTAGATATTATTGAAAAAATCAATACATATCTTTTTTATATGTATAGACCAATTCACACACATAAAAAGCCCTATCCTTCTTCTATCCAAAACAGTTGAAAAATTGGTTGAAAAATGTTTAAGTTACACGTGGTTTAGTAAGAAAAGTCCCAAAAATTCGTTTTTTGACAATAACTTGAAAATTTGAGGGTGTCTGGCAAGTTTGATGGGCATTTTTGTGATCTTTTCGACGAGACCTACAACCTTAACTACATCATTTTAAAAGTATTTTCGATTTAGTGTTTTTTGTAGCACAGTGTTATTGGTATCTCTTGAGTTTGATGACTATTTGTTGCATGCACCAAATTTTGACATTAGTATGCTTCTATATACAAATTAGTGAGCGGTTTCTTGAACTCCAAATCAAAATTACAATAGCAATCCAAATTGATCTACAGCGTCATAAAGATCAACAAAAAAATATTTAGGATGCGTTAAAATTTGTAAATATCGCCAACAGTGTAGCATTAACTATTTCTTTCTTTTTGACTTAATTTTAAAGAATTGTTTCAACAATATTTCCAGGTTACGAGATCGCCAATTATAGGATACGGAAATAATATTTTGGTAGACCGTTATTAAATTTGCAAGTTGTATTGTAGAAATAATTTATTTGAAATTCAAACGTATTGTACAAAATTTAATTCTCTAATAATAAAAATTTTCTTTTCAAAATCTGAATTATTGAAAACCAAAAAATAATTGTGAACTAAGAAAAACTTATTTTATAAAAAGTAAATTACAGTAGAATACAGTATAACGGGAAAACAGTATTATGTAGCACGCTACATATGGTAAAAACCCCATCCTATGGAGCAAACCAATTCTCTGGTGATGATATGACGATAAAAACGCAGGAAACGGCTAAAAACTAATATTTTTTCCAACATTTTTGCATAATGCACTAATCCATTAATGCAAAAAAGTTCACAAAAATATAAGTTTTAAACCGTTTCCTGCGTTTTTATCGTCATTTGTAAAATTATACAAATGGTATTTTTTTTCAAGAAAATTTTCAAAGTGTTATTTTTTTAGTTATGAGGATTTTCAATAAAATTTTTTATATTTTTTTATTTTCTTGAAAATTGGATAACTAAATATTTCTGTAAAATAAGTGAAAATAATATATTTATTTCTGTTATTTTCTTCAAATAAATGACAGAGAATTTAGTAAAAATATCCACTTCAGCAAAAAAATCTGCTAAAAGTGTGATTATTCAAACTGAAAGTTGTTTAACAGATTTTTCGACAGAGTTTTTTGTCTACATGTAGACTAAAAAGGAAAATACATACATATATTGGGGAAAAGTAAAATGGACGGTGTTATGCATTACTTTTGTCCCGCCAAAATTTTTGAAATCCCGCCATTTTCGTAATTTTTTGTGTTTGTCCCGCATTTTGAAAATAAATTTCTGGCAACCCTAGTGGCGGTGCCAGATGGGCACTCCGCATAGACCAATTAGTCCACAGCGATACCACAAAACTTTTTCCGCTTATCGATGTAAACTAAATACATTGACCTTCATTGCGAATTGTTTCAAGCTCTTCAGGTCTATCCTCGTAATTTCCTCCAAAGTCTCGAACTGTGAACTTCCTATAATTGATAGTCGAGTTCGTGCCAAAGCCGGGCAGTGACACAGGATGTGTTCAATGGTCTCCTCGACGTCTGGTGTCTCGCACCTTTTACAGCTTGCGTCCGTAATAAGATTCATGTTCTTGGCATGTTTTCCCACAAGACAGTGTCCCGTTATTAAACCTGTCAACATACGACATTCTATTCTCGTAAGTGTAAGTAAGAATTTAGTTCTTCCTAAATCATAGCGTGGCCATAAAATTCTGCTTATACGACTTGTCTCAAGTTCCTTCCATCTTTGATTTGCTTTGGCGACAGTAAGGGTATTTCGTTTTAGTTTGAAATGCTGGAGTGGCGGTGAAAGCATTATGGTGGTACCTATGCCATCTGCTCCAAGTTTCGCGAGTTCATCTGCTTTCTCGTTTCCTTCTATTCCTTCGTGCCCTGGTACCCATAATAAGGTAACTTCATTATTTAAGCAAAGTTGTTTTAAATTCCGTAACACTTTAAAACCGTTTTCGATTTAATTTGGTAGCTCAAGAGTGCCTTTAGAGCAGCTTGACTATCCACGTAGAAATTAAAGGTGGCACCTTTTTCCTTTGCCATATATTCCACAGCTTTTGATATAGCAGCTATTTCAGCCTCAAAGATACTCGAGTCCACGGGTAATTTAAAAGTGTTGGTCTAGTTCCAGTATCGTGAAACCAGCTCCAACACCATGCGATTGCTTCGATCCATAAGTAAAGATATTTATTGAGTTCGCAGGAGGGCCCTGCCAGGTCGACCAGAATTCTCGATCCGGAAATCCGGTCGAAAAATAGTTTGGGCACTGTGTAATCAGAGTCAATACGGTCCATATTAGCAATGTTACTGTGTCCAAAGTTGCGATACTTGAACCAATTTGACTCTTTGAGTCTGAGGCAAGCTTTGTAAGCCTCGCCCTTAGCAAAGAGATCAATTGGTAATAAGTGCAATAAAGTGTCGATAGAGTCGGCTGATGTTGTTCTCAAAGCGCCAGTGATACTTCGTCCCATTTGCCGTTGAAGCTTCTGAAACATTTTAAGCGTCACATCCTTTTCGAGTGCCTTATGCCAGACTAAAACTCCATAGAGTAAGATTGGTCTAACGATTGAAGTATAAATCCAGTAAGTGACTTTAGGTTCTAAACCCCAGGTACTGCCGAACATTTTCTTACACGCGTAATACGCGTTGTTTGCCTTTTTTACTCTTTCTTCAGAGTTCTTGTTCCAGAACAGCTTACTGTCCAAGAACACTCCAAGAAATTTGGCATGCGGTGATATTGGAATTTCAACTCCTCCCACTCGAACCTTTCTAAATTCCGGGATTTTGTATTTTCTAGTAAAAAGGACCATTTCCGTTTTCTGCGGGTTGACATTAAGTCCATTTCCTGAAGCCCACTTCCACATAGCCTTAAGTGAGCCCTCTAAAATCTCGGATACAGTATCCAGATATTTGCCACATGATAGAATAACCACATCATCAGCGTATGCTATTGTTTTGGTTCCTAAAGTTTTCAGTTCCTTTAAAATGGGGTCCAACACCAGGACCCCTTTCCCTTACGGAAGGACAAGATAAAAAGGTTAGCCAGTGGACGTGCTAACGTCGAAGCACACTGCTTCAGCACCAGTGCTGGTATACCATCCGGTCCCGGTGACTTATTTACGTTAAGATCCGCAAGAACCCTTTTAAATGCACTAGCTCGAAAAAATATCTTGGGCATAGTATGAGATACCCTTTCGATTTCGGGCAGTGGTTGATTGCTTTCGGGCAAGAAAGAATTTCTTGCAAAAAGGCCAGCCAACAGGTTAGCTTTATCCACCGGTTCTGTGAACACTTGGTAATCTTTTAAAAGAGTCGGGATAGAAGAACTTGCATTTTCCTTGACTTTTTTAACAAACGACCAAAAGCTCTTACTGCCACGAGGAGCCAAAAGAACTTTAGCACGAAGTTGTTGTTCGTAATGAAGCTTTTCACGACTAACAAGGGAAGTATCTCAACCCTTACTAACCGATTTGCATGAAACGAAAAATATATATAAAAGAGACAATTCTAAGGTTGGGGTGTCTCGGCTAATCGGCCATATCGGGGATTTAGGGGTTCAAAACATGGGCCAAAAAATGGTGAAAAAATCGTTTTTTGGATTTTCAGCCATTTCTTTTTAAGAAACTATATTTACATATGAGAAGAAAGGATTTTTTAATGCCTCTCCAACGGTGGTATAACCTTGTAAATGTTTGGCTTCGTTAAATACTTTTTTAATGAAAATGTATACATTTTGGGGGGTATTTAAATGAAGACATAGACCTACGATGTCCATATTAATACGAAATAATCTTTATTAAATTTAAGTCGATACGTATGTTTGCTCTAGAGGATATTCCTGTTAGTTCGGGAGTTATCGAAATTTACCCGGAGGTCCACATTGTTTCATAAGGGGACAACAAAATTTTAAAACACTGATATGGCCGATAAGCCGAGTCACCCCAACCTTAAAATCGTCTCTTTTATATATATTTTAAGTTTCAGGCAAATCGGTTCATAAGGGTTGAGATACTTCCCTTGTAAGTACTCTAGCACACTCAGCCCAGGCATCAACAAAAAAATATCAAACTTTCTGTGCTTACGATATTGTAGTATGATCCTAGAATGTCATCAAACAAATATTTCATCAGGGTCCTAAAAAGATTTTTCGGTAGAAGAAGGGGTTCTGCCAACCCTGGAAAATTTTGGAATACATTGCCCTGAAACCGAATTTGGCCTTGGAATTGATCAATCAAATCGGATTCTTGAGATAAATAGGTTTTAGATTAACCATAATGCAAAAAATCTGATTTTCGCTGTGTTCGTGGTTTTATTTTCTATTTAAAATTTATTTTATTCGGTTAATCGAATAATTCGAATTTAAACGGTTATTAACCGATGAAATCTTAACACCGATTATTAAATCCAAAACTTTGATCGCATACTCCACGGTAAATGTTTACCCTAAATTCCACTTAATTTTATATGGTGGTGGGAATTTTCCGGATTTCATAGATTTTATTATTATGAAACGGTTCGAAAGTTTTTAAGAAAACGTTTCACAAAATTATTTTTATAACTCAGGTTATACAGAAAGGAATGAGACCAACGAAATGTAATAGAATAGGGAACGGAATGGAACAACATGAAAAAAAATATATATTTTTTTTCACTTCAGCATTAAATATCACCCTACTACACATACAATTTATATTTGACCCCTTCATTTATTGAGTTTTTGTTATTATGTATTTCTGGTACTCGCATGTAGTATTGGGTATTTGGGGTATTTTGCTAAATGGCCCACTGCAGTGGCGTTAAAAATCACCACAGTTAACGTTATAAATGTGTACAATGCCTGAATTGATTGGCCAATTATAGTGGGTGATTATGTCGTTACGTTACGCTTTTTTCAAGTTATGCTTCGATGAATTTTTACAATTAAATACGCGCGTTATTTTTTTTGGGAAAATTTTGTTATTTTTTTGTATTTTAATTTTTGGAGCTCGTTTAACTAATGAATGTTCATAATTCTATTTGTATTGATTGCAAAATCTCGCCAACAAATAAAATATGGTGGAGTGAAGTAAATTGTAGTTAGTTTTAGAGTTGATTACACTGTCCGACAAAAATAAAAAAATAAATCATTAAACACGAACCGGATAATGAACGATTGAAACTACACCAATTCGTAAAAGATCAATAGTAATTCGAAGATTCTACTTTTAATTCGAAAAATCCATTTGAACACTCAAAATAATACATTAGTAGATTTACTAATATTTTTTTGCTAATGCTGGTTAGCTAACTTTTAGCAAATTTTTAGTTGAGATTAGCATGTTAGCAAAAATATCTTGTAAACTTCATTTAGCGCATTAGCAATTTTAAACAAAATTTGAACTAATTTTTTTTGCTAATTTTACCAAGTTTTTACCAGCTTTTTTGCTAATATTAGCAAAAATAAATGGTAATTTTTTTTTTATTTTCAGATAACTTAAAATGGCGCTATCTCGGAAATGGTTCTCGGGCTCTTAGTATCGCCGGTCCTCTTCACATGTGTGGACCCTAATGGGTCCTAACTTTGGATCCAAAAAAGTTAGCATTCCCGAAAATTTTAAAATGCTCATATCTCGGTAAATATGGCCGACACAACAAAAAGTCCAAAAGCGTTTTTGTATCTCTCAACACGTAGAACAAGACCGCAAGATAATCAAAAGCTCTCCGAGTAATATTTTTTAAGTTATCGAGTTTTGTAATTCTCAAAACCCCGGTGGTACCCTAAAATCACGTATCTCAAAAACTAAGCAAGGTAGAGCGAAACGGACACAAATTTAGGATTAAAAACAATGACGAATTTTAAGGAACCCAACTAGGTCTAGGCCCATCGGGGTCTGGACCTATCGGGTCCGAACCCAATGGGGTCCTCAAATGTGTATGAACTAAGTTGAAATAAAAAAAATTTCATTTAACTAATTTTTGGCAAAACATTTTTGCTAACTTTACCAAAAAAATTGTGGGTTCAAAATCAGAAAATTTTCTTGTAGGTTTACAAGCTTTTTTTGCTAACATTACAGTTTTTTTTAGTGTAAAAACGACCCTCGTGGGTGCAATATGAGACCGACCGCATTTAATTTTCTGTCCCAAACATTTTTTGCTGAACATACCTAATCTCTATCTCCTCTTGTTAAGGGGGATCCCATACAAAACACTTTTAAGAAATTTGTTCCTACCGCTCTAATTTTCTCTTAGTGATCGATGTATGCTCGACCTCCATTATTTTATCAATTCCAAATAGTGCCCCCCATTTCCCGGTTCTCGGTATTCCCGGAAATACCGGTATTCCCGGTTCTGGTACCGGTTTCCCGGTTCTAGATATATTCCCGGGAATACCGGTATTCCCGGTTCTGATCCTGGTACCGGTTCTCAAAAAACAAAAAAAAAACATACCATAAAATAATAAGATTACACCATTTAATCAGTATTTGAGAAATATTTAGTTGTGTTTGTAAAATTATTCAAAAATCAAGTAATTTTTTTTCTTTAAATTCACAAAAAAATAGGAAATGGAGTTTTTCACATGTTTTGTATTATTTTTTGGTAAAGGCGAAGAATAAATTTTAATTATACAAAATTTTACAAAATATACATACCGGTAGTCCCGGGAATACCGTCAGAACCGGAACCGGGAATTCCGGTATTCCCGGGAATACCGGGAATAATTCAAGAACCGGGAAACCGGTTCCTTTTCCCGGTAATACCGAGAACCGGGAATACCGTTATTCCCGGTACTACGGTACTGACCGTAGGCACTAATTCCAAAATTTTTTCAGAGCATACCTACCCTGTGTCTTCAACCCTTGGAGGTCCCAATAATTTTTTTTCTATTTTTTATAAATTTTTTTCTATTAAACAAGTTCTTACCGCCCCTACGGTGCCTTCTAGAGATATAAATAGCAAGACAGACCCTCAATAATTTTCAACCGCCAACATTCCCATACATTATAAAAACTTGTATTTTTAAAAAAAATAATAAAAAAAATAAAAAAAGGGGGAGTCCTTTAAAAAATAAAAAAGGGAAGTGTCCTTTATTCGGAGTAAAAGTTTGAGTTTAAAAACTCCTCTGAGTTTAAAAACTCCTCTATGGGCATCCCATGGACAGTTAGAGCGGAAGGAGCCAATTTTATAAAAATGTAATTTTGTATGGGAGCCCCCTTATAAGAAGGCTCGATGACCACAAAGTTCTTTAAGGAAATCCCCTAAGCTTCCTTTTGACAAAAAAGGCCCATTTTGAAAAACAAATAAAAAATGTTTGATTTTGCAAAAAAAAAAATACCAATAATACTTAGGTAATAAGTTACATTAGACTGGCATTTTTCTGTATGGCCAAAAAAATTTTTCTCCAATTTTCAAAGTCCGGGCATTTTTTTATTCTACTAGGACTAAAACGGATGTTGTACAAATTTGAGGTCAATCGGATTAAATTAACCCGTGGCGCCCGGCGGTCAAAGTTTTGGATTTTTGAAAAATTAAAAATTAAAAAAAAAAATAAAAAATTTAAATTTTTTTCGACACATCATATTTGTTAATTTTGATGCGGTGAGCACGAATATCAAAAAAATTAAATCGGTCGAACGGTTTTCGAGATATCACCATTTGAAATTTGCAAAAAATGGCGGTTTTTCCTACGTTCAATAATTTTTTTAAAAAACATCACAACTTTTTTTCCCTCGGACATTTCATAGAGCTTAAGACAATCTTTCATTTAAATCTAATTTGAGCCAAATCCGATCATTTTATCCCGTGGCGCCCTTCGGTCAAAGTTTTGGATTTTTGAAAAATTTCCACCAAAATTAACAAATATGATGTGTCGAAAGAAATTCAAATTTTTTATTTTTTTTTTTTTAATTTTTTCAAAAAATCCAAAACTTTGACCGCCGGGCGCCACGGGTTAATTTCATCCGATTGACCTCAAATTTGTACCACATAAGTTTTAGACCTTGGACAATAAAAATTTGCCCGGACACTTGGGAAAATCGAAAGTTGAGAAAAAAAATGCCAGTCTAAAGTTACATGGATGCGATGAAACACCCGATTGGCTTAAATGTAAAAATTCGACCTCCTCTAACTAACAGAGTACTATACTGATGTTGTTGGGCCTAAACTAACCTTTGTGCAAATTTCATCCCGATCGGAAAACATCGGTTACAAAAGTTGTGTCACTTGAGATGAAAACCCCCATATATATTTATTTCAGAACAATCTGATTGTGAGTGTTAATCTGGGGATACCTTCCTTGTTAGGGTTATGAATTAATCATTATGATTAAACAAAAATTTCCAAATAAAAATATAATCATTATAAAATTGAAAAATAATTGAATTTGAATAATTATTATTATAATGACCCCTAAATATTTGTTTTTGATTAACTTAAAATTTAATCATTCAACGAAAAACAATTTAACCTTACAAATCATGTTACAACTTTACACGAATGCAGTAATTTTTTTAATAATTTTATCAATTAATTTGGAATTTTGTAAGGCAAGTATTTAATTTTTTTATACCCTTCATAAAATTATTTAGCAGATTTAGCACTAAAAAAAATTTTATACTCAAAAAAATTTTTTCACTAAAAAATTTGTTTAAATTTTAATTAAAAAAAAACAATCAGTATTTTGGAAAATTTTTTTCACGTTTTAAATATTGATATCACTAAATAGGTGTTTTTATTTGTATTCGAAATATTTTTTGCGTTTAGGAGTGTATTGTTGGATTTGGCGAAATTTAATTTAACTATTTTACTTATTTTTTTGTATCTTCATTTATTTAACAAACTTTTATTTTCTTTCAGGCTCGTAATGCAAAATTCCTTAAAGCCAGTTATCGCGCTAATCCTAAATATTTTTCAAAATTTAATATTTCTGTACAAAATGGTAGCATTTTTGCTGATTTGGATGTAGTCAAAACATTAGAGGTCGGTTTTAAAGCCAATGTTGAGTGTCAAATTCGCCTATCAAATTCGAAAAAATATCAAACTTTATTTACCTATACATTGGATATCTGTAATGTGGTGGTTGCTTTCAAGGAGACCATTTTCAAAAAATGGTTTAAAAGTCTCTTAAAATATGGTAACTTTATGCAAAATTGTCCCGTGCATAAAGGTCATTATTATTTGAATGGCTGGAAATTGGATTCATCATTGATACCGTCATATTTATATCCGGGAGATTATCGTATTAAAGGTACTGGATTTAGTGGTAAAGTAAAAGAAAAAGATGAATTTATTATGGAATTAAGTATTGATACACAAATAACGGCTGATTGAGATAAATAAATAGATGAACTAGCAAAAAAAATGCATTTCGAATATTTTTGGGAGTTAATGGGACACTTAAGCTAAACTTGGGGTTTTGGCACATTTCGCATCAAAATATTATAACACCTACAAGGATTTCAGGTAATGATGACTCATTACCAAAACCAAAAAAGTCATCATTATTAGTAAAAAAATTTTTCTAATCAATACAAAAGTGAAAAATAATTGCAATCCCGAGTAAAAAAGTTTTTATATAATTATATATAATTTGATAAAATTATATATAATTATATACAGGATTTGTGGATATAATTATATAAAATTATATCAAATTATATATAATTTGATAAAATTTTATAAAATTTGATGAAATTTTATCAAATTAGATATAATTTTATATAATTATATCCACCAAATCCTGGATATAATTAAACTTTTCATATATAGTAAAATTTTCCAAAAAGTTGGATATAATTATATAAAATTATATATAATTTGATAAAATTATATATAATTATATCCAGGATTTAATGGATATAATTATATAAAATTATATATAATTTGATAAAATTTTATAAAATTTGATAAAATTTTATAAAATTTTATCAAATAAGATATAATTTGATATAATTTTATATAATTATATCCACCAAATCCTGGATATAATTATGTATAGTTTTATCAAATTATATATAATTTTATATAATTATATCCACCTTTTTGGAAAATTTTACCTCTTTATATAATTTTATATAATTATATATAATTTGATATAATTTTATCAAATTATATATAATTATATCAAAAACTTTTTTACTCGGGATTCTATAATTATTTTGATCAAAAAATATTTTTTTATAATTAACCTACAAAATCAATTTTAAATCTGTTGTTTTAAATTTAATCATTCAACGAAAAACTATTTTCATATTTTAAAAAACATGTTACAACTTCACACAAATCCACTGGTTTTATTAATAATATTATTTATTAATATAGAATTTTGTAAAGCGGCAAGTATTTCCTTTAAAACAATTTTTCGTTCCAATTAACAATTTTCCATTTTTCCTTAAGGTTCGCACTGCAAAATTTCGCAGTACCAATCACCGCTGGAGTCCAAAATATTTTTCAAATTTTACTTTTTTTACTCAAAATGATAGCATTTTTGCTGATATGGATGTCATAAAATCTATAGAGAGCGGTTTCAAAGCCAATATTGAATTTCAACTACGTCTATCGAATTCGAAAAAATATCAAACTTTATTCACCTATACCTTGGATGTTTGCAATTTGGTGATAGCCTACAAGGAAACCATATTCAAAAAATGGTTTAAAAGTCTTTTAAAATATGGCAACTTTATGCAAAATTGTCCCGTTAACAAAGGTCGTTATTATTTAAACGGTTGGAAATTGGAACCAGCATTGATACCATCGTATTTATATCCGGGAGATTATCGTCTTAGAGGTTATGGTTTTAATGGTAAATTTAAAGGGAAAGATGAAGAATTTGTTGTGGAATTAATTTCTGAAACCACCATAATGGATAATTGAGAGAAATAAATAGAAAAACTAGCGAAAAATCGTTTTTACTAATTCATTTCGTCCGACTTACACTCAAAGAAAAATGCTTCATAATATTTATGACAGGGTTTCATACATTTTTTTGTCATAAAATTTCATTATATCTATGAAACCTTCATAAATAAAATGATGTTTTATGAAAAAAGTCTATGAAATGCACTTCATATAATTTCATGATTTTATAAAAAAAAATTCATAAACGTGTCATATGATTTATTATAATATGAATAAGAAATTGGGGCAAAACAAAAATATTAAAGCTCCTGAAGACGATTTTTAAAATTTTAATTCCTTATTTTATTTTTTCTAATGTAAATATCATCTATTTTATTTAAAAAAAAAATAATGAACTTGCTTTATTAATGAAACATTTCATAAATACTATGAAACCTTTTCATAAATATATTGAAACTTGTCATTGAAGTTCGTCCAATGTAACTGTTTCATAAATGTAACTGTTTTCATAGTATTTATGAAACATTTCATAAAAATAATATTATATTTTTAAGTATTTTATTATAATTATGGAACTATTTTATAGTACCAATGAAGTGGTTCATAAATACAATGAAATAGTTTCCTAATATGATCAAATATTTAAGAAAAAAAAATTAAATCTATGACATTTTTTCATCGTATTTTTGAAACTGTTTCATTGTATTTATGAAACTGTTACATTGGATGAACTTAAATGAAGATTTTCATTATATTTATGACAGTTTTCATATATATAATGAAGATTTTTCTTTGACTGTACTATAATAGAACACTGCATTTAAAACTAAAAGAGCTACACTCAAAAAAAACCTTGTAAAATTACAAGAAAAGTTTTGTAACTGTAAAATTACAAAAAACAAGTGAGAGTGTTAAATTCGGCTGTGCCGAATCTTTTATACCCTAAAAAATGTAAAAAAAATTGTCAGACGTTTTTTTTTTGGGGGGGGGGGTGATGGGGGACTTTGAGAGCAACTTCCCATCGCGATAAATATACCATATGTTTCATTTATTTAACAAAAATTCAAAAAAACATGTAAAAAAATTTTGTTTTTTCAGAGGTTGGTTCAGTTCTTCAAGGGGGAACTTTTTTCCCCCTGTCCCGATTTTACCCATTCACAAACTTAACCTGCCTATGAACATAAGACATATTTGTGGCAAACTTCAGGAGTCTAGTTGTTTTATTTTGGACTGCATTGGGTTATCTACAGACAGACGGACATTCACAGAACTTTATGGGGTCCCCGACCGATATTTTGATGAGTTACAAACGGAATGAAAAAGTGAGTATACCCCCATACTGTGGTTGGAGGGTATAAAAATTTAAATTTGCAGTCAAGATCTATTCTGACAGTAAAGCCGCGGTACAGTCACTGGAGTCTATGTTTCTGAAAACAAGATCTGCCTTTCACTGCCCCACGTCTTTAAGGGCGAGTTTTTAAGTTGTAAAATTTATTGGTTTTGGGTTTAAACTTAGTAAAACCTACAAATTCTGTTTTTGAGATGTGTCAAAAAGCGGTGACATTACATAATCCCCACGGACATTATCCCCATAACGGAAATGGGGATTATGACCGAATTCATTACACTCAAAATATTTTGTAGGCAAAAACAAATGAAAAATACACTTAAAACCAGTGAATAAACAATTAAAAACCATCCCAGTAATTATTCATTTGTTTTAACAAACACCAACATTTATTTTTTACTGTTGACAAAATTTTCTAAAATAAATAACATTAAACATTAAAAAATTTCGCTTTTTTCACTCTTTTTTACCAACAAATTCGAAAAAAATAACCAACGAAAACATTAAAAATTAATGATAGTTCTGTTATTTTTACCAACAAATTCCAAAAAAATAACCTACGAAAACAATAAAAATTAATGATTTCTTAGGTAATTTTTTACAATTTTTTATTGAAATATTTTTTTAAAAATTTTTTATAAAATTTTTGGGAAATCGATCCCGCAATCAACTACATTCTGGCCAGACACTCTAACCATCGTGCCAAAGTCACTTGATACAAACATGTTTTTATATTTCTATAAATAATTTTTTGATTTTTTTTTCTACAAAAAAATAACTGTCTTGTGTAGGTAAAAACTAATGATATTTCATTAAAAAATACCAACAATTTAAAAAAAAAATACTTACACAAATCATTAAAAATCAAAAGAATAATCAGTAGTTTTTACTTACAGAACACAAATAAATGACTTTAAAAATTGAGTGTTAATGAAGGTCTTTATTTTTTGGTGTGTTATTTTTGAAACAAAGGACAGAAGAAGTCATTAATAAAAACTGAACATCAAATATATGTTTTTTCTTTTAAAAACGACTAAACGGAAAACTTTTTAAATAAACTACAAACAGTTAATGACATAATTTTTTGAGTGTAGGTTTCTTTGCATAATATAGGAGATAAACGAAAAAAACTGAAAAATGGCCTTGTCTTCCCCCCTCCTTTTTACCCCCTAAATATGAATTCGGACCTTTTTCTGATCTACAAAAAAAAAACAATTCCATAAAGATCCGCGGGTGACACTAGGGATACTTCCCTTGTAAGACTTTTTCTATAGGAAAAATGTCTCAGAATCTGAGACTTTTTCTGTAAAAAATTCTTTTCTGTATAAAAAATGTTTCAGAATCTGAGAATTTTCTATAGAAATAATGTCTCTGAATCTGAAAAATGTCTCAAATCTGAGATTTTTTCTATAAAAAAATTTATAGAATCTGAGGCTTTTCTATATGAAAAATGTTTTAGAATCCTGAGTCTTTTTCTTTATGAAAAATGTTTCAGAATCTGTCAATTTCCTATAGGCAAAATGTCTCAGAATCTGAAACATTTTCTATAGAAAAATGTCTAAGAATTTGAGACTTTTTCTATAGGAAAAATTATTAAGCATCTGAGATTTTTTTGATAGGAAAAATGTCTCAGAATCTAAGAAATTTTTTGTAACTGGACCCATAGAAAAAATGTCTGAGAATCTGAGACATTTTCTATAGGAAAAATGTCAAAGAATCTGAGACTTTTTCTGTAGGAAAAATGTCGAAGAATCTGAGACGTTTTCTATAAGAATCTGATACTTTCTATAGGAAAAATGTCTCAGAATTAGAAAATTTTTCTATAGGAAAAATGTGTAAAAGTCTTAGAATTTTTCTATCGGAAAATTTTCTCAGAATCCTAGAGTTTTTCTTTAGGAAAAAGATTTTAGAATCTATGACTTTTTTATACTGTTTTCTTTTTAAAAAGGTATCAGAATGTGAATTATTTTTCTTATATGTTTCAGAATCTCAGATTCTGGGAAAAATGTCTTACAATCGTGTAATGAACAAATCAATGACTGCTTAATCTTGGCCAAAAATCATAGATTAGTTTGATGCCAAATTAGCAGAGGTGGTATATAAAATTCGGTGGAAATGGTTGCTCTTAGAGAAGTACAACAACATATGGGAGCCATTAATAACCACTAGCGGTCAGTCGGTTGGGGGGGTTTTTGTTCTGTAAATCTCTCTTACCGAATTGAAAAAGTCGTACATAAATAAATGTATATAGACTCCCTATAGTCAAGCTATAATACAAATGGATGGGTTGTCGATTCACATTAATTACGATGTCAAAATTTACCCCTGTTTGTATCGACAATAAAACGGAAAAAAAAAGAAAAATCAACCAGAAAAGCTTTATAGTTATATCTCCGAGATATTGGTTGAGATACACGCCTTGTTACCCACCCTGCCATTGATCTTAGCGGCGTTACAAGTTCTTACTAAGATCCCTGAAGCGTACCCTAAACTCTAATTTTTAACACATCATGTAAGAAATTCTAATAAAATTTAAAGATTCATTTTCAATAATTCAGATTTTATTCAAATATTTGAGATAAGCTTATTATACATTCCACGATAAAAAATTGATAACGTTAAAAAATACATTGACTTTAATTTCAATATTTATTCATAAAAGGTAAAACACTTTCTTTAATTAATCTGGTTAAAAAAATTTTGGTTTTTTAATTCAATATAAAAATCAAATCCCAATCATATTACTGAAATTAATTTATTAACCAGATGGATTTTAAATATCACGAAACTATCTTTACTAATCTATCTTTAACAATTAAAAAAAAACTATACTAAATTCAAGGGTTGGGATACCCTAATTTACATTGTAACTTAAAAGAAGCAAAAACTTAATTTTGGATTAAAAAAAAAACAATGAGAAACCAAAACAAAACTTGTTAGAATTAAACCATAATTTGTTTCTGCTTTAATAAAAAACAAATTTGTGTTTGGGTGAGAGGTGCAATAAAACTTAAAAAAAATAAATGTTCATTAATACATATTAATGATCATTAATGACAAACAAACTTCTGTCTCTAAGCAAAAACTAAAATCAGGCTTTAAAAACTGCCAATAACTATCGTAGTTTGTAGTTTAGTTTATTTCTACTACACGAACATTGCAGTAGCTTGAGAAAAACTAACTGCACAATTATTTTTTTGCACACAAAGTGTAGTTTTAGTTTTTGATGAACTATTAGTTATTCCTATTGCTACTGCTCACATAGGCAACAAAAAACAAAACTACACAAGCAGTGGAAGTTAAAAAGTTGAATGTTGTGCTGACCTCCACTAGTAGTTTTTACTTCGTGAAAATAGTGTACAACTTCGTAAAAAATTATAAACTGTTAGTCTTTCGTTTATTGACTACACAACAGCTAAACATATAACTACATTGGGACTGTTAAATTGAATTTAATGTACTTGTTTGACAAAAATAACATGATTTATAGAAAAATAATACATTTTTAAAAACGAAATGATGCGAAAATAAATTAATGGACGTATATTTTTTTTATTATTTTTATAAAGCAAAAATTAATTAAATAAATTAAGCAAAATTAAAAGAATCAATTCTAAACTGAAAATAGAAAAACACATTTAAAGATTTTAAAACAATACGGATTTTTATTTCATTTAATATTTTAATATATTAACGTTCTTCACAGTATCATAAAAGAAAACTTTGTGTTATTTTTTTCTTAAATTTTTTTTTTCCACCACCGATTTGGTAAACACGTGTTAAAAAGGATATTTGGATTTCCCGCAAATGATATGAATGTCAAAGATTTACATAAAAGTATGTGAAAAAGAAATTTACCTGTGTTTTCACGTGTTGAAGTGGCTGTATCGCAGTATATGCTGCAAATACAACATTTGCAAATAAACAAAAAAAAGTTTAATTTTTTAAGCCTGTTTTGTACATATGTGACAGATGGACGGACATATCATTGAAAAAATGTGTATAGCTGTGTAGATCACTTAGGTAAAATTATAATAAAATTCACAGGAAAAAAAAATGATAAAAACATTTTTTCGTTCCTAATTTAAAATAACGGTGAATAATGTTAAAAACAATCATAATGAATACCAACTTATAACTTTTTCTAAGACAAAAAAATTCAACTAATATTAAGTAATAAAAATAAATTTGATTAATTACTCTTTCAATTGAAAATGGATACTTTACACTTTATTTCAAAACTAAAAATTTGATGAATAAATTCTTTGTATAAAAGACCTGTTTATTTAAATGTCCTTTTAGTTTTAGATTTTTTTTTAAATTCAATTTGTTTAATCAAAATGTTTGTATTTCAAATAATGTGGTGATTAATACCCGCATTGTGCGGTCTATTTTGTTTACTTAATCTACAAAACCTTCTTTTCTAAAATTCCATTTAAAGAAATTATTGACTTGAATTAATTCAATAATTAAAATTTATGAAATAAAAATTAAAATGTTGAAATAAATTTTCGAAGGTCAGTCTGAAAAAATTAAACAAAAATTAAATTCAATTTTTAATTTCAAGTTTAAAAAAAAATAAAAATTATATACTCCAAAAATAAAGTAATTTATAAAATAAAAGTTTTTACAAAATATTTTTTTTTAAATACGTTCAAAAAGACATAATTTCAAAACAAATTTTAATAAATATGGTAAACATTGATAAAAAATACCGAACATTTTATTTTTCTTTTATATATGTATGTATACTGAAAAAATTCCAACAACAACTCAA
Organism: Pegoplata infirma; assembly: GCA_963921195.1. NCBI lineage: Eukaryota > Metazoa > Arthropoda > Insecta > Diptera > Anthomyiidae > Pegoplata > Pegoplata infirma. Next base: position 199,386,077 of record OY992539.1, read on the forward strand.
AACAATACACATTTCTATTGTGTCGCCTGAAGTTTTTTTTTAAGACAACAACAAGAAAAACTTTCGTTATCTTCGTTTCACTAATAGTTATTGCTTCGTGTTTCTTGAGAATGACTACAGTCTTGTGTGTTGTTTTCAACTGCTTGCTTTTTTTCAAAATTTAAAACTACAACAAAACTATCAACTGAAGAGTTAAACAATTTCAAAAAAAACTACTGCTATAACTACACCACCAAAATGTGCGTGTAGTAGTAGCAGTAGCAAGTGAACGACTCTGAGTTTTGTTCATTTTTAAAACTACACTATTCGTTGTTTTCAGTTACTACTGCTTCTGGCAGTTTAGTTATTCTAACCCTGACTAAAATCATGTAAAATTCTCTACATTACTCCCTTTTATTTAATAAACATTTTAAATAGTTGTTGCTTCTTAGAGTTACTTTAAATTACGAATGCAAAACAAAAATAATAATTAATAAGAAATATTTATTGACTCACCAACTTACATATCTGCAACCGCTGTTTGATGAGGCCTCCTCAGACTGCTGGTTTACTGACGTGGCGAAGAATGGGTTAATTGTAACTTAAATTTTTGCTTTGCATGTAATGTTGAATCATATGGGTGTTTCCATATAAAAAAATACTTTTGTTAAATTTATACTTAACTAGAAAAATAATATTAAATTAAAGAATTTTACATATAAAAAGACTAAAGCCAAACCTCATAGTGCAATATAGGAACAAATGTGCAATATTAGTTTAGTTTAGAATAGGAGATTTATATATTACTAATATTTTAGATTCATAGGAAACTTCGTTTTTAGTTTAGGTTTTAAGTTTTTAGCATAGGTGTCGTGGCATGAGCCTTAAAGGAGTGAAATCATTAATAACATTTTAACGTTAAAACAACTTTAATACCGATTATAAAAAAATATATGAACGTTATCGTTAGCAATTGTGATTGCTACATGTAAATGGAAATTTTTTTTGGTTTTCACGACATTTTATGAAAATTTTATAACCTGAACTTTTGTAATTTTACATTCAAAAATTGATTTTGCTTTATTTTTTATTTAATGCACTTTTAATCTATAAAAACCTTGCACTTGAGATTAACCGGGTATGATAATTATATTTAAATTTGAACACGAGAATCACTATGAAATTTGGTTTAGCAATATAATTTGAAATTTATGTATAGTATATATGTAGTTACATAGGTCGATACTATTGTAATCGCTTTTGCAGTTCCTCATGAAGAAAAACCAACTTGTTTTGGATGATGATGTAATTAGGTTTATGGACTCCGACCTTCCGGATCGGGTGCGTTATAACCTTACTTTTGGAAGTCGAAATATACGGATATTTTTTTTTTCTTGTTCTTTATACTTTCCAAAATCGAAATTGTGTTTTAAACGATGTAATTGCTTTTAAATACTAAAGTGTGTTTTTGGATTTTACATTGCCTTCTTCTGTTGGCGTTGATTTTTGATGATGGTGCTCAAATAAAAAAAAAAACATGTTCTGAGAACAAGTGGTTTTATGACTTAATCAACGAATAAAAGCAACAGTAGTGGCTCGGTAACTTAATCCACCACAAAATCGTCACTGTAGAAGATTCCCTATTGGATAAGCGGTTCCTTTTGCCGTTTGTTTCACGATATCGGAAATAAAAATTTTATGATGACCAATCCAATATCAGTATATTCAGGTAGGGGACCGAGTTGTCTTCCTGACCGATTTTTAGGTTAGGTTCCAATTACCTATCCGTGGATTTTGAACCGAACAATCTCTACAAAAATTTTAGGTTAGTTACGTAACGCGTTTGCATATCATTTTCGTAGTTACCTTTGGAAATAATTATGTTGAATTGATTGTGAGGAAAGATATCAAAAATGGTATTATATATTCCAATATACACGCTGTAGTAAAATTGATTAATTTTCCTATCACTTGGTAGGTAAAAAAAAACTTTTCACTTTAAAAAATGTTCGTGGGGAACCAATTGGATCTATTCAAGTTGAAATCACGATGAGAAAGAGTTATTGAAAGGTATTGTACTACCGCAAAAAGGTATAATGGCGGTAGAAAATTAGTTCAATACTCGATAAATTTATCGACCAAATCGCAGCTTTGTATATGCGTTCCCATGCGTTGATATGCGATGCTTTCAGCTGACAATGTAACGTGGCATAAACCTATAAAGGGTGTCATTTCTAGCGGTACAGAAATTTGATTTTTCAGGTAAAACGACAATATATCGTACGAAAAAAAATACTATTTTGAATATTTACGATAATCTGAAGGTTCAGATCCGAATATTACTAAGATTGTAATAAAACTATACCGAAGTAACTTTTTGCTACACAAAAAGAGTTAATGTAATTGAATCCTTTGACTGGGTGGTCAAAATTATATAAAAAAAATATTGAAAAAAATCTTATTTATAGTTTTACTAATGAAAAAAAATTTATACAAAAAAAAAAAAAAATGACTTAGTAACTTTCGAAAATAATACGTTTGTGTAAGTTTTTCTACAATCGACTAGAATAACGAACCCACCTAGTTGTTTAATATATTCTATAGAAAAAGAACTACCTTAGTAGTTAACACCAACTAAGACGGATTTATCTTTTCTGAGTATGGGATTGTATATGCAGTTACTATATGCACGAGAAACTAAAAGTCAGTATGTAATTAACAATAAATTATAGCTCTGTAAGATTTATGACGCAAAAATTACAATATATATTACAAGAAAGAATTGTTTATCTTTATATCCCCGTTATGGATATAAAATTCTTTATTTGTAATTAAAATTTTAACCTTTTATGTAAAGCTAACGACACAGTCTGTGAAATCCCTAATATGAGCTCTGGTATAACAGTTTGATACAAGCAAATACACAAACCCTCTCACGTATATTGGGGTAGAGAAAAAGTAACTTCCGAATATTTGTTCATGCAAATGATTTTACTTTGTCAGTAATTTAAGAAAATAGTTTTTTTAAATATATCCCGGGAAAAAAATATAAATACCAAAAAAGGTTAACAACCCGAGAGAAAATATTTTTATAAAACAAAAAAAAATCATACTATTTCGACAATTTAAGCCATGAAAATAAAAAAAATCTAACAAATTTTTAGAGTAAGCAAAAGTTGTGCGTTACAATCGGAGTCTTTTCTTTTGGAAAAGTATTTTATGAATATGTTTATAGAATCATTTTCTCTCACTTTACTTTACTTTTTCCCGAGAAACGTTTTCCTTTGGAAATATGATTTAGAGTCTTTGGCTTTTCTTTTATAAAAATTGTCTTAACTGGAAATTGTCGTAAATCTTAGACTTTTCTTTGAAAAAAATAATCTTCTTTGTAAAAATGTATCAGCATCTGATACAATTCACACTTTAAAAAAATGCTTGTCACTCAAAAAATTTTAAAATATAAAAAAATACCAGATCATTGCAGTGTTTACCAGACAGAGATGCTGGCAATAAAGGAAGCGGCTGACTGGTTGAGTTGCAATGTCTTGTCTACAACCACATTCAATTGAATTGAAAATGACTGGTTATAAATTGAAACAACCCAAATATTTTGTTGTCTCAACTAAATGTTTGTAGCAGCAGCCAAATTTTTGGTTAATTCAACCAAAAAATGTATTTAGAAGTTTATTTTTCTGTGTGTAACCTAGCCTAAATTTTAGAGCTAAAAATTAATGCAAAACTAAAACTGTCTTTGAAATTTCTATTCCATACACCGAGAAATCAAATTGGATGTGTCAACCTAATTTGGAACCAACTGAATAAACAGCAATTGTTGGTTGCTGCAACCAAACCATACAATTGCCTCCAAATTTAGCTGCCCCAACAAATCTGTTATCCCTGTGTGAATATATATATATTTTTTAATTAGCAGTTAAAACAGCTTCGAGATCTATGGCCACCACAAAATCTTCATCTTTTCCTTTAAATTTACCATTATAACCATAACCGCGGACACGATAAGAACCTGGATACAAATATGATGGTACCAAATTTGATTCCAATTTCCAATCATGCAAATAATAATAACCATTATTAACTGGACAATTTTGCATAAAGTTGCCATATTTCAAAAGACTTTTGAACCATTTTTTAAATATGGTTTCCTTGTACGATATCACCATATTGCAGACATCTATGTTATACGAAAATAATGTTTGATATTTTTTGGCATTCGATAAACTTATTTGAAATTCCATAAAAGCTTTAAAACCCATTTCTAAAGGTTTTATAATATCCATATCGAGAAAAACGCTATCATTTTGTGTATACATGGAATAATTTGAAAAGTATTTTGGACTCCAACGATATTTGACTTTGCCAAATTTTATGGAACAAGACTGGAAAAAAAATTTAAAAAATATTGTTTTAAATCGGAACCTAAAAAATAATTTGAAATTAGAAACTTACAGCATTACAAAATTCTGTTTGGCAAATCAGAATTAAAACGAGAATAGAATAAACGAGAATTTGGAGTTTACACATGATTATGGCCATTTTGAAATGTGTTTGGCTTGAATAAATTTAAATTTTTTTTTTCATAATAAGTCACCCTTATTAAAATTTAATTATCATTAGTGTAATTATTATTTATTTTTTCGTTTAGTCACTAATGGCTTTATTCAAAAATATATTTACAATTCAGAATTTGATGACAAAAATCACTCAAAATTTTTAATTGAATTAATATTAGTTTTGTAAAATTTTTGTAGAACTTGCAACTCAATGTTAGCAAAATATCGAAAGTTTTTAATAATAATTATTATTTCAACAATAATTTGTTACAATGAATCTAAGGTAACTACTTTATTGTTTTATAAGAATTTTTATTGAATATAAAAATACGCGGTGGCTCAAACCTTTAATTTTCCCGCATATAGTGCTCAATCGTCCAGAATATAAAGATCAATTTTAATTCGAAAAAGATCAATCATAATTCGAAAAAGATCAATTGCAATTCAAAAACGATCAATTATAATTTTAAAAAATCAATTGTTTTTCAAAAAAGAATAATTGTAATTCAAAACAGATCAATTGTAATTCGAAAAAGATCAATTGTAATTCGAAACAGATCAATTGTAATTCGAAAAAGATCAATTGTAAGTCGAAAAATATCAATTGCAATTCAAAAAAGATCATTTGCAATTCGAAAAGATCAACGGTAATTCGAAAAAATCAATTGTAATTCGAAAAAGATCAATTGTAATTCGAAAACAGATCAACTGTAATTCGAAACCGGTCAATAGTACTTCGAAAAAGATCAATTGTAATTCGAAATAGATCAATTGTTATTTGAAAAATGTCAATTGTAATTTGAAAAATATCAATAATAATTCGAAAAAGATTAATTGTAGTTCGAAAAAGATCAATTTTAATTCAAAGAAACTAATTGTGATTCGAAAAATATTAACTGAATTTCCATTGATCCTTTTCGAATTACAATTGGAATCTTTTTTAAATTACAATTGATCTATTTTGAATCACAATTGATCTTTTTCGAATTACAATTGATCTTTTTCAAAATACAATTGATCTTTTTCGGATTCCAATTTATCTTTTTCGAATTACAATTAATATTTTTTGAATTACAATTGATATTTTACGAATCACAATTGCTTTTCGACAAATTACAATTAATTTTTTTGAATTGCAATTGATATTTTTTCGAATTACAATTGATCTTTTTCGAATACCAATTGATCTATTTTGAATTACAATAGATCTTTTTCGAATTACAATTGATATATTTTGAATTACAATTGATCTTTTACGAAATCCAATTGATTTTTTTCGAACACAATTGATTTTTTTCGAGATATAAATGATCTTTTTCGAATTACAAATGATCTTTTTCGAATAACAATTGATCTTTTTCGAACTTCATTTGATATATTTCGAATTACAATTGATCTTTTTCGAATTATAATTGATCTTTTTTCGAATAACAATTGATGTTATTCGAATTACAACTCGAATCTTCAAATTACAATTGATATTTTTCGAAAAAAAATAAAATAAAATCAGTCGAACGGTTTTCCAGATATCGCTTTTTTGAAATTTAAAAAAAATTACGGTTTTTTTCTACAGTTAAATTTTTTTTCTTTGACCCTTTGATAGATTAAGGTCTGGGGTAGCCCTTGGCCACACCAGAACTTGAGACCTCGATGGACTGTCAAAAGGCGACTTTTTATACGAAAAATGTATCAAAATTGGATACCTTTTCTGCTCCAAAACTGTTTCAGAATCTGACACTTTTTCTGTACAAAAAATGTCACAGAATCCAAGACTCTTCCTATACGAAAAATGTCTTAGAATCTCGGCCTTTTGTTCAGGGAAAATGTCTCAGAATCTGAGACTTTTCTATACGAAAAATGTCTTACAAGGAAAGTATCTTAACCCTTATGAACCGATTTGCATGGAACTTGAAATATATATAAAATAGACCATTCTAAGGTTGGAGTGTCTCGGCTTATCGGCCATATCGGGGATTTAGGGGTTTTTGCTCTAGACGATATTCTTGTTAGTTCGGGAGTTATCGAAATTTTCCCGAAGGTCCACATTGTTTCATAAGGGGACAACGAAATTTTTAAACACTGATATGGCCGATAAACCGAAACACCCCAACCTTAAAATCGTCTCTTTGATATATATTTTTAGTTTTACGCAAATCGGTTCATAAGGGTTGAGATACTTCCCTTCAGTGTTGCCAATTTAGCCATTTTCCGGCTAGATTTAGCTCCTTTTGAACTCGTTTAGCCGGAGAAAAAGGCATTTAGCTCTTAGCCGTTTTTTTAGCCATTTTCGAAACTATTTTAGCAGTTTTTTAGCCATTTTTGAGTTTTCGGTTAAAAAGTAATTTTTAGTGTGTTTTTTATACTAAAATAGAGAATTTATTGGTTTTTAAGTTTGTACAGATCTATCACAGACTCCAATACTTTTGTTATAAAGGTTTAAGTTGAAAAATGTAGGAGAAAATTTAATTTCTAAAAATTATAGACATTTCTGGGATTCCCATACCGGTTTCAAACACTTTAGTTATGTGTTATCATCAGAAGGATTTTAAATGTTGGTTTGTTTTGTTAGTAGGTAATTGTTTTTCATATATTTGATTTTTTTTAACACAAGTCTGGAATAAAATCACGTATAATTTTGTCATATTCATACCATAAACATTATACTAACTGTGCGATTCGCTATCTCGGTCGAAGTGAGTGACTACAAAATTTGTACGTTAAACAAAAACAAAAAACTCAAATTTGTTTTTGTTTTACGTACAAAATTTTTAGTCACTCACTTCTAACGACATACTGAATCAGGGCATATATTTTAGACGATCTAGCGATGCCCGTTTCTCTGTCTTTTAAAAATACGCTAACGTTCAAAACTCAACTTGAAGGCTGATTGCTAAATCTTGTAATTCTTCTGGTCAGGTTTTAGCGAAAATGGTCCCAAGTGTAAAAAGTTTCACCTCGAATTCACGTCTTGAAAATTTTTTTTAATCCAAAATAAATAAAAATTTTTTTTACTTAAATAAATTTTTTGCAGTCAAAATTTTGATATATATTTTTATAAAAAATTTGAATATTAAATATTTAAATCATTAATAAAGTGTTTTGAACTCTCTTCATTTTATCTAAAATATGTCAAAACAGTAACAAAAGATCTCCTTATTTTAATATATGTATCAAAAACGGTACAAAATATGAATTTACATTAGTTTTTCTTAAAAAGTAAAATATATATTTTAGCCTTTTTTTAGCCATTTTTTAGCCGTTTTTTAGCCGTTTTTTCAAAGGGATTTAGCCGTTTTTGATTACCAAGTTCTGGCAACACTGCTTCCCTTGCTAGTATCTAAAAATTTTTATTATAAAAAAAAAATGTTTTATAACATTGTGCAACAAATTTGGGGTCATCGAGTGTATCTCGATCTGTCATCGGTTAGTACATTATAAGAAAATAACCACCATAAAATTTCACTGACATCTTTTAACACTATTTACCTCAGAATTAGATAGAAAAACTTCAGTGGGCCATAAAAACAGAACTCGAGCTAAGATTTCAAAACCCTTCGGGGGCTTGGTAAATTTTTTTGGTCCCATCCAAGATACATCGTGTTGCACAGTGTAATCTGATGGTTTTTCTAAGACTTGTAGCAACTTCAACATTTAAAAAAGTTTCTCAGAAATCTTGAAATCGAAAACGTTTTCCAATACGAGAAATTTTTTAGAATCAGAGACATATTCAATAAGAGAAATGTTTCAGAATCTGAGACTCAGAATCTGATACTTTTTCTATACGAAAAATGTTTCAGAAACTGTAAATTTTTCTTCACGAAAATTGTTTCAGAAACTGTAGCTTTTTCTATACGAATAATGTCTCAGAATCTGAGACATTTTTATGACAGAGACCATAACAGATTTATTGAAAAAAATCAAATTTAACTGTTCGAAAATATTTTTTCAAATAAAAATTAAAAATAACAGTTTGAAATGATCTATAAAAATATCTGTTCAAAATAACAGAAATAAAAAACTTTTATTTTTTATAACTGTTATTAAAAACTCTTTGATCCTTAAAAAACTCGAGTTATTAAAATAAAACAACAATAAACGCATGCAGAAGAATTCTATTGATATCTAATACTTCAATCATTGATTTAAAGATATAAACTTTGATTGATTTTTTTAAAAATAACTGTTATAACAGTTATTTACTCAAATAAATATAAAATAAAAGTTATTTTAGATTGTTTGAACAAAAAGTTTTTAATAACTGTTATTTTTTACTGTTATTGAAAAAATCAAAAAAATAAATGTTATTGCAAATTTTAACACGGGACATCTCCAGAAGTCTTTCCATATAAAAAAATACTAAGTTTGGACAACATTCGTTTCATGATTTTTTTAAAACAAAAAGACACATATAACTGTTATATTTGGTCTCTGATTAATATATATATTAAATTTCCTAACAACTCTTTTCCAGAAATCATCCACCAAAACTGTTTACTTTATATCAAATATTGTATCATTTGATCCTTCATATTTACAAGACCATTCCTTAACTATTGGCGAAGATCGTACAACATTAAATATCATATTGAATATCAAAAAAAATTTCACCCAGGATCCATGGGCTGAAATATTGATGGCAGTCAAAAATCGTAAAGAGAGTTCATATCGTACTCTGTTTACTTACGATATAAATGTTTGTAATATTTTGGGTAAAGATGGTTCCCAGTTAAATAATTTCATATTAGGCTGGGTAAACAATTTTTGGAAATATGGTAATTTACCAAAAAGTTGTCCTATTACTAAGGTAAAGTTTTTTTAATTGCAAAAAAAAAATTAAATTTATTTTTTAAAATTCTTCTTTTCAGGGTAATTATTCATGGCTTAATTTGAAGGTAGATAAATTTAATATACCACCATTTTTACCGAATGGCAAATATCGATTTATTATAAATACTTATATTCGTAAAGATGATTTAAAAGGTTCTGTTGCTAATTTAACTATGTTTGTGGAATTAAAATAAAAAAAATGTATTTGCAAAAGAAATTACACTCTTATCAAAATTTGTTGAAATTTACCCAATTTATAGTAGGAAACTGGACTCCTACTATAAATTGGGTAATTTTACCCAAAGCAAAGCAACGATTGCTTTATATTACTGTAAAAGGGCCATTGGAAAACGATGGGGTCATAGCCCTCAAGTCGCTCATTGGATCTATACAGCAGTGGTGCGTCCAATTCTGCTGTATGGAATCATTGTCTGGTGGCCTGCTTTAGAAACAAAATCGAACTGTGTCTTTATCACGAAGGTACAGAAAATGGCGTCGATGAGCATCACTGGTGATCTTCGTACTACACCTACGGCTGCGTTAGAAATCCTCCTTCACCTGATACCATTGGACATATTGGGTAGGCAGTATGCGGCTACGTCGCTTCAATGGAGGATCAGCGATTGTGGCCATAGCGCGATCTTGACGAAGATAACAATACCCCAAAATGTGGACTGTACTCAGTCTATAAGCCTTTATGAGCTCCACTTTACTACACAGAAAATAATATCGTATATTTTATTTTAATTAAAATTTTAATTGTTTTTTAATTTAATATTAATTAAACTTTTAATTAATATAATTAATTGTTTAATTAAATTTTTAACTTTATTTTAATTAATATTTTAATTGTTTTCAAATTTAATATTAATTAAGTATTTAATTTATATAATTAAATGTTTAATTAAATTTCTAGCTTTACTTTTTTTTTTTTTGTTTTGTTTTCCGTGTGTGTGCGAGTGTGTGTTTTTCTCTTGCATTGTATAACATACAAAAAAAATACATAAGTATAAAAAGTTTGTTGAAAGTTTTTTTATTTTTCACATAGGTTTTTGAATTCTCATTTTGTTTATAGTTTTATGTGTATGTATATGAAAGGTTTATAATCAACTTTATAAAATCATCTCACTGACTATGTATTTACGGCATAAATAAATTTGGTTAAGTTTGAAGAAATATTTTTTTTTTAACTATTTTACTCAAAAAGAATGTTTTTACAAATTATTTTTTTTTTTAATATAATATTTTTAATTAATTTTTTTTAATTTATACAATTAAAATTTTAATTATTTTTTTTTTTAATTTTAATTAAATTTTTTAATTTATAGTATTAAGTTTTTAATTAAATAAATATCCATTTATTTTTAATTAACGACATACAAATATTTTTAATTTATTTGCGCATTTTAGTGATTGGTCCGGATTTAATTAATTTTTTAATTAAATCTACGAATTTTTTAATTAAATATTTTTTTTATTTTTTTCTGTGTACTATGATACCATCCAGGGAGTCTTGGATGGGGGAAATTCCGGGAAGTGGAGCCACCATAAATTTTTACACAGATGGATTGAGGCTGCACTAACAAGTGGGCTTTGGAGTCTATTCGGAAGAGTTTGTATTGAGCCTGGCTCGAAGATTGCCAGATCATTGCAGTGTTTACCAGGCAGAGATGCTGGCAATAAAGGAAGTGGCTGACTGGTTGAGCTGCAATGTCTTGCCAACAACCGCAGTCAACATTTATACTGACAGTCAAGACGCGGTCAAGTCCCTGGATTCAATGTTTCTAAAAACAAGATCTGCCCTTAACTGTCGTACGTCTTTAAATGAGATGGCCAAGCAGTTTAACATACGACTCATATGGGTCCCAGGGTACAGAGATATTCCAGGAAATTGCACAGCCGATGAGCTTGCAAGACTAGGAACTACCTTACAGGTTCCAGCAGAATTGGAATGTGTTGGTACGCCTCTAGAAACTTGTAAGCAAAACCTACGGCTTTGTTCCGCGACGGAGACTAATCAAAGATGGGCAGATGGATGGACGTGTGAGAATAACACGACTGATTTAGCCTTCTCTTAATCAGGGGCGCACAAGTGAGCTGATATCGCTTCCAAGAGGAGAGATTTCGACGGTGGTTGCTATAATTACCGGATACTGTCGGACCGCACGCAGAGCGGTTAAATGTGCCGTCGAATGACTTTTGCCGAAGTTGCATGGATGAAGAGAAGTTGGAAACTATCGAAAACTTTATCTGCCATTGCCCAGCACTTTCCGGTCAGAGACTTGCTTCACTCGGATCTAGGGAGCTGCACGATCTTTTTGAGTAGTCGGATGTAAAAAATTTAGTATCTAAGGAGTTTCATAAGAAGATAAAATTGGTTTAACGACAGGGACTATTATCGTAACCTATTACAGTCCCGTGGTATCACAATGGACCTCAGAGTCGACGTGTGTTGACGTGAAACGTCAGCAGACACGTACAACCAAACCTATCCTAGGTAGCACCTGAGGATTAAGCCCTAAAATGGTCATGTGGATCTACAAGATGATTGTGAGGCCGATCATGACGTACGCTGCCATAGTTTGGTGTCCAAAAACTATGCAGAGGAATGATACGGCTAAGCTGGGCAAGGTACAGCGTCTGGCTTGTACTCTAATCATGGTTGCTATGAAACCCTGACCAACATTGTCCCAAGAAGCCATTTTAGTTTTCACACCTCTCGAATATCGATTACTCTGACCCACGCAACTTGAATGGTCACTCCTATATCCTTCCTTAAAAAGGAATTAAGGAAAAATTGGATATGCCATCGGATAGGATAAACTCTGAGCTTCGCTTTGGACGGAAAATTGAGATCGTGATACCGAGTAGACCAGAGTGGGATGAAGGTGGTCCAAATGTGGACCACCAGCCTAATCATCAGTATACCAGCCTAAAGTCAGTATACCAGTTTAGGCTGGTATACTGAGTTTAGGCTGGTATACTGAGTTTAGGCTGGTATACTGATGATTAGGCTGGTGGTCCACATTTGGACCACCTTCATCCCACTCTGGTCTACTCGGTATAACGATCTCAAATTTCCGTCCAAAGCGACTAAAATCAGTATACCAGCCAAAACTGATATACTGACGGATCTAATATGATCTCTGGAGTGGAAGCTTGTATTTACGGTTTAAACACGCGGATCCCCAAACACATTGGATGGTGGCCTATAGTTTTTCAGTCTAAAATTCAGGCTATAATACTATGTGCTAGAGTTAATATTGCAAATGGTATGAAGGGTAATCGTATTTCAATCTTCTCTGATAGCCAGGCAGCACTTTAATCGCTGTCTTTTTGGGAATTTAAATCGAAACTGACACTAAGAAAGTTTTGGTACCCTTCAACAGCTAACCGGGAGAATCAAAATCACATTTATTTGGATTCTTTTTTTTTACTTTGAGCCAACACTCAGGGGATGCCCCCTACTAATGCAATGCCTTCTGTTGGTATTAGGAAAATAGGTTATGAGGAGAAGGAAAGAGGGAGTAGTGTTTGGGGACATTTAATTTGAACTTTTCTAAATTATAGCCTACTGGAAAGATTTCTATGGGGAGTTTGTTCCACATACGGCTAGTTCGACTGAGAAACGAATTTTCTCTCTAATGCGTTGTGCGATACATTGGACAGTCGACAACAAACGGATGTGAGTTGCTGGAAAGGCGAGTACTACAGGTATTCTCAGGGAAAAGTTCACCCATCTAAGCTGAGCACTTACCGTGGTAATATCGATAGAACAATGACACACAACCCACATTCCGACGATGCTCCAATGAATCAATAGAGCCGGATACCCTACTGTCATTGATGAGCTTCAACGCACTCCTTTGCACCCGATCCAGAAGCTTCAAAATAGACCTTGAAGCACCTGCCCAGATATGGGAGTTGTATTCCATTTTCGGTCGGATATAGGCGGTATAAATAGTGAGAAGATCAGACGGGGTGAAGTAATTCTTGCACCGTTTTAAAAAACCAAGACACTTGAATGCTTCTTTCGACACCTGAAAAACATGTTGGTTACATCGAACATCACATTGGATTTTCATGCCTAGAACATCAAGAATATCTGATTCCTCAATAGCTATACCACCCATGGATACAGATGACGCTGATTCCACAAGCCGTCTGTGGGTCAGCATATAACATTGGGTTTTACGAGCATTAAAATCGACATGATTCGTAAGACCCCACTAGGAGATTTTCTTAAGGTCATGATTGAGTGTGTTATTCATGTTCTGCCTCATAGCATCAACCTCAGTAAGGCTTGGTCTATGATTAAAGGAAAATGAATGACAAATGTTGCTGTCATCTGCAAAAGAATAGATAGGATTGGAAGTTAGACCCAGAAGGTCATTAAGAAAAATAAGAAAGGAGATAGAACAGAACCTTGCGGTACCCCTGAATTCAGATGAAACTCATCCGATGAGAACCCATCTATAACAACACGTATAGAGCGGTCTCTAAGAAAGCTCGATATAAATCGAGAGAAATCACTACCGACACCAAACGCAATAAGCTTCAAAACGTGTGCACCGTGCCACACACGATCAAACGCCTTGGAAATACCTAGAGCAACCACCTTGCTTTCACCAAATTGGTGAATAGAACGACTCCAGCGTTCCGAAAGAAACGCTAGCAGGTCTCCCGTAGAACGACCTCTACGAAAGCCATACTGTCGATCGCACAAAAGTGAATTAGACTCCAAATAATTTACCAGCGATATGTCAAAAACTAGCCTAAGAGGTTTACTTTTTGGGATAAAGTCAAAAAAGTCGTTACCTCCAAGGACATCGCCACGTTTGAATAATAAACATTGAAATTGGGAGGTTAGTTACATTTTGAGTTTTTGCTGGAACAGTTTGCTTAAAAAGTTTAAATACTTTTTAACTAATGATCCCTAAATCATTAAAAAAGTAATTATAATTCAATTACTATTGTCTACAAACCAAATAACACGCGCACAAGAATTGACAAATGAATTACAATGATAAGTTGACATTGTAGTTCAAAAAATGAAGCGTATTTTAATATGTTTAGTAATTTTAATGGCATTACAAAGTTTTGAAAGCAAAAAGGTACTAAAACACTAAACCACCTTTAATCAATAATTTAATTAAATCTTTAACTTTTCAGAAAACCCGTACCTTATACTTTTGGTCTACCAAATATGATATGAATGTAAAATATTTAAAAAATTTTAAAACATTCATTAATCGTGGCAACAAATCTGTTAATATTGTAATGGACGTACGAAAAAATCTTACCGAGATATGGGGACTTGCTACAATATCCTTATGGTTAAAGAATGATATATATCGGCAAATTATTTCATACGAAGTAAATATTTGTGAATTTTTACAACGTTTCAAACCGGATAAAACAAGTTTGTTAAATGCTTATGTGGCAAATTTTTATAAATATAGTAATTTAACAAAATCATGTCCTATTACAAAGGTGAGTTTTGAAAAAAATATGGTAAAATTTAATATCGGAAAAAATTTGTCGATCTTTGTATATAATCATGTATTTTATTTCAGAATTTTTATCATGTTTCAAATTTTAAACCAGACAAGGATAGTATACCATCATTTGCTCCTCCAGGAAAATGTCGTTTAAGTGTACAAATTTATGTTAAGAAAAATGACAGGAAGGACAGTGTAGGAAATTGTGAATTTCAAATTGAATTGAAATGATTTTTTTTTTTTTTTTGTAGAATAGTAATAAATAAAAAAAAGTTTTTGATAAAAACGTAATTAATTAAATTTTTAATTAAAGTTTTTGGTTTGGCAAACTTCCCGGAGCAACATGTAGGAAGGCTATTGTCTCGATAAAGGAGACAAAAACGGACAGAGGGGGAGGTCGCGAATTTAGTGATATAAAGTTATATCTTCTTAGTTATATCAATCTAAAGTTATATCTTCTTATATATTATATATCTTCTTTTCATTCGAAATTTGTGATCAATAGAACTCAAAAATCTTTAGACACATGAGGCCCCAAGGTGGGCGCCAACGACGGTAAGTGATCTAATGGAGTTGTTACTGATAAAATGTCTTAGATAAGTAAAGAACAACAGTCTGACAATTAAAATAGTTACCCAGAAAAACAAGTAAGAAAGTTATAGTCGGTCAAGACCGACCATATGATACCCTACACCAGTGTTTTCCGAAAAATCGGTCACATAGTGTAGAAAACACACACAGATCAAATTTTAGTGGAATTGATTTATTTTTTTGTCAATAGACCGATTTAACTGAATATCGGTCGAAATTTTTACATGGGGGACTAAGTCCAAAAATGGTCCAATTATATTCCGAATTTATTAGGTTACTTAAGTACACGTTTAACACCCAAAAATACAATTTTTATCAAATATTTACATTTTTATGAATTTTGAGGGAATTATGTGAATATCGGTTGGGTGGTTTGTATGGGGACTACCAGAAGGACTTACCCCGATTCCTTTGAATTTTTGAATATTGATTTGTGCATACAGAATTTGATTACCTGCTAAATTTCAAAGCGATATCTATTATAGTACGCTGGTTAGAGTCATTTAAACCAAATCAAAAGGGGGCGTTTGTATGGGGGCTAGGTCTTAACATGGACCGATTTTCTCAAATTTCAAAAGGCTTCGTTCTTGGTCCAAAACATGCTTAAGTTTTAAATTGAAGTCAATTGATTGAAAATTGCGACCTGTATCGTGCTTAAACCGATAGATGGACAGACGGACGGACATTGCTAAATCAACTCAAAAAGTAAATTTGAGTCGATCGGTATACTTGAAAGTAGGTCTAGGACCAATATTTCGGGTAGTTACAAACATCAGCACAAACTCATTATACCCTGTACCACAGAGTGGTGTAGGGTATAATTAAATCGAGATTTTGGCAGCACAGCTTCTTTCCAAACATTGCCGTAGCGCATCCAAAGAGCGCTTTTTAGAATACAGTAAAAGTAAGGGCAACAACTTTTAGTTTTTTGTTAAGTTTTTTTTATACCCTCCACTAGAGGGTATATATAAGTTTGTCATTCCGTTTGTAATACCTCGAAATATTGGTCTAGGACCCCATAAAGTACATATATTCATGATCCTTGATCGATTTTAGGACGATCTAGCGATGTCCGTCCTGTCTGTCTGTTGAAAACATGCTAACTTTAGAAAGACTTTACGGAGGCTCTTGAAGTTTTGCATATATGTTGGGCATTTACCCGTTCTGGTTGGTATTTCAATCCAAATCGGTCCAGTGGTACAAAAGTTATGAGCAAAAGACTGAATTTTGGCAAGGGGTTTTCGTGAATGTATGAGGTAAAAAACATACATTCACGAATTTGAATTTCAGCCAAATCGGTCTAGTGGTTCAAAAGTTAGTAGCCAAACCATGAATTTCAGATTAATTTCACCTTAAATTCACGTGCACGTGAAGAGATATTTTAAGATTTGATGCATAAAATCCCCCAATTCCTTAATACTTTTCTCAAAATTTCCAAAAATATAATTTTTTAAATTGTTGCTGCCACGCCCATTATAAGGGTGGTGTTAAGAATTCCCGCATGGTGTAATCTGCTAACATGATAAAGCATCCGCACTAGAGTATTCAAAACCGAAACCGGTTAACCGGTTTTTTCATTTTTAGATACTCGACCGGTTTCGAATAGTTTTGAATTTCGAATATTCGAGAAACCGGGTTTTTTGTATCGGTTAACCGGTTTTTATAAAAAGTTATAAAATATTGAGTTAAAACATATATTGATATTACACAGTTTTTTAGAAACACTAACATAACTTCGCAGTACTACCATAATCAGTTTGCGGATATGATTGTAGGTCAACCTATATATCAACGAGGTCCGAATGTCCGTCTCTTCCTTTAATATCGAAATCAAGATCTATTTTTTTTTTTATTTCTATGGCAAACATTTTTTTTAATTTGTTGAAATCGGAATAGGCTAAATAAGCCCAAATGAATATGCTAGGACTGATGTCTGAATTTATTATTAACTATGCTCTTTAAACAATTTAATAAAAAAATTTAAATAAAACCTCTACGGATTTCATCTCACAATGCAAAGAATTTAAATTCAGTTGTTACTTCCAATAAACCAAATATTGCTGTTGAAATATCGAAAAGTCCTGTAATAATGATAGTAAAACTGCCTTATTTCAGATTTTATGGAAAAACTATCGTTGTTCCTGGCGATAGCCATATCGTTTTGGTAGGAAACTACGAAATCATTTTCGATGTCGAAGTTTCCAGTGAAATTGGGCGATAGTTATTTTATTAAATGATACTTTTTTCGCTATCACTTATCGATTTTGAGATTGTGATTTTTTATATGATTTTTTTTATAAAAATATAATTAAGTTTAATTTATTTTTAGCCTGAAGAATAAAAACCGAAAAAACCGGTTTAACCGGTTTTTTTGCTAAAACCGAAACCGAAAACCGGTTTTTTAAAAATAAGCTTTTTCGAATAAACCGAAAACCGGTTTTTGAAAATTGTCGGTTTTTTGAATACACTAATCCGCACCTGCTTTTATGGGCTTATCGGGAGCGTGCGTTATTTCCAGTTGGTTAAATTTGATTCTCGGACCAAAAATAGGCCAATTTTGGATGGGGCTGGCGAAAGCAATATTTGCAGCTCGCAATATTTACTGCTGACTCTCCCTTTATAAAATTGCTGACATCTTCATACAAGTTTTAAAATGTCCCCAATGAAATGTCAGCAGTTGGTCAGCAGTTGTTAAAACGAATTTCTGGTGGTCACCGATACTAATCGGGAGTTATCGAAATTTTCCCGAAGGTCCACATTTTTTTATAAGAGGACAACGAAATTTTTAAACACTGATATGGCCGATAAGCCGAGACACCCTACCCATAAAATAATCTCTTTTATATATATTTTAAGTTTCAGGTAAATCGGTTTATAACGGTTGAGATACTTCCCTTGTAAGAAAAATTGTAGTTTATTCTGATTGAAATCTTAGCTTAGAATTGATCTATATAAGTGAATCCCAAAACAGTAAATAAAACAATTAGTTCCAATTACCATACAAAATATGTTGTGAAATACCTAATAACGAAATGAAAGTTTCGATGACAATGCGTTAAAAAAGTTATTTTTAAGTTGTTGTTTGTTAAAATTTACTAAAACAATTGCTGTGTTTTTTAATTATTTGGATTTATTATGTCTGTTTGAAATTGGTATTAAAAATGTGCCAAAACAAAGAGAGTTTTAAAAGAACTATTTTTTTATGCACCAATCAAAAATATGAACTAAAATGTTTACTTAAAAACTATATTAAAAGCAGAACTGAGATCTTCATGAAATTTGGATATGTTGTTCAGAATCAAAATTCTTTAGACACGTTTTTTTTTAGTGGCCCAAACTCAATTTTAGGGGGGTTTGATTTGTACGGAAGGCGATAGCAGCAACAGCAACTTACTAGCTTATAATTTTTTGTACTGTCCCTGATGATGATATTCAATGAATAACGAAATATTGGATGAATTAAATAAAGAAGATCTTTAAACAAAAGAAAGACCTCGAGCTTGATTATTTACTATTATTTATAATTTAAAAAAAAACTTACATTTAAACAAATTTACATTTTTAAATTTTTTACGATTTACGATTTATTTTTTCTGCTCTACAAAATAAAACCAATTCCATAAAGAACAGAGGGTGGCACTAGAGGAGGTAGACTTCCATTGTAAGCTCTTAATTGAAAAATCAGCACTCACCATGTTTTTTTTTAAACACTAAAGTGAAATTTTTTAAAGAATTTATGAAGAAAAAAATTTAAAAATATGTTTTTAAAAATAAATAGTTTAATACAAATTTTTGAAAAATGTTAACAAATTGATAATTTCTTTATTTGCTCATTTTTTGGCAAAATATGCTAAATATGCATTTAAAATCTCAATATGCAAAAATATGTATTTTAAATACAACAAGTAAGAGTGTCAAATTCGGCTGTGCCGAATCTTTTACACCCTCTAACATGCAACAAAAAAAATGCAGGGGCGTTTTCTTTTTTTTTGGGGGTCGGAAGTGGTAATTGGGAGGGGGGGGGGGGGGAATTTCCTCTCGAATATGTGTTTAAAAATTCATTCTTATGCTTTTTGCATTAAAGAAAAACAAGTTTATCATTATTTAAAAAAAAACAAGTAAGAAAGTTATAGTCGGTCAAGACCGACCATATAATACCCTACACCAGTGTTTTCCGAAAAATGGGTCCCAAGTCCAAACATGGACCGATTGGATCTATCTTTTGTTAGATCTATAATTAGTGTAGAAAACACACACAGACAAAATTTTAGTGAAATTGGCTTATTTTTGATTCCAATAGACCGATTTAACTTAATATCGGTCGAAATTTTTATAAAGGGGACCAAGTCCAAAAATGATCTGAATATATTCAGATAAAAGTAAGTTACCAAAGTACATGTTTAGCACTTCAAAACAAAATTTTAATCAAATATTTCCAACTTTCATGAATTTTTAGAGATTTATGTGAATATCGGGAGGGTGGTTTGTATGGGGACTACAAGAGGAACTGGTCCGATTCCTTTAAAATTTGGAATTATAATTTATGAATACAAAAAACGATTACCTACCAAATTTCGAAAGGATATCTGTTATAATACGCTAATAAGAGTCACTTGAGTCAAATTATAGGGGACATTTGTATGGGGGCTAGGTCTAAACATGGACCGATTTTTTCCAATTTCAATAGGCTTCGTCCTTGGGGCAAAAGAAGCTTAAGTTTTAAATTTCAGCCAAATCGGTTTATAATTGCGACCTGTATCGTGTTTACAACGTTTATATGGACGGACGGACATCGCTAAGTCGACTCAAAAAGTTATTCTGAGTCGATCGGTACACTTAAAGGGGGGTTAGGACCAATAGTTCGAGTAGTTACAAACATCAGCACAAACTCATTATACCCAGTACCACAGAGGGGTGTATATTATAAAAATTATTCCACGCTCACAAAAGAGGGGCGGACCGAAAAAACGACATTATCTAATTCTCTGGGTCCAAATGCAGGAATTTGAACTTCTTGTAGCACAAAAATGTTGCAATTGTAAAACAAAAACACAACAAATCATGTAAAAAAGTGCTATTTTTCATGGGTTGGTTTAGTTCATCAAGGGGGAACTTTTTTCACTCTGGTCCGATTTTGCTAATTTATGAACTTAACTTGCCTAGGAACATTAGACATATTCGTGCCAAATGTCGGGATTTTGGACTGCAACGTGTTAACTACGGACGGACAGACGGATGGACGGACAGACGGACGGATGTCTTAGAATCGATCACTGATCATAAATATATATACATTATGGGGTCCTAGACCGATATTTTGATGCGTTACACACGGAATGACAAAGTGAGTATTTTTTTTCCATATTGTTTTTAACCGATTTACAAAAAAAACATGCATTTGCGTGGAAACCCAAGCCTTAGTATTAATTATTCTTGGCACCTAAATGTATGCTTTAAAATATTTTTAAAAATTAGTTTAGTTTTTATTGATAGAAAATAGAAAATAATCAAGCTGGGGTCTTTATTTTGTTTAAAAATCTTCTTTATTTCATTCCTCCAACATTTCGTTATTCATTGAATGACATAATCAGGGACAGTACAAAAAATTCATATAAGCTAGTGTGTTGCGGTTGCAGCTACCGTCGTCATTGTTGTACTGTAAAATAATGACGACTAAAGCAGCAACAGCAACAGAATTTTTTGTATTGTCCCTGATGATGTTATTCAATGAATAACGAAATCTTTAGGGAATGTTATAAAGAAGAAAAAACTTACATTAAAACAATAAGAGTAGTAAATGCAAAAAACTAAGATATTATTTAGATTAATTTAGTGCATCCTTATCTAAGTGAATAAAAAAACAACTAATAATGATAATTTTTAATGAAGATCGAAATATTGAAAAATAAAACAACTGCATATGAACATAGTTTTTTTATAAAACTCCCGTGCCAGAAAATATCGGCTTTATTAAAAATCGGATCGCATAAAAATATTTTTTGAAATAATGATTCAAAAAATTAAATCTTTTTTAATAGTATTATTAATATTACAAAATATTTAGGGAGTTCACATGGGTATCGTATTTGTTGTATATGTTGTATGTCCTATCTAAAAACAGGGTTGTTAAAAATTATTTATCGCTCACTTGATAATTTTCTCTTGGATTCTCTTCTTGTTAGCATACTTGAAAATAGCACACAAAACAGAGGTATAAATGTTGTATCGTCATATCGTGTAAGTGTCGTATTATTAATTTAAAGTTTAACCAACCCTGTTTTAAGATAGGACATACAACATACAACACTAAATACGATACCCATGTGAATTCCCTAATTGATTGTAAAAAGGTATTAAAAACACCAAACTTTAAAGATTTCTTTGCTAAATGAGTTTAAAATTTATAAAACTCTTTATAGAATTCCCGTTCCATTATAATTTTAAGCGCAAAATATGACATGAATATAAACTATATTAAGAATTTTGCATTGTCTTTAAATCCGGGTAACCGTTCAATGAATATTTCGATGGATGTTGCTAAAGAATTGTCAAATATTTGGAGTACTGCTAATGTTTTCTTATGGATTAACAAAGATAATTATAGACAAGTTCTTTCATATGATGTCGATATTTGTAAATATTTACAAACTTTGAAATTGGATAAAACTCAATTGGTAAATGCGTGGTTAATAAATTTATTTAAATATGGTAATTTAACTAAGAAATGTCCAATCAAAAAGGTAAATTTTTTAATTAAAAATCTATAGTGCGCACAAAAAAAAACTTTGTCAAATTACTAGAAAAAATCTCGTAATCTCATTTTAGCAATATTTGACAGTTTTTTAACAAAAAAAATTTATCAAAATTTAAATTTTTGTTGTAATTTTACAATTTCTTTGGTAATTTTACAAATTTCCAAGATAATTTTACAAAAAAAAAACTAGTAAATTCACGAGAATTCCTTGTAAGTTTTATTGCTACAAAAAAGTTGTAAATTTTAAATTTTATTAGTAAAAAGCTTTTAAAATTACAAAAAAAAACTCGTAATTTTCACTAGGAATTCTCGTAAAATAGGAGGTAGCAAAAAGTCTAGTAAAGTTACGAAACCACCTTGTAAATTTTATCGTGTCAAAAAAATTGTAAATTTACAATTTTTTTGGTAAAAACCTTGTAAAATTACAAAATTATTGGTGAAAAGCTTGTAAAATTACTAGGAATTCTTGTCAAATCGGAGGTATCAAAAAAAAAGTTTTTTTTTAATTTTACAAAGTTTTTTTAGTGTGGTTTTAACTCTGTAATAAATGTTTGTTTTGTAGAATCTCTATTATGCTTCAAATTTAAAACCCGATAAGGACAGTATACCAGGATTTGTTCCAGCTGGTAAATGGCGTTTAAATGTTAATATATATTCAAAGAAAAATAATGTAAAAGAAAGTATTGGAAATTTTGAATTTTATTTTGATATAAAATAAAAAATTTTTGGGAAAAGTTTCCCGAGTAAAAAAGTTTTTGATATAATTATATAAAATTTGATAAAAATTATATTAAATTATATATAATTATATAAAATTATATGTAGAGGTATAATTTCCAAAAAATTGTATAAAATTATATATAATTTGATAAAATTATATATAATTATATCCAGGATTTGGTGGATTCAATTATATAAAATTATATCAAATTATATCTAATTTGATAAAATTTTATCAAATTTTATCAAATTATACATAATTTGATATAATTATATCCACCAAATCCTGGATATAATTATATATAATTTTATCAAATTATATATAATTTTATATAATTTTATCCAACTTTTTGGCAAATTTTACCTCTTTATATAATTTTATATAATTATATATAATTTGATATAATTTTATCAAATTATATATAATTATATAAAAACTTTTTTGCTAGGGTTGTCGATAAAATAATGAACATTGGTACTTTTTTCGATCTTCTGAAATAGTGGTCATAAGAAATTGACTGAGATCCTTTATCGGAACAAAACATTCCGAAAAAGACCTTAGGAATTTCGGATTTTAAGAATATAAAAAGAGTAAAAATTTAATTTTCCAACCTAATTATTCTATTTATAGAAAAAAAAATTATAATTGTAAAAACAGTTATTACAAAAAGGTAAATAATTAAAAAATTTTAAATAAAATTTAATTTGGATCATTAAATTATAATTTACCAATCCTAAATGGAAATTAAGCTCTAGATTATTTTATAAAAAAAAAAACTATTTTAAAATTGTAAATAAAACAATTATTAATAATTAGTACTATTTTACTAATTACTTTGCTAATATTAATCACAAAATTTTGTTAGATTAGTATGTTAAATTAACAAAAAAACATATACTACTATTATTTTTTCATAATCAAATTATTAACATTCTTAAAAATGTTTCTCAATATTGCCAAAATTTTAATAATTTTATTAATATTACAAAATATTGAGAGTAAACAGGTATACAAATATTATTTACAAATTCCTTTGTTAAATTAACTAAAAAACTTGTAAAAACTTATAGAAATCACGTTCTGTTTATTTCTTAAATGCCACATCTGACATTAATCTGAAATACATAAACAAATTTGAAATCGCGGTTAATCCCGGTAATAATTCATTTAATGTTTTAATGGATTTTGGTAAAGACCTGTCCGATATTTGGAGTACTGCTGTTGTTTACTTATGGATTACAAAAGATGTTTATAGAAAAGTTATTTCATTCGATATTGATATTTGTAAATTTTTACAAACATTAAAACCGGATAAAACCAGTTTGTTAAATGCTTGGATGATAAATTTCTTTAAATATAGTAATTTAACAAAGAAATGTCCATTTAAAAAGGTAATTTATTAAAACTTTAAAGTTTGATTAATTAAATTCTTACGTTTTTTGTTTCTGCAGAATCTATATTACATTACAAATTTTAAGCCCGATAAGGACAGTTTACCACCATTTACTCCAGCTGGTAAAGTTCGTTTAAACGTAAATATTTATTCAAAGAAAAATAATGTTAAAGAAGGTATCGGAAATTGTGTATTTGATATTGAGTTGAAATAAATTTAATGAGGGCATGATATCGGGAGACTCGAAAGCCCCATAAATTCGCTTACACAAAAAGGGAGTTTAATTCTTCATGATCAAATTTCCGCTTTTACTGTTTTTTATAGCACATAAAAGAGCAACATTTTTTCCTCTAGAAAAAGTTTTAGATTCTGAGAACTTTTTCCTATAAAAGATTCTGAGATTCTGAGTTCTTTTTCCTATATATAAAGTATCAGGTTCTGAGACCTTTTTCCTAAACAAAAAATCTCAGATTCTGTGATCTTTTTCCTAAACAAAAAGGCTTCGATTCTAAGACCTTTTTCCTATAGAAAAAGTCATAGATTATGAGACCATTGTCCTATAGAAAAAGCTTCAGATTTTGAGAACTTTTTTCCTATAGAAAATGCTTCAGATTCTGAGAACTTTTTTCCCATAGAAAAATCTTAAGAATCTGAAAACTTTCTTCATAATTAAATAAAATTTTTTGTAATTAAAATATTCAGCTGCCAACATGCTGGAGCCATTCTCAGTGACGGCGCGGTGACATATCAGAGTCACTGTTGACATCCTCAATAGGGCGTCCCGTCAAATTTAAATTTTCGAATTTCATATCGTAATACCTTCCAAACAATGGCCACGTTAGAGCTGATTGTGGGAAAATTTAAAAAAAAAAATGTAAGGTCATCGTCAGTCGGCAACCAGCGTTCAAAGTTAAAAAAAATTACGTATTTCAACCAAAATTCAAGTCCGAAATTTGGTGCACATTATTGGAAAAATTCCAAAACCGCGATTTTGGTCTACAGATGCTGAGTTTTAAACATAAAAATTATTTTTTTTATCCAAATAGGCCTCAAAAGTTGAAAAATGTTAAGTGTGTTATCTAAAAAATATTAAAACAAGTAAAAAATTTATAGTAGGTCAAGACCGACTATATGATACCCTACACCAGTGTTTTCCGGAAAATAGGTCCCAAGTCGAAACATGGACCGATTGTATCTGTCTTTTGTTAGATCTTTATTTAGGGCAGAAAACACACACAGATCAAATTTTAGTGGAATTGGTTTATTTTTTTTGTCAATAAACCAATTTAACTGAATATCGGTCGAAATTTTTAAGTCCAAAAATGGTCCAATTATATTCCGATTTGATAAGGTTACTGAAGTACACGTTTAACACCTAAAAATTAAATTTTTATCAAATATTTTTATTTTTATGAATTTTGAGGGAATTATGTGAATCGGGAAGGTGGTTTGTATGGGGACTACCAGAAGGACTGACCCGATTCCTTTGAAATTTGGAATATTGATTTGTGCATACAAAATTTGATTACCTGCTGAATTTCTAAGCGATATCTATTATAATACGGTTGTTAGAGTTATTTAAGCCTAATCCAAAGAGGGAGTTTGTATGGGGGCTTGGTCTTAATATGGACTGATTTTCTCAAATTTCAATAGGATTCGTCCTTGGGCCAAAAGATGCTTAAGTTTCAAATTTCAAGTCAATTGATTGAAAATTTTATCGTGCTTAAACCGATAGATGGACAGACGGACGGACAGACGGACGGACAGACAGACGGACGGACAGACGGACAGACGGACGGACGGACATCGCTTAATCGACTCAAAAAGTAATTCTGAGTCGATCGGTATACTTAAAGGTAGGTCTAGGACCATTATTTCGGGTAGTTACAAACATCAGCACAAACTCATTATACCCTGTACCACAGAGTGGTGTGGGGTATAATAATTTTTATGTTTAAAAATCAGCATCTGTGGACCAAAATCGCGGTTGTGGATTTTTTTAAAATATTTTTCTAATAAAGCACGCAAAATTTTAGAATTTTTGAGCCGGATTTGGTCAAAAAATTCGGACATGAATTTTGGTCGAGATACGACAACCCTGCGAATTTTTTTTATAAATTTTCCCACAATCACCTCTAACGTGGCCATCGTTTGGCAGGTATTACGACATAAAATTTGAAAATTGTTATTTGACGGGACGTCCTGATGCTGAAGCTTGGCATATATATTTGCTTTCCCCTAGTCTAGTTGGTATTGAAGTTTAAAAACAGTTTTTCTTGTTTTTTAACAAAAAATGTTTTATCGAAATTTACATTTTTTTTGGTAATTTTAAAAAATTTTCAAGTTTTTTTACAAAAAAACAAGTAGAAAAGTTAAATTCGACTTGGCCGAATCTATGAATTGTGGAGGGTCCACAATGCCCTTTTTAAGTGATAGTACATTTTCTAACGTGAAAAAAAAACATGTTTGATTATAAATATTTTAATTTGCGTAAAAAAACTTTTTTAGGTAATTTTTGAAAAAAAAAAAATAATTTCCCGGGTAAAAATGAAATATATATATGATCATTTTCCAATTTTCGGATCAGATCATATATGAACATATATGGAGGCATATATGATAATATATGGTTATATAAATCCATATATGATCCATATATCTTCATATATGATCATATATATTTCATTTTTACCCGGGTTACTAAATTTTTTTTTTGAGTGTAAAATTTTTTTTGAGTGTAAAATTTTTTTGAGTGTAAAATTTTTTTCGAGTGATTTTTTTTGGTGTAAAAATATTTTTGAGTGACAAAAATATGTTGTAAAATATTTTTGTGACTTACCAATGACATGTTTAACGGGTTTTCAACACGTGAATTTAAGGTGAAGCTAATCTGAAATTCACGGTTTTGCTAATAACTTTTGAACCACTGCACTATAGGAAATTTTACCCATTTTTTGGCCAAAAGTCAAAATTAAAATTTTTGCAAACATTATTTTTTTTCACATTAATATAAAAAAAACTTAACAAAGTAAACAATTCTTTCTCAATTTTTCGACAGAATTGATGTACTGTCACTTTATCAGTAGTTTTTCTTGCAATTTCTTACTTAGTTATAAAATAACGATTGAGAGCAGCGAATTTTGTGATAGCTTCTAACCAAAGTTTTTATATTAAGAATTTATAGATTTGAAAAACTAAAAAATGGAAAATAATGTCAAAGGTGAGTACTTTAATGATAAATAGTGAAATGTTGGTGAACTCATCTATTAGATCGATTTTATTGGAAAAATTGAAGTGACCTTAAGATGAACTTATTGAAGTATGAATTGGAATTTTATTTTGACTTTAAAAAAAATGATAGCATATGTTAGCTATAAAACCATAAAAGTTCTCTAGGACAATCAATTACCTTCCGAATTTAAAAAATTTCAAGGTCGGATATGTGCAAACTTTTTTTTTATACCCATTTTTCCAGGTGACTACTGAGTGCCAAATTCAGAGTTATTTAATACATGGCGAGAGAAATAAAGCAGAGGTGGATAAGGAGCCGCTATTTCTGACCATTTATTTTCATACATTGCTGAGAAAGAATGCTTCGAAAACTTTAAACAATATATAAAGGAGGAATTAAGAATATTTTGTTCAAATATAAATATGAAAAGGATTAAAAGTTGTAGGAGTTTGAAAATTTTTGAAAGACAGCATGCTGTTTGGCTTAAAGGCAATACTTGGCTAAAAAAACTTGAAACGCAGCCTGCCTCCACTAAATCGAAACCTGGGCGACCGCAATTAACTTTTTTGTCAAAATCTGCGAGAACAAAAATACGAGTTACAGCAGAAATCTCTAAAGATCTAAATAGGGAAGTTGAGCCCCTAGCTCTTGCATCATCTACGGCTGCCCGTAGTGGCATTTTGAAATGTAGTTGACGACTTGGAACTCAAAAACAAAATTTTTGAATAAAATCCTTATTAAAAAGTAGATTTGTTTGACACTTCTTAACATTGTTAAAATAAATTTCTACTGTTATCTTCGAAAGTTAGTGTACACTCAAAAAAAAAATATTGTAAAAACAGTTTAGAAAACCATATAATCTATCAAGGATCTAAAAAATCTTAGATGCGGCAACTTATAACCCGGGAACCCTGTTTGGAACTAATTATTAGGTAATTTTTTAGGTAACTTTACTATTTTTTTTTTTTTGAGTGTATGAAAACCTTTAAGAGTCACTCCCTCCCTCTAAAGAGTCTTCCAAAAGTCAAATAAAAAAAATCAGTCAAATCGGTCCAGCCGTTTGGCTGTAAATAATTTTGGCCAAAAAAAGGGTAAAATTTCCTATAGTGCACTGGACCGATTCGGCTGAAATTCAATACGAACTAGGCCAGGGGCAAATACGGCAAATATATACGCTTAGCTTCAACATGTTCAGAATTGCCTTTCGAAAGTTATCGTGTTTTTTATCTCGTAAATTCAAGAAAAACCCTTGACGAAATTCAGTATTTTGCTCATAACTTTTGAACCACTGGACAGATTTTGCTGGATTGCAATACCAACCTGACCAGGTAAATGCCCAACATATATGCCAAACTTCAGGAGCCTCCGTAAAGTCTTTTAAAATTTAGCGTGTTTTCAACAGACAGACAGACGGACCGACGGACATCGCTAGATCATCTTAGAATCGAACGAGGATCATGAATATATATATGAGGCATTCCACACCAAATGTCCAGTGAAAAAAAACACGTGTACCATAAACTTCTGAATAGCTTGTATGGATAGCCCTATATGGAACTTAGAAAATTGCGTTTTCGGTTTTTCAATTTTTCAAAAACTGGGCTTAGGAGGCGTGGTCAAATATTGGAAAAATGGTCAAATTTGTGGCGAGTTGCCTTGATTAAATATTTATCACATTAAAACGAAATGCACCACAATCTTAAAAATTTACACTCTTATATAGTTTCGTATGGGCTATCGAATAAAATTTTTTTCCAAGAAAAATTATCGGAACCCGTTCTGAAATTTTCCATTTTTTAAAAAAGTCAATTTATCAAAAATCCGGCCACCTTTTTTTCTTTTTTTTTAATTTTTTTTTTAAAGTTTAGATGTTTGTCCATCCACACAAAAAAAATCAGAAATGTATTTTTCGTTTTTTTCGAGAAAATCGCATTTGAATTTTAAATTTCATAACAATTTTGTAATTTGCTTGTATTTTCTTGTGTCAACAGAGCGTATGACGAATATTTATGCAATTAATATTACACATTCGCAACTTTAAAACAAAGAAATAAAGCAAATAACAAAATTGTTATGAAATTTAAAGTTCAAATGCGATTTTCTTGAAAAAAAAGATGAACGTGTTTCTGATTTTTTTTGTGTGGATGGACAAACATCTAAACTTTTAAAAAAATAAATAAAAAAGAAAAAAAAAGTGGCCGGATTTTTGATAAATTTACTTTTTTAAAAAATGGAAAATTCCAGAACGGGTTCTGAAAATTTTCCAAAACAAAAAATTTTAATCGATAGCCCATACAAAACTATATAAGAACGTAAATTTTTGACATTGTGGTGCATTCCGTATTAATGTGATAAATATTTAATCAAGGCAACTCGCCACAAATTTTACCATTTTTCCAATATTTGACCACGCCTCCTAAGCCCAGTTTTTGAAAATTTAAAAAACCAAAAACGCAATTTTCTTAGTTACATATAGGGCTATCCAAACAACATATTCAGAAATTTACGGGACACATGTTTTTCTGTAGCGGGACATTTGGTGTGGAATGCCTCATATACTTTATGGGGTCTTAGACAAATATTTCGAGGTGTTACAAACGGAATGACAAACTTATATATTAGGGCGGAGTAATTTTTTTTCGACAAAATCGTCTAGCATATTCGGATTCTGCATAAAATTCTAAGAAAAAATGCCGAACAAACCATGTCTCAAAAATCAGCTTTGACCCCCCCCAATTTTCAAAAATAGTTTTGCACGATATACGACTTTTTTAGCTGAGCTTATTATTTGGAATACATTGTTTTACTAATAAATGTTGCTTATACTTTGTATTAAAAGGTGTACCTGGTATTTTTGGGTACGGGGAATCCATATTTGATATTTATTTTGCTCTAAACCGCCGCTAGAGGGCTCTAAAAAACAAAAATCTGGACTTGGGTCTTCAGATTTTTTTTTTTATTATGAAGCCAGATACTGTAAGGAGCCATTTAGACATTCCCATTTACAGTTTAATTAAATTCCAAAAACTCGCGATTTTACTCGCGATTTTAATTTTTTTAAAATCCATAAAAAATTAAAAAGTGGTAAACTACACCATTCTTTTATTGTCACAATTTTTTAAAACTTTTTCGTTTAAAGTAGAGGATTTTAGCTTTCAATTTCAATTTTGATTATCAAAATCCGATGTTTACTTAAGGAGTTATAGATCTTCAAAGTACATCGATAAACGATTTGAAAATCCTAAAATCATTTATTAACAAAATTAAAAAAAAAACATTTTTTTTCTTTTTATATGGGCATACATAACCCAGTTGGAAAATGTGTCACTGAGGAAATTTCCACAGTGATTCCTTGAGGAAATGTCTTCAGGCTCTGACAAATCATAGGCAATCCTTGATGACATGTCCTAACATTGTCAGCACTGAATGTTTGCTTTAAGAGTGTGGACAATTCCTCTAAGACGTCTAAAAGGAAATGTCTTCAGAATAGCAGTATATTAAATTAGAATTTTAAATCTGGGCAACTCTTCAATTTCCAAGAAAAAGATGGCAATATTATCGACTTAATTAAAATAAAATCAAAATCTAACAAGTAGAATAAAAGTAATAAATAGACAAACAATTTTAAAAATAAAGTTTGGAACAAGTGGTTAGGTGTGGGACTAGTAAACTGGAGGTTCCAGGTTCAAATCCAGTTGGGACTAAAAAAGGCGAAAAGTTTTTTCTAAATATGAGAAAGATAATTTATAAAGGAAAATGGATAAAAGTAAAAACTAAAGGAAATACGAAAATTTTTTGTATTTTCGCATGACCTATGTCAGACATTTCCCCAAGGAAGTCTTAGGTGAAATGTCCCCAGAAGGTCAGCCCTGACCACTGCTGACTTTGAGTGAGGACATTTTGAAAATTTGTATGAAACTGTCCTCAACCCAGTACATAGAGATGTCTTGTGGATGTCAGGTGTGACTCTGACATGTCATCGTTCCGTCACTGAGGATGGCTCGAGGACGTTGCCAACTGGGAATTTAAAAAAAATATTAAAAATAGAAGACTTTTGTGTCCTATTAAAATGATGACTGATTTTTTTTTGTAAAAATGTCATACTTCCATAATAATATGTTAATAAAAAAAATCAAAAGAATTGAAAGTTGACGAAAATGCACTCAAAAAATGCATTTGCATTTAAAATGCATTTTTTTAATAACACAATTTTTTTTTAACTTTCAAGTTTAATCTAGAGGACTTAAGATTTTATTTTCAATTTCGATTTTAAAAATCGGATATTTACTTAAGAAATTATCGTTCATCAAACTACACTACTTTTTCATATTTTGTGATTTTTAAAAAATTAAAACCGCAAATAAAATCGCGAGATTTTGGAATTTAATAAAACTGATAATGGGAATGTCTAAATGGCTCCATAGTGTATCTATGTACACAATCTAAAGATCCCAGGTCACAAAATACCCCTTTTCTCGTGCTGATTAATAGAAAAGGCGTATATCGTACAAAACTATTATTGAAAATTGGGGGGGTCAAAACGGATTTTTGAGACATGTTTTGTTCGGAATTTTGTCTTAGAATTTTATGCAGAATCCAAATATCCTAGACGATTTTGTCAAAAATTTTGCTCCGAACAATTCACTCCGCTCTATTATATATACCCCCTATCACTAAAGTGGAGGGTATAAGAAATCTAGTAAATTTACTAGAATTTTTATTGCGCCAAAAAAAATATAAATTTACAATTTTATTGGTAAAAAGCTTGTAAAATTAAAAAAAGCTTGTTATTTGTACTAGGAATTCTCGAAAACTTGGAGGTAGCAAAAAATCTAGTAACATCCCGAAACCTCGTTGTAAGTTTTGTCGCGTCCAAAAAAAATTGTAAATTTACAATTTTATTAGTAAAAAGCTGGTAAAATTACAAAATTATTGGTAAAAAAAGCTTGTAAAATTACAAGGAATTCTTGTTAAATAGGAGGTAGCAAAAAATAAAAATAACAAATTTAAAATAAATAAAAATTCTTCGATCTCGAGGCTCGAGTTTTTCCTGTGAGTAAATATTCTTTTATTCCTATCCAATATTTCGATTCCCTTTGAGAATCATCATCTGGGGATTTAGTGAATTTTTACACACAAAAACTTAAAAAATATATGTTGCGAACTCATTGACAACTAAAATTGCACTGTCAATGCGTTCGCAACATATATTTTTTAAGTTTTTGTGTGTAAAAATTCACTAAATCCCCTGATGATGATTCTCAAAGAAAATCGAAATATTGTAATGGAATAAAAGAATATTTATTCACAGGAATAACTGGCCTCGAGCTCGAAGAATTTTTATTTATTTAAAATTGGAAAGGTCGAATAATAACAACTTTAATTTATAACAAATTTTTGATGTCATTTTACAATGTTTTTTTTTTAGTGTAAATGTATTAAATCTTGTCTTGCTGGTTTCAATTACTGGAAATATTTTTTAAGCTAAAATAAATAAATCACCCATAAAATTTAGTTAATTTTTTTTTTTTTGCAATTTAGGCAAAATTTAAAAACTTATCAAAAATACCTATATTAACAATTAAAATTCAATCATGAACTTAATATTGTTTCGGCAAATTTTTTTGTTTTTCAATTTTTTCCGAGAAATTAAATTTCGGACATTAATTTATAATTAGCCAAACTTGATTGAAATTTAAGCAATAAATTATTCAATAAAAAACACACTTAAAATTGTAAATAAAACAATTATTAACAATTACTTTTCTAAAAGGTAGCAGAATTTGGTGTTCGTTTATTATTTTGTGTTAAAAAAATTTTAATGTTGTTTAAAAATGTTTGCAAAAATTTCAAAAGTTTTAATATTTTATTTATTATTACAAAATACTGAAAGTAAACAGGTATGAAAAAAAACACTTTATATTTACAAATTACTTTGTCAATTTAACTAATAAACTTGTAAAAACTTTTAGAAATCACGTTCCGTTCTGTTCGTAAACACAAAATATGATTTTAATGAAAAATATTTAAACAATTTTGAAATTTCTACTAATCCCGGTAAAACTTCATTAAATCTTTTAATGGATGTCGCTAATGATCTGTCGGAAATTGGAAGCACTGCTAGTATTTTCATAGGGACTACAAAAGATGTTTATAGACAAGTTATTTCATACGATATAGAAGTTTGTAAATATTTACAAACATTAAAATCGGATAAAAGCAATTTGGTAAATGCTTGGATTTTAAATTTCTTTAAATTTGGTAATTTAACTAAAAAATGTCCATTTAAAAAGGTAAATTTAAACAAAAAACTATATGATGTGTATACTAAACCTACTTTTTTTTTATTTTGCAGAATCTATATTATATTTCCAATTTTAAGCCCGATAAGGATAGTATACCACCGTTTGCTCCAGCTGGTAAAGTCCGTTTAAACGTTAGTATTTATTCAAAGAAAACTACTGCAAGAGAAAGCATTGGAAATTGTGTATTTTATATTGAATTAAAATAATTTTAATGAGGATTTAGAATTCTATGAAATAATTAAGTTGATTAAAAATAGGTCTTACACACAAAAAATTTTTTTTTGTCAAATTAGTACACTCAAAATAATAACTCTGTTAAATTACAGAAAAACTCTGCTAATTTAACAGAGTA
Organism: Pegoplata infirma; assembly: GCA_963921195.1. Lineage (NCBI taxonomy): Eukaryota > Metazoa > Arthropoda > Insecta > Diptera > Anthomyiidae > Pegoplata > Pegoplata infirma. The sequence goes on from OY992539.1 coordinate 199,420,303, forward strand.
CACCATACTTTTCCAGCTAACAACATTTCTTGGTAATTTTACTAAAAAACTCTGTAAAATGATTTTGACAGAAAAGAACTGTTAATTTACAGAGTTTATAGTAAAATATTGGTTAAATATGAAAGCTTTTTTACAGAGAAAACTCTGTAATTTTACTATAAAACTCTGTAAAATGATTTGGACAAAAAAAAACTGTTAATTTACAGAGTTTCTAGTAAAATATTGGTTAAATAGACCACCATTTAGCAAAGAAAACTATATATTTGTAAAATACATTTGATGCAAAAAAAATTACTGAAAAAACTCTGTAAATTTACAGAGTTTAGTTCAATGCATGTTATTTTGTAAAATTTTTGTAAGATTTCTGAAAAAAAAAAAAAAAATTTTCAACTTTTTCTCAAAAAAAAAAAAATATTCAGATAAAATTTTGATGTTTGGTAACAAAAACAAAAACTTCTCAAAACAGAAAACTTTTTTGGTTATAAAAAAATACGAAGTATTTTGCTTAGATCTGTATTTTAGCAGAAAACTCTGTTAATTATCTGTAAAATTAATATTACACAGTAAAAAGTAATATAACGGAGGAAACTTAACTTTGTTTTTTTGTCACCACAAAATACAAAGTATTTTCTTTAAATCTGTATTTTGACAGAAAACTCTGTCAAATATCTGTTGAATTGAGATTACAGTCATTTTACAGAGTATTTTACAGAGTTATTATTTTAAGTGTAGTAAATTCACGAGAATTTTTATTGCGCCAAAAAAGTTGTAAATTTACAATTTTATTGGTAAAAAGGTTGTAAAATTACAAAAAAAGCTTGTTATTTGTACTAGAAATTCTCGAAAACTTAGAGGTAGCAAAAAATCTAGTAAAATCTCGAAACCTCCTTGTAAGTTTTATCGCGTAGCATAAAAGATTACAAGATTTTTATACCCTACATTACTCTGTGGTAAAGGGTACATATATATATTGGTCCTAGAAATACATTCAAACATACCGATCGACTCAGAATTACTTTTTGAGTCGATTTAGCAATGTCCGTAAGTCCGTCTGTCCATCCGTACGTCCTTCCGTCTGTCCGTCCATCAGTCTGTCTGTCCATCTATTGGTTTAAGCACGATACAGGTCGCAATTTTCTATCAATGGACTTGAAATTTGAAACGTAAGCATCTTTTAGACCAAGCACAAAGCCTATTGAAATTGGAGAAAATCGTTCCATGTTAAGACCTAGCCTCCATACAAACGGCCCCTTTAGATTCGGCTTAAATGACTCTAATAACCGTATTATAATAGATATCATTTGAAATTTAGTAGGTAATCAAATTTTGAATGCACGAATCACCATTCCAAATTTAAAAGGAATCGGGTCAGTCGTTCTGGTAGTCCCCATACAAACCGCCCTCCAGATATTCACATAATTCCCTCAAAATTCATAAAAATGGAAATATTTAATAAACATTTTATTTTTAGGTGTTAAACTTATACTTTAGTAACCTAATAAAACCGGAATATAATTGGACCATTTTTGGACTTATTCCCCCATAAAAAAATTTCGACCGATCTTCAGGTAAATCGGTCTATTGACAAAAAAGTAAACTAATTCCACTAAAATTTGATCTGTGTGGATCTTATGTTTTAGACCTGGTATCCATTTTTCGGAAAACACTGGTGTAGGGTATCATATGGTCGGTCTTGACCGACTGTACCTTTCTTACTTGTGTTTGGTGTAAATGTATTAAATGTATGCTGGTTTCAATTACTTACTCGAAATATTTTTCAAGCTAAAAAAATAAATCACCCAAAAAATTTAGTTTTTTTCCACTTCAGGCAAAATTTTAAAACTTATCAATTAAAATTCGACCATGACCTTAATATTGTTTCGGTCAATTTTTTTATTTTTCAATTTTTATCGAAAAATTAAATTTCGGACATTAATTTATAATTAGGCAAACTTGATTGAAATTTAAGCAATAAATTACTCAATAAAAAAACACATTTAAAATTGTAAATAAAACAATTTTTACCAATTACACAGAAAAAAATAAAAAAATTTCATTAAAAAATTCGTAAATTTAATTAAAAAATTAATTAAATCCGGACCAATTACTAAAATGCGCATATAAATTAAAAATATTTGTATGTCATTAATTAAAAATAAATGAGTATTTATTTAATTAAAAACTTAATACTATAAATTAAAAAATTTAATTAAAATTAAAAAAAATAAATAAAGTTTTAATTATATAAATTAAAAATTTAATTAAAAAAAATTTTAAAAACAATTAAATTTTTTAATTCTATAAATAAAAAAATAAATTAAAACAAGTAAGAGTGTTAAATTCGGCTGTGCCGAATCTTTTATACCCTCCAACACGTTTAAAATAAAAAATCGCAGTGGCGTCTTTTTTTGTGGAGGGGATTCGGCGGAGTTTGTGGGGGACACCTTTACCCCCGCTATATATGTTTACAAATTATTTGTTTATGATATTTACGCTTAAAGAATAAATTTTTATCGTTATTTTTAATTAATTTCTATAACCACGCCCCCAAAGGGGGGCGGAATGAACAACATTCGAATTTTCTAACCCTCTTGGTCCGATCGCAGGTCTACGAACATAATATGGCACACAAATGTTACATTTGTTGAGCAAAAATTAAAAAAAAATCGTAAAAATATCGTATTTTTCAGGGGTCATTTTAGTTCTTCAAGGGGGAACTTTTTTCCTCCTGGTCCGATTTTGCCCATCTTCGAACTTAACTTTACCAGTAACATAAGAGATATTGGTGCCCAATTTCAGTCGTCTAGCTCTTTTGGTTTGGACTGCATCGTTATTTCTACAGACGGACGGACGGACGGACATCGCTAGAATGTCTCAGATTCTATCATGGATCAATAATATATATGGGGCATTCCATGTGAAATCGGACACTTTGAAAAACTTTTTTTTTAGATTTTCCCAATTTGTTCACAGTTTTTAGTACCCTTCGAAAACTCCTTCGTGGTAAATTTTCAGATTTTTTTGATGACCCGTTCAAAAGATATCGAATTTTTAAAAATTGGTAGTTTGTTCCTTTACTCAAACTTCTTTTTATCATAACTTCTTCAATAATAGTCCAAATTTAAATTTTTGTTTTTCAAAATTTTTGTTTTTTTACGTACTTTCTAAAAAAAAATCCCAAAAAATTCTTAAAAGTGCTCTAGTATGCAATTTTTAAGTTTTAAAATTTAAATCTCATTTTTGAAAATGTTTGTACTCTTCGATTTTTTTGAAATTTTTTTGTGTAAAACTTCTATCAATTCTACAAATTTTTTGCCCAGAAAGATCGTGGGATAACGATTATTACTATTTTTTTAAATTTTTTGAAAAAATTTTATTGTAATTTTCCAATCTTAAAATCATTTCTACTGCTCCAATGGTGCGTCATAGAGGGGTCCTTTATAAGACCGACCCCCATTAATTTTTACGTCTTAACATTTCTTTGGAACAAAATAATACCCTATCTCCAATTTCTAAGGTGGCTCCCACACAAAACGACATTTTTTAAAAGTTGTTCCAACCGCTCTAACAGCCCTAATACTGCCCTTAGAGCAACAAAATGTATGACCGACCCACAATATTTTTTTAGTCAAACATTTTCTCTGAACACACCTATCCTCTATCTTTAACTGTTAAGGCGGTCCCCATACAATTTTTTTTATTTTTTGTAAACTTGTTTTATTTAATCAGCTTCTACCGGTCCAATGGTGTGTCTGGGAGGGGTCATTAGTGAGACCGACCCCCATTTATTTTTACCCTACAACATTTTCTCAAAACATACCTAGGCCCTATCTCCACTCCCTAAGTAGGCTCCCATACAAATAACAGTTGGAGCAAATTTCATAAAAATGTAATTTTGTATGGGAGCCTACTTAGGGAGTGGAGATAGGGCGTAGGTATGTTTTGAAAAAATGTTGTAGGGTAAAAATAAATGGGGGGCGGTCTCACTAATGACCCCTCTCGGACGCACCATTGGACCGGTAGAAGCTGATTAAATAAAACAAATTTACAAAAAATAAAAAAAATTGTATGGGGACCGCCTTAACAGTTAAAGATAGAGTGTAGGTGTGGTCAGAGAAAATGTTTGGACTAAAAAAATATTGTGGGTCGGTCATACATTTTGTTGCTCTAAGAGCACTATTAGGGCAGTTAGAGCGGTTGGAACAAATTTTAAAAAATGTCGTTTTGTGTGGGAGCCCCCTTAGAAATTGGAGATAGGGTATTAGTTTGTTCCAAAGAAATGTTAAGACGTAAAAATTAATGGGGGTCGGTCTTATAAAGGACCCCTCTATGACGCACCATTGGAGCAGTAGAAATGATTTTAAGACTGAAAAATTACAATAAAGTTTTTTCAAAAAATTTTAAAAAATAGTAATAATCGTTATCCCACGATCTTCCTGGGCAAAAAATTTGTAGAATTGATAGAAGTTTTACACAAAAAAATTTCAAAAAAATCGAAGAGTACAAACATTTTCAAAAATGAGATTTAAATTTTAAAACTTAAATAACGCATACTAGAGCGCTTTTAAGAATTTTTTGGGATTTTTTTTTAGAAAGTACGTAAAAAAACAAAAATTTTGAAAAAAAAAAAATTGAAATTTGGACCATTATTGAAGAAGTTATGATTAAAAGAAGTTTGAGTAAAGGAACAAACTACCAATTTTTAAAAATTTGATATCTTTTGAACGGGTCATCAAAAAAATCTGAAAATTTACCACGAAGGAGTTTTCGAAGGGTACTAAAAACTGTAAACAAATTGGGAAAATCTAAAAAAAAAGTTTTTCAAAGTGTCCGATTTCACATGGAATGCCCCATATACTTTATGGGGTCCCCGACCGATATTTCGATGCGTCACAAACGGAATGACAAAGTGAGTATACCCCCATACTGTGGTTGGAGGGTATAAAAACACTTTTTTTTTAAAAATAAATAATTTAAAAAAAAAACATTTTTTTTTAAATAAAATATATAAAAAATGTTTCTTCAAACTTTACCATCTTCAAACTAAAAATTTAATTAAACAATTAATTATATTAATTAAATATGTAATTAATTTTAAATTTAAAAAACAATTAAAATGTTTATTAAAATTAAGTTAAAAATTTAATTTAACAATTTATTATATTAATTTAAAATTTAATTAATATTAAATTAAAAAACAATTAAAAATTTAATTAAAATAAAATATACGCGATATTATTTTCTGTGTACTTTTCTAAAATGTAGCAGAATTTGTTGTTAGTTTATTATTTTAAGTAAAAAAAAATGATTATTTTATTTAAACAAATTATTAACGTTGCTGAAAAATGTTTGCAAAAATTTTAAAAGTTTTAATATTTTATTTATTATTACAAAATATTGAAAGTAAACAGGTATACACAGAAAAAAAACACTTTATATTTACAAATAACTTTGTCAATTTAACTAAAAAAACTTGTAAAAACTTTTAGAAACCGCGTACCGTTCTGTTCGTAAACACAAAATATGATTTTAATGAAAAATATTTAAACAATTTTGAAATTTCTATTAATCCCGGTAATACTTCGTTAAATCTTTTAATGGATATCGCTAATGATCTGTCGGACATTGGAACTACTGCTAGTTTATTCATAGGGATTGGAAAAGATGTTTATAGACAAGTTATTTCATACGATGTAGAAGCTTGTAAATATTTACAAACATTAAAATCGGATAAAACCAATTTGGTAAATGCTTGGATTCTAAATTTCTATAAGTTTGGTAATTTAACTAAAAAATGTCCGTTTAAAAAGGTAAATTTAAAAAAAAAATCCATTTGATTTTTATACTCCGATTTTTATTTTTGATCTTGCAGAATCTATATTACGTTTCAAATTTTAAGCCCGATAAGGATAGTATACCACCATTTACTCCAGCTGGTAAAGTGCGTTTAAACGTTAGTATTTATTCAAAGAAAACTACTGCAAGAGAAAGCATTGGAAATTGTGTATTCTATATTGAATTAAAATAACTTGAATTCAGAATCCTATGAAATAATAAAGTTGATTAAAAATAGGTCTTATTAGTCCCCAGCGTTTAAGCAATTCTATTTTGTTTAGCAATCTATTTTCAGATTTTAAGACATTTCCCTTATTATGAGTATTAATAACAAATTCACCATACCCAAGTAAAAATGTGAAAGATCAGTACTGCTCCGCTTAAAACTGATCTAATCTTAGCGATACATTTTTCAAATAAATACTGATCTTTCGAATCTCGAATCAGTACTGATCTTACTCGGATTAGAACTGATCTTTCAAGTCTCGAATCATATGTGATATATAAGAATATATGTATATAAACATTTTTACTCGGGTAATGATATTTTTTTTATAATTGGCACTAAATAAAAAGGTACTTACTTAAGATTGTACTTTATTAAGTGTCACTATTTAGAAATATGGATTCGTATCGAAAAAAGTACTTTTTGGAAATTCCACAACGATCGTTTACTAAATAAGTTTTTGAAAGTTTCAATTCTCGGTGGGCAAGAAGGAGTAAAAGTGTGTTTTTTGGCACTTTTTTATCTTCAGAAATAATGCTCCTAGAAACTTAAAATTTGGACTGCAGGAGTCGAGTAAAAAAACTTTAAATTTTAGAGTTTTTGCACTAATGGTCCTTTAAACTTGAAATTTAATAACAATTTGAAAAAAGTACTTTTTTGAAATTGCAATTAAAATGGGTTAAAAAAGGTTAAAAATTTGTATTTGAGTACTTTTCCATCTACAGAAATTTGGAATGTAGGATAATTTAAGGAAAAAATGGTCCATATAACTTAAAATTTAATAACAATTTGAAAAAAGGACTTTTTTTAAATTCCAAATAAAATGGTATTTGAGTACTTTTTCATCTATAGATACAGAAATTTGTATACAGAAATTTGGAATGTAGGATAATTAAAAAAAAAAACATCTTGAAAAAAGTACTTTTTTGTAATTCGGATTCGGCGACAAAAAAAAGTACTTTTAAAAAATTCAGATTCTTAGGGGCGAAAACTTTACATTTTAGAGTTTTTGCACTAATGGTCCTTAAAACTTAAAATTTAATAACAATTTGAAAAAAGTACTTTTTTGAAATTCCAATTAAAATGGGTTAAAAAATGTTAAAAATTTGTATTTGAGTACTTTTCCATCTACAGAAATTTGGAATGTAGGATAATTTAAGGAAAAAAAAAATCTTGAGAAAAGTACTTTTTTGTAATTCGGATTCGGGGACATAAGGTCAACTTACTTTTTTCATTTTTTGAATAAATGGTCCCAGCAACATGAAAATCGAGCAAAAACATTTTGAAAAAGTATTTTTTGGAAATTCCAATTTTAATGGGTTAAAAATGATAAAAAAAAAGTGTTCTTTTATACTTTTTTCATCTCCAAAAATAATGGCCCCAGAAACTTTAAAATTTAAAGTTTAAATTTAATAGGCAAGATCCTTTAAAGTGTCTAAAAAAGGTTTTCTGATGGTCCTACAAACTTAAAATTTTTAACGTGGAGTATCCCAGCGGAAATTTTTTTTTGGGAATTCCACTTTTATTTGTGCAAAATGAGTAAAAAATTTTACTTTGGTACCTTTTCTATTTCCTGAAATAACGATTTCAGAAACTTAAAATTTATAAGGTCAAATCATTTAAAGAAAAAACCCATTTAAAAAGTTCTTATCGCAGGAGGTTAAAAAATTGTACTTTGGTTGTTTTTCCATAATAAATTTCACATTTAATTTGGTAAAAATGGGTAAAAAATTGTACTTTTGTACTTTTTCTATCTCCTGAAATAATGGTTTCAGAATCATGATATTTGAAAGGTAGGATCATTTAAGAAAAAAAAAAATGGACAATAGTACTTTTTAGAAAGTTCGGATCCTAGGAGAGTAAAAAAGAGTACTTTGGTAGCTTCCTGAAATATTGGTTTCAAAAACTTCATATTTGGAATGTACGATTATTAAAGGAAAAAAAAAACAAAAGTACATTTGAGAAAGTTCGGGTCCTAAGAGGGTAAATAGGAGTACTTTGGTAGTTTTTCCATTTCCGACAATAATCGTCCTAATAACTTTAATTTTGTAAAGAAGGAGCTTCCAGAAAAAAAACATTTTGAAAAAGTACTTTTTAAAAATTCTTATTTTAATTTTTATTAGAATGTGGGATAATTTAATCCCAAAATTGATTCAAAGGGGCCAAAAAGTCTACATTGGTAATTTTCCACATTCGATTCTAAGGAGACACAGAGTGTACTTTGGTACTTTTTTCATATCCTTAAAAAATGGTCATAGAAACTAGAAATTTTGAAATTTTTGAAAAAGTACTTTTTGGAAATTCCAATTTTAATGGGAAAAAGTGATTTTTAAATTTCCAGAAAAAAACGTCCAAGAAACTTGAAAAATTATTTTTTGACAATTCCAATTTTAATGGAGTAAAATTGTAATTTGGTACTTTTTCTATCTTCTGGAAATTAAAAACTTGAAATTTGGAATGAGCGATAATTTAGTTGAAAAAACATTTTGACAAATGTAATTTTAAGACAGTTCCGATCCGAGAATTGTAAAAATAGTGTACTTTAGTACTTTCTCCATATCCTCTAATACTGGTCATAAAAACTTGAAGTTCATAACAAAGCATCCTACAGCGGAAAAACATTTAAAAAAAGTACATTTTTGAACTTCCAATTTTAATGGGGTAAAATGGGTACTTTTTCTATCTTCTGAAATATTGGTTTATAAACGTGAATTTTGGAATGTACGATCATTTTGACAAAAGAATTTTTTAAAAAATTCCGATCCGAGGAGGATAAATACAGAGTACTTAAGTACTTTTTACGTTTTCGTAAAAATAATGTACTTAGAAACTTGAAATTCGTAACGTAGGATCCTCCAAGGGGGAAAAAATATAAAATAAAACAAGAAATTCTAATTTTAATGGGGTAAAAATTGTACATTTTTACAAAAGTACCTTTTGGAAATTCCGGTTCTAAGGAGGGAAACGTGTACTTCGGTACATTTACTATTTCCTAAAAAAATGGTCATAAAAACAAGCGAAAAAACATTTTGAAATGTACTTTAAAGATAAAAAAAATCTACTTGGTACTTTTTATATCTATCTCCTGAAATAGTGTTATAGAAACTTGAAATTTGGAATGCAGATACATTTTAAGTAAAAAAAAATTAAAAAAGTCCTTAGAAGGTTAAAAAAGTGTACTTTGCTAGTTTTTCCATTTCCTAAAATAATGGTCCTAGGAATTTGAAATTTGTATCGTAGCATCCACCAACGAAAAAAAAAACATTTTTAAAAAGTACTTTTAAAAATTTTGTAAAATATTGTACTTTGCTACTTTTTCTATCTCGTTAAATAAAGGTCCCAGAAACTTGAAATTTGGATTGTAGGATCTTTTAATGGGGGAAAAATTATGACAAAAGTACTTTTTAGAAAGCTTCATTCACAAACAATCCCCAAAAATTACTTTTTATAAATTCCGATGCTCAAGGGAAAATTTGGTACTTTTGGGATTTGGTACTTTTTCCATTTCATTAAATAATGATCCTAGAAACTTGAAATTTGTAACGAAGGATTCTTCAGAGAAAAAATAACTTTTTGGAAGTTTCTATTTAAATGGGGTAAAAAATTGTACTTTGGTACTTTTTCTATTTTCTGAAATAATGGTTTCAGAAACTTGAAATTTGGTATGTACGATTATTTAATGAAAAATTCTCTTGAGAAAAGTACTTTTTAAAAATTCTGATACAAAGGGGGCAGGCGTATAACTTAAATGTAAAAAATATTTTTCAAGCTAAGAAAATAAATCACTCAAAAAACGTTGCTCAAAAAATTTATTTTTGGCAATTTAGGCAAAATTTAACAAACTTATCAAAATTAATTTCTTTAACCAATTAAATTTTGATCATTAACCAAATTTGTATACCCTCCAACCACAGTATGGGGGTATACTCACTTTGTCATTCCGTTTGTAACGCATCGAAATATCGGTCGGGGACCCCATAAAGTATATATGGGGCATTCCATGTGAAATCGGACACTTTGAAAAACTTTTTTTTTAGATTTTCCCAATTTGTTTTCAGTTTTTAGTACCCTTCGAAAACTCCTTCGTGGTAAATTTTCAGATATTTTTGATGACCCGTTCAAAAGATATCGAATTTTTAAAATTGGAATTTTATATCCTTTACTCAAATTTCTTTTAATCATAACTTCTTCAATAATGGTCCAAATTTCAAATTTTTTTTTTTAATTTTTGTTTTTTTAAGTACTTTCTAAAAAAAAAAACATCCCAAAAAATTCTTAAAAGCGCTCTAGTATGCGATTTTTAAGTTTTAAAATTTAAATCCCATTTTTGAAAATGTTTGTACTCTTCGATTTTTTTGAAATTTTTTTGTGTAAAACTTCTATCAATTCTACAAATTTTTTGCCCAGGAAGATCGTGGGATATCGATTATTACTATTTTTTTAAATTTTTTGAAAAAATTTTATTGTAATTTTCCAATCTTAAAATCATTTCTACTGCTCCAATGGTGCGTCATAGAGGGGTCCTTTATAAGACCGACCCCCATTATTTTTTACGTCTTAACATTTCTTTGGAACAAACTAATACCCTATCTCCAATTTCTAAGGGGGCTCCCACACAAAACGAAATTTTTTAAAATTTTTAAAAAAATTTTATTGTAATTTTCCAATCTTAAAATCATTTGTACTGCTCCAATGGTGCGTCATAGAGGGGTCCTTTATAAGACCGACCCCCATTAATTTTTACGTCTTAGCATTTCTTTGGAACAAACTAATACCCTATTTCCAATTTCTAAGGGGGCTCCCACACAAAACGACATTTTTTTAAATTTGTTCCAACCGCTCTAACTGCCCTAATAGTGCCCTTAGAGCAACAAAATGTATGACCGACCCACAATATTTTTTTAGTCCAAACTCTTTCTCTGAACACACCTACCCTTTATCTTTAACTGTTAAGGCGGTCCCCATACAATTTTTTTTTTATTTTTTGTAAATTTGTTTTATTTAATCAGCTTCTACCGGTCCAATGGTGCGTCCGAGAGGTTTCATTACTGAGACCGACCCCCATTTATTTTTACCCTACAACATTTTCAAAATATACCTACGCCCTATCTCCACTCCCTAAGTAGGCTACCATACAAAATTATATTTTTATAAAATTTGCTCCAACTGTTATTTGTATGTGAGCCTACTTAGGGAGTGGAGATAGGGCGTAGGTATGTTTTGAAAAAATGTTGTAGGGTAAAAATAAATGGGGGTCGGTCTCACTAATTACCCCTCTCGGACGCACCATTGGACCGCCTTAACAGTTAAAGATAGAGGGTAGGTGTGTTCAGAGAAAATGTTTGGACTAAAAAAATATTGTGGGTCATTCATACATTTTGTTGCTCTAAGGGCACTATTAGGGCAGTTAGAGCGGTTGGAACAAATTTTAAAAAATGTCGTTTTGTGTGGGAGCCCCCTTAGAAATTGGAAATAGGGTATTAGTTTGTTCCAAAGAAATGTTAAGACGTAAAAATTAATGGGGGTCGGTCTTATAAAGGACCCCTCTATGACGCACCATTGGAGCAGTACAAATGATTTTAAGATTGGAAAATTACAATAAAATTTTTTTAAAAAATTTTAAAAAATAGTAATAATCATTATCCCACGATCTTCCTGGGCAAAAAATTTGTAGAATTGATAGAAGTTTTACACAAAAAAATTTCAAAAAAATCGAATATTACCAACATTTTCAAAAATGAGATTTAAATTTTAAAACTTAAAAATCGCATACTAGAGCGCTTTTAAGAATTTTTTGGGATTTTTTTTTAGAAAGTACGTAAAAAAACAAAAATTTTGAAAAACAAAACTTAAAATTTGGCCCATTATTGAAGAAGTTATGGTTAAAAGAAGTTTGAGTAAAGGAACAAACTACCAATTTTTAAAAATTCGATATCTTTTGAACGGGTCATCAAAAAAATCTGAAAATTTACCACGAAGGAGTCTTCGAAGGGTACTAAAAACTGTAAACAAATTGGGAAAATCTAAAAAAAAAGTTTTTCAAAGTGTCCGATTTCACATGGAATGCCCCATATATTATTGATCCATGATCGATTCTAAGACATTCTTTGAATGTCCGTCCGTCCGTCTGTAGATGGCACGATACAGTCCAAAATAAAAGAGCTAGCCTCCTTCAATTTGGCATGAATATGTCTTATGGTCCTAGGCAGGTTAAGTTCGTAAATGGGCAAAATCGGCTCAGGGGGAAAAAAGTTCCCTCTTGAAGAACTGAACCAACCTCTAAAAAAATACACTTTTTTACATGTTTTTTTTTGTATTTTTGTTAAATAAATGAAACATTTGTTATATTTATCGGAATGGGAAGGTGCTCTCAACGTCCCCCACTGACCCCCATCACCGCCCCCCCCCAAAAACAAACGCCCCTGACAATTTATTTTTTTATTTTATTTTTTTTTACATTTTGGAGGGTATAAAAGATTCGGCACAGCCGAATTTAACACTCTTACTTGTTTTTTTTTAATTTTTACTGAGAAATTAAATTTCGGACATTAATTTATAATTAGTTAAACTTGATTGGACATTAAGCACTAAATTATTCTATAAATAAACAAATCTAAAACTGTAAATAAAACAATTACACAGTTATACAAAATCGAACTTTCCGAATCGGACTGGGATGAAAAAAAAAGCAAATGAAAAATTACATTTTACACAACAAAAACCTCAAGGTTTTTTTTTAGTTCAGCGCTAGATTTTTTTAACGCATTTAAAGTTGGTGATTTTAAAGCATTTAAAGTGTTTGTATACTAAACATGTCCTTCTTTAGGGACCCCTGGTGATGACCCCTGCAATCGGTCTAGTATCTACTTAAGGGTACTTTTCACTATCACACATTTCCATTATACAAGCGTAATTTCACCATGTTAGCGAAATATTTTTTTAAAAATTTGGGCAGAAATTGTTCACTTATTAGATACGACTAGGTTTCAAACAAAAAAGAATCCAAAAATCTTTAGGAAGTTGGTAAATTTTGATGTGTATAATGGAAAAGTGTGATAGTGGAAAGTACCCTTTACTGAATATCCAATTTATTAAAAATAAATCACTGTACACCATTGCGTATGATTGTTATTTAAAGGCAATTATAAAATTAAGCATACGCCACTTATACAGTTTTCAATCAATTATTATTACAATAACAATAAAAGTTCACCAAAATTAAATGCGTGTAAAAAACAATCTAGCGCTGAACTAAAAAAAAAAAGGTTTTATTATAAAAAAATGACAACTTTCATTTTGGTTTCATCCTATTCCGATTTTGGTTTTGTTGCACTGTGTTATCAATTGCTTTGCTAATTACTTTGCCAATATGTAGTACAACTTTTTGCTAGTTTATTATTTTGAATTAAAAAGAAAATATGGATTATTTTTTTATAAACAAATTATTAACGTTGTTCAAAAATGTTTCTAAAAATTTCAATAATTTTAATATTTTTTTTACATAATATTGAAAGTAAACAGGTATACCCACAAAATCACTTTACACTTACAAATTACTTTGTTAATTTAACTAATAAACTTTGTAAATACTTATAGAAATCACGTACCGTTTTGTTCATAAACACAAAATATGATTTTAATAAAAAATTTTTAAATAATTTTGAAATCTCTATTAATCCTGGTAATACTTCGTTAAATGTTTTAATGGATGTCGCAAAAGATCTTACGGAAATTGGAAGTAGTGCTAGTATTTCCATAGGGAATAAAAATGATGTTTATAGAAAAGTTATTTCATACGATGAAGATATTTGTAAATTTTTACAAACTTTAAAATCAGATAAAACCAGTTTCTTAAATGCTTGGATGATAAATTACTTTAAATATGGCAATTTAACTAAACAATGTCCTTACAAAAAGGTGAATTTTTAAAAAAAAGTTTAATAAGATTTCCATACTAAAATTCTATTGATATTTTTATTGTTTTCTGTTCTTGCAGAATCTATATTATATTTCAAATTTTAAGCCCAATAAGGATAGTATACCACCATTTACTCCATCTGGTAAAGTGCGTTTCAACGTTCATATTTATTCAAAGGAAACGACTGCAAGCGAAACCATTGGAAATTGTGAGTTTGATATTGAATTAAAATAATTTTCATGAGAAATTAAAATTCAATGATATAATAAAGCGAAATAAAAAGGGGTCTTATTACTGCCCAGTTCAGATTTTGTGTCATTTTTTTTTAAATAAATATTCCCACTTTTTCAGGCATTTATCATAATATTTTTATGTAATTGGCACTAAATAAAATGGTACTTAATAAAATTTGTACTGAATAAAAAGTCACTATTTAGAAAATAAAAAGCGATTTTTACTAAAAAAAGTACTTTTTTAAAATTCCAACAAGGACTTTTGAAAAAAGTACTTTTTTTGGAAAAAGTACTTTTTTTAAAAAAAGTAATTTTTTTAAAAAAAAGTACTTTTTGGAAATTTAAATTCTACGAGGGAAAAAATTAAGGGATTTTGTCACTTTTTTCCATTTTCAGAAATAAACTTAAAATTTGGACTACAGGAGTTCTTCCCCAAAAAAGTACTTTTTGGAAATTCAGATTCCCAGGGGCAAAAATTATACATTTAAAAGTTTTTGCATTTCCTCAAATAATGGTCCTTCAAAACTTTTAATTTGTTAACATTTAAAAAAGGTACTTTTTGTAGATTCTAAATTAAATGATATAAAATGGGTAAAAAATTGTACTTTGGTGCTTTTTCTATGTACTGAAATAATGGTTCCAAAGACTTAAAATTTGGAATGTAGAATCATTTAAGGAAAAAAAATTTTGACAAAAGTACTTCTTAGAAAGTTCCGATCGTAGAATTATTTATTAAAAAGTGTATTTTGGTACTTTTTCAAAAAAGTGTTCATTTGCACTTTTTCCATTTCCAGAAATAATAGTCTTACAAACTTGATATTTGGAATGCAGGATCTTCTAACATAATAAAACAAAACACAACCAAAAAAAGGTTTTTTTGGAAATTTCGATTCTCAGAGGCAAAAAGTGCATTTTAGTTCTTTTTACCTTTTTTGACATAATGGTCCTAGAAACTTGAAATAAGTAACGAAGGATCCTCCAGCAGTAAGAATTTTTAGGAAATTCCAATTTTTGATTTTGAGAAATTGTTTTTTAAATAAAAATTCCCACATTTTCAGGCATTTATCATAAAATTTTTACTGAATAAAAAGTCACTATTAAGAAAATAAAAAGCGATTTCTACTAAAAAAAGTACTTTTTGAAAATTCCAACAATGACTTTGTTTTTTTTAAAAGTACTTTTTTGGAACAAAGTACTTTTTTTGGAACAAAGTACTTTTTGGAAATTCCAATTTTAAGAGGGCAAAAAACTAAGGGATTTTGTAACTTTTTCCATCTTCAGAAATAAACTTAAAATTTGGACTGCAGGAGTCTTCCTAAAAAAGTACTTTTTAGAAATTCAGATTCTCAGTGGCAAAAAGAGTACATTTGATAGTTTTTGCATTTCCTCAAATAATAGTCCTTGAAAGAAAAAAGGATCAAAAATTGTACTTTGGTACTTTTTCTATGTACTGAAATAATGGTTCCAAAGGCTTTAAATTTGGAATGTACTTAAAATCATTTAAGGAAAAATATTTTGACATAAGTACTTTGTAGAAAGTTCCGATCCTAGTATTGTTAAATAGTGCATTTTGGTACTTTTTCGGGTTCCTGAAATAAAGGTCCCAGGAACTTGAAATTTGCAACGTAGGATCCTCTAGCGGGAAAACAAGTTTTGATTCCAAAAGGGTAAAAAACTGTACTTTTTTCTATTTCCTCTAGTTATGGCCCTAAAAACTTGAGATCCACCAACGAAAAAACATTTAAAAAAAAATTACTTTTTATAGTGGAAAAAAACATTTTGACAAATGTATTTTTTTAAAAGTTCCGATCCGAGGAGGTTTAAAATAGTGTTTTTAGTACTTTTTCCATTTTCTCAAAAAATTATCCTATAAACTTGAAATTTCGTATCGTAGGATCCTCTAGCGAAAAAAAAAAATTTAAAAAAAATTGTACATTTTGACAAAAGCACCTTTTGGAAATTCCGATTTTAAGGGGGCAAAAAGTGTAGTTTGTACTTTGGTACTTCTTTAATTTCCTGAAAAAATTGTCCTAGAATCTGAAAACAGAATCCTCCAGCGGAAAAAAAATATTTGGAAAAGTACTTTTTGGAAATTACAATTTTAATAGGCTAAAAAATGTAAGAATTCTATTTTAGTACCTTTTTCTATCTCTAAAAACAATGTTTACAGAAACTTCAAATTTGGAATATAGAATCATTTGAAGGAAAAAATATTTTTACAAAAAAAAAATTAAAAAGCTCATATTTAATGAGGGTAAAACGAATTGTACTTTTGTAGTTTTTCTTTTTTATGAAATAATGGTCATAGAAACATAAATTTTTAAATGTGGGAAATTTTAAGTTTTATTGGGTAAAAAGGGTAAAAATTGTATTTTGGTACTTTTCCTATAATCTGTAAAGTGAATTTTTGTAAATTCCAATTTTAATTGGGTAAAGTGGGTAAGAATTTTTCTTGGTACTATTTCTAAAAACTTTAAAAATTTGAAAAGTACAATGATTTAGTGGAAAAAACATTTTGACAAAAGTATTTTTTAGAAAGTTCCAAAACGAGAAGGGAAAAAATAGTGTTTTTTGGTACTTTTTCCATTTTCTCAAAAAATTATCCTAGAAACTTGAAATTTCGTAACGTAGGATCCTCCAGCGGAAAATAAACATTAAAAAAAATACATTTTGAAAATTCTAATTTTAATTGGGTAAAAAATGTAAAAAGTTGTACATTTTGAAAAAATTACCTTTTGCAAATTCCTTTTTCTATCTCTTGAAATAATGTTTACATAAACTTTAAATTTAGAATGTAGAATCGTTTAAAGGAAAAAAAAAACTGTTCACAAAATTCTTTTAAAAAGCTCATATTTTAGGTTTTCCATTTTCTGAAAATTTTCGAAGTAGTTTTTAGAAAATTTCGATCCTCAAGGGGCAAACTGAAATTGTACTTTGCTTCTTTTTCGATCTTCTAAAATAATGAATTTTAATTAGAGATGGGCGCTGGTCACGTGATTTGCGTGAATCACGCGTGAGTGTGAGTGATTTTCATTTCAATCACGTGATTGTGAGTGAGTGTGAGTTGAAAAAAAATCTGAGTGAGTGATTAGTGAGTGAGTCATTTAATTTTTGCGTGAGTTTGCGTGATTAAATTTTTTCATTTGCCCAATTTTTTTTTTTCATTTTTTGTAAAAAATTTTTTTTTGGAGTTTTTTTTTTGGTAAGAAAATTTTATTGCGTGAGTAGATTTTGCGTGACTCACGCGTGAGCGTGATTGAATCTGGCGTGAGTCACGCGTGAGCGTGAGTAAGATTTTTATTAGTCACGTGAATAGTGAGTGAGCGTGAGTAAAAAAAAATTGCGTGAGTGATTAGTGAGTGATTCGATTATTTTTTGCGTGAGCGTGAGTGAGTGTGAGTCAAAATCCACTCACGCGCCCATCTCTAATTTTAATACTTAAAGTTTTTAATCTATATACGGAAAACCATGGTAAACATATAAGTTTATAAAAATTTTAATTCAAAGTAATAAAAAATTTGGTACTGGTACTTTTTTAAAACTGTTGTACTTATGAGCCCATAATCTCAAAATTTAACGAGTAGGTACTTCCAGCTGATATATTTTTCAAAAGAGGGAAATTTTAATAAAAAAACAAGTAAAAGTTTACTTTTAAATAAATACTAAATTTATTAATGTGAAAAAATTAACAATTTTGATTAGAAATATTTAATTTTGAGTAAAATTTTTTTATTGTCATTTATGTAAAAAAAAAAAATAATTAACTATTTTTTTTTTGAGTGTAAATTTTTTTTTTTTTTTTGAAAGTAAAATTTTTTTTCAAAAAATATTTCTAAGTGACAAAAATACTCTGTAAAGTAATTTTGTGGCTTATCATTGTATTTAAAGACTGTTTTTTAAAACTCTTGCCGAAATTCACTTTTTTGCTCATAACTTTTGAACCACTGGACCGATTTCGCTGGGTTGCAATACCACCCTGACCAGGTAAATGCCAAACATATATGCCAAACTTCAGGAGCCTCCGTAAAGTCTTTCAAACGTTAGCGTGTTTTCAACAGACAGACAGACGGACAGATATCGCTAGATCGTCTTAACATCGATCGAGGATCATGAACATAAACACTTTATGGGGTCCTAGACCAATATTTCGAGGTGTTACAAACGGAATGACAAACTTATATATACCCCCTATCACTAGAGTGGAGGGTATAAAAATGAAGGGGCATTTTCTCTTCTTTTTGTGGAGGAGGGAGAATTTCCCTTCTAAATATACATATGTTTAAAAATTAATTTTCATAATTTTTGCACTTAATACACACAGTTTATCATTATTTAAACATTTTGTTTTTAACCCCCGCCCACAAAAGGGGGGCGGACCGAAAAAAAATTTAATTTTCTAATCCCCTGAGTCCAAATGCAGGACTTTGAACTTCTTGTAGCATAGAAATGTTGCATTTGTTAAAAAAAACAAAAGTGGTATTTTTAAAGGTTGGCTTAGTTTATCAAGGGGGGGGGGGGGGGGGGGATTTTGCTAATTTACGCAATTAACCTCGCAAGGAGCATAAGACATATTTGAGCCAAATTTTGGTAGTCTAGCTCTTTTGTTTTGGACGGCATCGCGTTAACTGCAGACGGAGGGACAGACGGACTGTAGGGCATCGCTAAAATGTCTTAGAATCGATCACTGATCATAAATATATGAGACATTCCATGTGAAATCGGACACTTCGAAAAACTTTTTTTTTAGATTTTCCCAATTTGTTTACAGTACCCTTCGAAAACTCCTTCGTGGTAAATTTTCAGATTTTTTTGATAACGCGTTCAAAAGATATCGAATTTTTAAAAATTGGTAGTTTGTTCCTTTACACAAACTTCTTTTAATCATAACTTCTTCAATAATCGTCCAAATTTCAAATTTTTTTTTTCAAAATGTTTGCGTTTTTACGTACTTTTTAAAAAAAAATCCCAAAAAAATTCTTAAAAGCGCTCTAATATGCGATTTTTAAGTTTTAAAATTTAAATCTCATTTTTGAAAATGTTTGTACTCTTCGATTTTTTTGAAATTTTTTTGTATCAATTCTACAAATTTTTTGCCCAGGAGGATCGTGGGATAAAGATTATTACTATTAAATGTTGTTTTTTTATTTTTAGTACCAAAAGGTACATAAAAATAAAATGTATTTATTCGGCCTTTATATATGTATATATATTCGATTAGAGTTTTATTCTAGTTCGAGGCCCAAAAATATTTCTATATATGATATTGTCATAATAGAGTATTTTTAATTTATTGCTTTAAAAAAGTTACTATCTCATAGTATGTCTGTACTGATCAGTTTCATCCCCACTAAAGGAATCTTCAGCAGACTTTAGAGAATCATCGTTGGTCAATCAAACATCAAACCAGACATAATATTTGATATATTTCCCAAGTTATATGAGAAGTACTATTATGAAGGTCCGAAATCTGTTTCCAACAAAAATAACTCTTTTAAAGCAAAAATTGTATATATTAAATCACCGTCGGTAACTATTAATATATGTGTTGCTGTTATTTTTAACACATTTAACACAAAGTTTAGTACGTCTTATCCTACCAACACTATTGTTTGGTTAGGCACTGTTGTTATTGTAAAATAACAGCAACACATATATTAATAGTTACCGACGGTGATTTAATATATACAATTTTTGCTTTAAAAGAGTTATTTTTGTTGGAAACAGATTTCGGACCTTCATAATAGTACTTCTCATATAACTTGGGAAATATATCAAATATTATGTCTGGTTTGATGTTTGATTGACCAACAGGCTTCGTATTTGCTCACTCTTTTTCTTTCAGTTTCATGAAACTCTAAAATGAAAATAAAAATTGTATATCTCACTCATGAACTATGAAATAATTTGATTGTTTTCATTTTTCGTTGCTTGTGTGTGTGCAGTGAAAGAAGAAGTAATCAAACGAGAATTGAATGAATGAAACTTTTAAATAATTTTCATTCTCATTTTAGGCAAATGAGACTTTCATTTCGTGAGAATTTTTATTTTATTTTCAGTCTCACGAAAATGAAATGAAAGTTAGTTTCAGCGTATTTCAGTTTCATGCACACGGATTAAATATTTTTTTCTTTTATTCAACAGTTTACGATTTTGGTTGTGCCGAAGCTAATTTTTCAAAAAAGTTTAATATTTTAAAAAAAGTAAATTTTTTTTAAAAAACTTCAGTTTTTCAAAAAAAAGCTGAATTTTTCAAAAAAAAACATAATTTTTTAAAAAAGTTGATTTTTTAAAAAAAAAATAATAGTTTTTTGAAAAACTTTAATTTTTCAAAAAAAGTTGATTTTTTCAAAAAAAATTTAGTTTTTTAAAAAACTTTAATTTTTCAAAAAAAGTTGATTTTTTCAAAAAAAATTGATTTTTTCAAAAAAAGTTGATTTTTTCAAAAAAATTAAATTTTTCAAAAAAAAGTTAACTTTTTCAAAAAAGATGAATTTTTCAAAAAAAAGCTAAATTTTTCAAAAAAAAAAATAATTTTTTTAAAAAGTTGATTTTTTCAAAAAAAAATTTAGTTTTTTAAAAAACTTTAATTTTTCAAAAAAAGTTGATTTTTTCAAAAAAAATTGATTTTTTCAAAAAAAGTTGATTTTTTCAAAAAAAGTTGATTTTTTCAAAAAAATTAAATTTTTCAAAAAAAAGTTAATTTTTTAAAAAAAATTTAATTTTTCAAAAAAGTTGAAATTTTAAAAAAAAACGTTAAATAAGTTAAATTTTTAAAAAAGTAAAATTTTTTTTAAAAACGCAGTTTTTCAAAAAAAAACTGAATTTTTCAAAAAAAAATAATTTTTTAAAAAAGTTGATTTAAAAAAAAAATAGTTTTTTGAAAAACTTTAATTTTTTTAAAAAAAGTTGATTTTTTCAAAAAAAAAAAAAATAATTTTTCAAAAAAAAGTTAATGTTTTAAAAACATTAACATTGTTAAGAAAACAATTTTAAATATTTCAACTTTATTTAAAAAAAAAATAAATTAAAAAAAAAAATATTTTTAAAAAAAAATTAAAAAAAGTGTAATTTTTCAAAAAAAAAATCAAAAAAGTTGAATTTGAATGAAAAATATGTTTTTTTTTTTTTTTTGGAAAAAATGTGTTTTTTTAATTTTTTTTTTAAATTTAAAAACTAGCGAAGATAAAATTGATCTATGATCGCTAAAGAGGTTATGAAGTGAAAAAAAAAATAACAAATTAACGTTCTTTTGCTTGTATCTTGATTATTTAAAAAGTTATTCGCAATTTAAAAATCTAGCAAAGAAAAATTGATCTGGGGTCGCTAAAGGGGGTTATGAATGGGTAAGAATGATAAAAAAATATCATAAATTTTTCTCTATCCTGATTAGTTTTTAATATATAATTTAAATACCAAATTAACGTCCTTTTGCTTGTATTTCAATTATTTAAGAAGTTATTCGCAATTTAAAAATCTAGCAAAGAAAAATTTGATCTGAAACCGCTAAAGAGGTTACGCAGGGGTGAAAATGACAAAAATATCATCCATTTTGCTCTAAATCGATTAGTTTTTAAGATATAATTAAAATACAAAATTAACGTCCTTTTGCTTGTATTTTGATTATTTAAGAAGTTATTCGCAATTTAAAAATCTAGCAAAGAAAAATTTGATCTGGAACCGCTTAAGAGGTTACGCAGGGGTGAAAATGACAAAAATATCATCCATTTTGCTCTACATCGATTAGTTTTTAAGATATAATTAAAATACCAAATTAACGTCCTTTTGCTTGTATTTTGATTATTTAAGAAGTTATTCGCAATTTAAAAATCTAGCAAAGAAAAATTTGATCTGAAACCGCTAAAGAGGTTACGCAGGGGTGAAAATGACAAAAATATCATCCATTTTGCTCTACATCGATTAGTTTTTAAGATATAATTAAAATACCAAATTAACGTCCTTTTGCTTGTATTTTGATTATTTAAGAAGTTATTCGCAATTTAAAAATCTAGCAAAGAAAAATTTGATCTGGAACCGCTTAAGAGGTTACGCAGGGGTGAAAATGACAAAAATATCATCCATTTTGCTCTACATCGATTAGTTTTTAAGATATAATTAAAATACCAAATTAACGTCCTTTTGCTTGTATTTTGATTATTTAAGAAGTTATTCGCAATTTAAAAATCTAGCAAAGAAAAATTTGATCTGGAACCGCTTAAGAGGTTACGCAGGGGTGAAAATGACAAAAATATCATCCATTTTGCTCTACATCGATTATTTTTTGAGATATAATTAAAATACCAAATTAACGTCCTTTTGCTTGTACTTCAATTATTTAAGAAGTTATTCGCAATTTAAAAATCTAGCAAAGAAAAATTTGATCTGGAACCGCTTAAGAGGTTACACAGGGGTGAAAATGACAAAAATATTATCCATTTTGCTCTAAATCGATTAGTTTTCAAGATATAATTAAAATACCAAATTAACGTCCTTTTGCTTGTATTTTGATTATTTAAGAAGTTATTCGCAATTTAAAAATCTAGCAAAGAAAAATTTGATCTGGAACCGCTTAAGAGGTTACGCAGGGGTGAAAATGACAAAAATATCATCCATTTTGCTCTACATCGATTAGTTTTTAAGATATAATTAAAATACCAAATTAACGTCCTTTTGCTTGTATTTTGATTATTTAAGAAGTTATTCGCAATTTAAAAATCTAGCAAAGAAAAATTTGATCTGGAACCGCTTAAGAGGTTACGCAGGGGTGAAAATGACAAAAATATCATCCATTTTGCTCTACATCGATTAGTTTTTAAGATATAATTAAAATACCAAATTAACGTCCTTTTGCTTGTATTTTGATTATTTAAGAAGTTATTCGCAATTTAAAAATCTAGCAAAGAAAAATTTGATCTGGAACCGCTTAAGAGGTTACGCAGGGGTGAAAATGACAAAAATATCATCCATTTTGCACTACATCGGTTAGTTTTTAAGATATAATTAAAATACCAAATTAACGTCCTTTTGCTTGTATTTTGATTATTAAAGAAGTTATTCGCAATTTAAAAATCTAGCAAAGAAAAATTTGATCTGGAACCGCTTAAGAGGTTACGCAGGGGTGAAAATGGATTTTAATGAAAGCGATTGCGATGATATTTTTGTCATTTTCACCCCTGTGTAACCTCTTAAGCGGTTCCAGATCAAATTTTTCTTTGCTAGATTTTTAAATTGCGAATAACTTCTTTAATAATCAAAATACAAGCAAAAGGACGTTAATTTGGTATTTTAATTATATCTTAAAAACTAACCGATGTAGTGCAAAATGGATGATATTTTTGTCATTTTCACCCCTGCGTAACCTCTTAAGCGGTTCCAGATCAAATTTTTCTTTGCTAGATTTTTAAATTGCGAATAACTTCTTAAATAATCAAAATACAAGCAAAAGGACGTTAATTTGGTATTTTAATTATATCTTAAAAACTAATCGATGTAGAGCAAAATGGATGATATTTTTGTCATTTTCACCCCTGCGTAACCTCTTAAGCGGTTCCAGATCAAATTTTTCTTTGCTAGATTTTTAAATTGCGAATAACTTCTTAAATAATCAAAATACAAGCAAAAGGACGTTAATTTGGTATTTTAATTATATCTTGAAAACTAATCGATTTAGAGCAAAATGGATAATATTTTTGTCATTTTCACCCCTGCGTAACCTCTTTAGCGGTTTCAGATCAAATTTTTCTTTGCTAGATTTTTAAATTGCGAATAAATTCTTAAATAATCAAAATACAAGCAAAAGGACGTTAATTTGGTATTTCAATTATATCTTAAAAACTAATCGATGTAGAGCAAAATGGATGATATTTTTGTCATTTTCACCCCTGCGTAACCTCTTTAGCGGTTTCAGATCAATTTTTTCTTTGCTAGATTTTTAAATTGCGAATAACTTCTTAAATAATTGAAATAAAAGCAAAAGGACGTTAATTTGGTATTTTAATTATATCTCAAAAAATAATCGATGTAGAGCAAAATGGATGATATTTTTGTCATTTTCACCCCTGCGTAACCTCTTTAGCGGTTCCAGATAAAATTTGTCTTTGCTATATTTTTAAATTGAGAATAACTTCTTAAATAATTAAAATACAAGTAAAAGGACGTTAATTTGGTATTTTAATTATATCTTAAAAACTAATCGATTTAGAGCAAAATGGATGATATTTTTGTCATTTTCACCCCTGCGTAACCTCTTTAGCGGTTCCAGATCAATTTTTTCTTTGCTAGATTTTTAAATTGCGAATAACTTCTTAAATAATTAAAATACAAGCAAAAGGACGTTAATTTGGTATTTTAATTATATCTCAAAAAATAATCGATGTAGAGCAAAATGGAAGATATTTTTGTCATTTTCACCCCTGCGTAACCTCTTTAGCGGTTCCAGATCAAATTTTTCTTTGCTTGATTTTTGAATTGCGAATAACTTCTTAAATAATTAAAATACAAGCAAAAGGACGTTAATTTGGTATTTTATTTATATCTCAAAAAATAATCGATGTAGAGCAAAATGGATGATATTTTTGTCATTTTTACCCCTGTTTAACCTCTTTAGCGGTTCCAGATCAAATTTTTCTTTGCTAGATTTTTAAATTGCGAATAACTTTTTAAATAATCAAAACATAAGCAAAGGGACGTCAATTTAGTATTTTAATTTTTTTTTTAAATTAAAACTTTTTGAAAAAATTTTCCTTTTTTTAAAAATTAAAACTTTTTTTGAATTTTTTTTTTAAAAATTCAACTTTTTTTAAAAAGTCAGCTTTTTGTAAACTTTTTCTGAATATTAAAGTTTTTTGAAAAAATTAAGACTTTTTTTAAAAAATTTAACTTTTTTGATTTTTTTTTTTAAACAAACTTTTTTGGAAAACTTCAATTTTTTTATGAATTCAACTTTTTGGTGAAATTTTTTTTTTTTTTTTAAATTTAAGTTTTTTGAAAAGTTTTCACTTTTTTAAAAAATTTACAAGTTTTTGAAAAAATTTGACTTTTTTAAAAATTAAAACTTTTTTGAATTTTTTTTTTTTTTTTTGAAAAATTAAATTTTTTTGAAAAAGTCAACTTTTTGAGTTTTTTGAAAAAGTTGACTTTTTTAAAAATTTTTTACTTTTTTGAAAAACTTTAATTTTTAAATTCAACTTTTTGTGATTTTTTTTTATTTAAATATAAGTTTTTTGAAAAAATTTTACTTTTTTGAGAAATTTTGTTAATTTTGAAAAATTAAAATTTTTTTAAAAAAATTCGATTTTTTTTTGAAAAATTAAAATTTTTTTTAAAAAATTCGATTTTTTTTGAAAAATTAAAATTTTTGTAAAAAATTTAAATTTTTGTAAAAAATTAAAATTTTTTGAAAAATTAAAGTTTTTTGAAAATATCATATTTTTTTAACTTTTTTGAAAAATTCAACTTTTTATGAAAAATTTGTTTTTTTTTGAAAAATAAAAGTTTTTTGAAAAATTATTTGTTCTAAATGGCTTGGTTTCCAAAAAAAAAAAACAAAATCGTTAAATATTAAATTTTCCGTTAAAAATGTTTTTCCGTGAGAATGAAGCTGAAATGCAGATGAAACTGTCTCATTTCGTGCGCCACTTTCGTGTGCACGGAATATAAAAATCTCAAGCACACGAAAATGAAATATAAATGAAAATGAAATAATAAATGAAAATGAAACTTTTTTTTTAAGTTTCATTCATTCATTCTCATTTGATTACTTCTTCTTTCACTGCACACACACAAGCAACGAAAAATGAAAACAATCGAATTTTTTCAAAGCACATAAAATGAAATGAAATTAAAAACAAACAAAATTCATTTTCAAAAAATGAATGAATGTGCCAAAATGAAAGCTTCTTTCGTGAGCAAATACGTACTCTGTTGACCAACGATGATTCTCTAAAGTCTGCTGAAGATTCCTTTAGTGGGGATGAAACTGATCAGTACAGACATACTATGAGATAGTAACTTTTTTAAAGCAATAAATTAAAAATACTCTATTATGACAATATCATATATAGAAATATTTTTGGGCCTCGAACTAGAATAAAACTCTAATCGAAGATTATTACTATTTTTTTTAATTTTTTGAAAAAATTTTATTGTAATTTTCCAATCTTAAAATCATTTCTACTGCTCCAATGATGCGTCATAGAGGGGTCCTTTATAAGATTGACCCCCATTAATTTTTACGTCTTAACATTTCTTTGGAACAAACTAATACCCTATCTCCAATTTCTAAGGGGGCTCCCACACAAAAAGACATGTTTTTAAAATTTGTTCCAACCGCTCTAACTGCCCTAATAGTGCCCTTAGAGCAACAAAATGTATGACCGACTCACAATATTTTTTTAGTCCAAACATTTTCTCTGAACACACCTACCCTCTACCTTTAACTGTTAAGGCGGTCCCCATACAATTTTTTTTTATTTTTTGTAAATTTGTTTTATTTAATCAGCTTCAACCGGTCCAATGGTGCGTCCGAGAGGGGTCATTAGAGAGACCGACCCCCATTTATTTTTACCCTACAACATTTTTTCAAAACATACCTACGCCCTATCTCCACTCCCTAAGTAGGCTCCCTCTCGGACGCATCTCCCTCCCGGCTCCCTCTCGGACGCATCATTGGACCGGTAGAAGCTGATTAAATAAAACAAATTTACAAAAAATAAAAAAAATTGTATGGGGACCGCCTTAACAGTTAAAGATAGAGGGTAGGTGTGTTCAGAGAAAATGTTTGGACTAAAAAAATATTGTGGGTCGGTCATACATTTTGTTGCTCTAAGGGCACTATTAGGGCAGTTAGAGCGGTTGGAACAAATTTTAAAAAATGTCGTTTTGTGTTGGAGCCCCCTTAGAAATTGAAGATAGGGTATTAGTTTGTTCCGAAGAAATGTTAAGACGTTAAAATTAATGGGGGTCGGTCTTGGAAACGACCCCTCTATGAAGAACCATTGGAGCAGTAGAAATGATTTTAAGATTAGAAAATTACAATACAATTTTTTCCAAAAATTTAAAAAAATAGTAATAATCGGTATCCCATGATCCTACTGGGCAAAAAATTTGTAGAATCGATAGAAGTTTTACACAAAAAAAATCAAAAAAAAATCGAAGAGTACAAACATTTTCAAAAATGAGATTTAAATTTTAAAACTTAAAAATCGCATACTAGAGCGCTTTTAAGAATTTTTTGGGATTTTTTTTTTAAGTACGTAAAAAACAAAAATTTTGAAAAAAAAAATTAAATTTGGACCATTATTAAAGAAGTTATGAGTAAAAGAAGTTTGAGTAAAGGAACAAACTACCAATTTTTAAAAATTGAATATCTTTTGAACGGGTCATCAAAAAAATCTGAAAATTTACCACGAATGCGTTTTCGAAGGGTACTAAAAACTGTAAAGAAATTGGGAAATCTAAAAAAAAAAAATATTCAAAGTGTCCGTTTTGACATGGAATGGCCCATATACTTTTTTGGGTCCTTGACCGATATTTTGATGCGTTACATACGGAATCACAAAGTGAGTATTCTGTGGTAGGAGGGTATAACCAGTAAAAGTGTTAAATTTGGCTGTGCCAAATCTTTTATACCACCCAACATGCAAAAAATTAAAAAAAATGCAGCCCGAGTAAAAATTTTCTGGTCTAATCATATATAATTTGATACAATCTTATATGAGTTAATATGCTTCCGTATAAATTTATATAAAATTTTATCTATCACTTTGATACGGTTGATCCACTTTATATGGTTAGATATTGCTCCATATATGATTAGATTCGTATTTTGGTTTTGCTCATCAAATTATATAAAAATAGATATTATAAGATCAATTTGATCTAATTAGATTTGACCAAATTCAGGATCAATATGTATCAATTTTTATATTTTTTGATCTAAAGTAATACAATTAGATATTATTTGATACAACCATTTTACGGATCAAATTAGATCTATTTGGTAAAATTAGCATTATATTTTTACTAGGGAGGGGAGTTTTCCTTTTTTATTTTGGGGGGTTTGGCTGTGGTCATTGGTGGTGGGGGTGGTGAAATTTCCCTTCGAAATGTATATTTAAAAATTTATTTTGATGCTTTTTACACTAAAAAAATACAAGTTTATCATTATTTCAACATTTTTTTTAAACCCACGCCCACAAAAGGGGGCGGACCGAAAAAATATCATTTTCTAAGCCCGTGGGTCCCAATGCTGTACTTTACAATTCTTGTACACTCAAAAAAAAAAACTGTAAAGTTAGCAAAAAATTTAGTTAAATTTAAAAAAGCACCTGATTTTGGGCCTACTAAATTTTTAGTTAATTTAACTAAAAATATTTAGCTAACTTTTCGTAGAATGAATGTAGCAAAAAAAACCGTAACTTTAACTAAAAATTTAGCTGAAATTTCGTAACGTTTTTATGTACATATATTAACAAAAAAAGTAGTTGAATTCAGCTAAACTTTTTGTTACTTTTCGTAAACTAAAATTTACAAAATATTTTGTAAAAAATTTTAAGTTTATTTTTTCTGTTTTTTCATCAGCTTAAGTAGAACTTATGAGATTCGCATAGGAGGCTACACAAGAAATTTCACTTAACAAATTTGTTACGAAAAATCAGCAAATTAATTTGTAAAAATTCGTAAACTCAGTTTTGAAGTCAACAAAAAAAATTAATTCAAAATTTGTTCAAAACTAGTATTTTCGTAAATTGAACTTAACTAAAAAAAGTAGTTAAAACGCTGATTTTAACTAAAAATTTGCTAAAAAGCCAGTAAACTCGAGTTAACAAAAAAAAATTTGTTAACTTTACAGTTTTATTTTTTTGAGTGTAGCATAAAAATGTTGCATTTGTTAAACAAAAACACAAAAAAAATCATGTAAAAAATTGGTGTTTTTTAGAGGTTGGGTTAGTTCTTTAAGGGGGAACTTTTTCCCCCTGGTCCGATTTTGCTCATTTACGAAATTGCCTATTATTTTGGACTGCATCGTGTTAACTACAGACGGACGGACATCGCTAGAATGTCTAAGAATCGATAACTGATCATAAATATATATATATATTTTGGGGTCCTATACCGATATTTTGATGCGTTACACACGGAATGACAAAGTGAGTATACCCCCATACTGTATTTGGAGGGTATAATTAACAAAAAAGTTAATTGTTATGGCAAAAATATAATTGATTTTTTTTTTTGCACAGAAAATTTATCAGATTCGGAGAATCTTTTCACATAGTGAACGAAAAAAAAATAATTTGCTACCATTTTTTGACATCTAATTTGTTAAAAGTCAAGCTTGATTGAACATCTAATTTGAAAACTTTTTTTGTTAATTTTAAACTAATGACAACTAAAAAATTAAATAAAAAAAATTTTAAAACAATTAAAATTTTATCAATAGAAAGTAGGTATATCATATATTTTTTATTACTTTAATTTTATTATTTTTTTAATAATTCGAAATATAGAGTTTACAAAAATGTGGCTTAAAATTTACCTCGTAATTTTTATAATTTCGTTTATTTTACAAAATATTCAATGTAAAAAGGTGAATGAGAAAATAAATATTGTAACAAAATCACTTAAACCAACTTGAGAAAATTAAAAAAAAATAATTACACAGTGATACAAAATCAAACCCAATCGGAATGGAATGAAATCAAAAGAAAATGAATATTGAAATTTAATATAACAAAGGCCTTAAGGCGTTTTTATAGTTCAGCGCTAGGTTATTTTTTACACGCATTTAAAGTTAGTGATTTTAAAGAATTTATAGTTTTTTTTTTCTAAACATGCTCTAATATAGGTGTCCCTGGTGGTGCTCTTATTGGACATGCGTTAGTTGTAATCGGTAGAAATTTCGCTGCAATCGGCCCGGTACTTGCTTACTGAATAGCCAAATTATTAAAAATAAGCCACGTACACCGTGCGCATGATTGTTACTTGAAAACAATTACAAAATTAAGCATACGCCACTTATATAGTTTTCAAGCAATTATTATTATAATTATAATAAAAGTTCACCAACTTCAAATGCGTGTAAAAAAATCTAGCGCTAAACTAAAAAATAATCATTAAGGGTTTTGTTATGGAATATGTCAACTTTCATTTGCTTTTGAATTCATCCCATTCCGATTTTGGTTGTTGCACAGTATTATTAAATTATTTTTTAATATGGACAATAAACGCAGAGAAGCTTCATGATTATTTTAATCATATTTAAACAGCGTGAAAGAATGTCTTGTTATAAATTCATTATTAGTTAAAAACCTAGAATTTCCTAACCAAAAAAAAATCAAAAACCGTTTTTAATCAAAAATTTTCTTTTTTAATTTCCAGAAAACACGCTCATTAAATATTCTTAACATTAAATACGATACCAACATAAAATTCATCAACAATTTAAAAATCTCTACTGCCAATAATAGTTCGGTTAGTCTGTTCATCGATGTTGCAAAAGATCTAACCGATATCTGGGGTACTTATAATATTTTATTATGGAACAAGAATCAAAATGTTTATAAGCAAATCATCAGTTACAATGAAGATATTTGTAAAAATTTACAAAATTTAAAATTGGATAAAGAGAATCTGTTTAATGCTTGGATTTTAAATTTCTATAAATATGGAAATTTATCAAAGAAATGTCCAATGAAAAAGGTAAATTAAAATTTCTTTAAAAAAAAATTCTTAAAAACAAATTTACATTAAAAAGAAAAATTTCTTAAAAAAAAAATTATATTAAAAAGAAAAAAATTTCTTATTTCAGAAATATTATCAAATTTTAAATTTTAAACCGGATAAAGACAGCATACCATCATTTGCACCAGCTGGAAAATGGCGCCTGATTGTGGCACTCTATACAAAACAAAATTCTTTAAAAGAGAGTATAAGTAATTGCGATTTTACTATTGAATTAAAATAAATATTTGATATTAAAAAAAAGAAATTGCAAATCATAAAAAATTGTGGTTTTATTACAGAAAATTTGCAAAAATTTTTGCAAAAATAGGAAATTACATAACTTTTGAACCGATATCGCTCAAATGCAATACCAAACTTCTCGGGAGAACTTCCAATAAATAAGTTAAGCTTTGTCATCTCCTTTTTTTGTCAAGAAATATGTTCGTATCAGAAGCCGAATTAAAGCATTTTGTATTTTTAGGTTATGTTGAATGTACCAAAATTTTTAAGGTGTCCTTACATTTTCGTTCATAACTTTTGAACAGCTAAACCAATATCGCTCAAATTCAATCACAAACTTTTCGGGAGAACTTCCAATAAATATGTTAATTTTCAGTCATCTCTGTGTAATATTTTGACCGTGATTACCATTTCCACAGACGGATATACGGACATCACTAGAAGGTCTTAAAATCGATCAATTATCAATTATATAAAAATTTTATGGGGTCCTAGACTGATATTTCGATGAGTTACAAACGGAATGACAAACTTATATATAAACTCTATCAGTAAGTGGAGGGTATAAAAATTGCAGATAGAGGTTTAATATATTTAGGCTGACCATGCGCACTGATTTGATCAGTACATGTACTGATTTTTGATCACGTGTACTGATCGAAAAACGTTTGTACTGATTTTTTAAAATATGTACTGATTTTTGAAAATTTTAACATAAAAAATAATTTTATTCGAAAATTCTGAACAAAAACTTGAATTTCCACAATATAAGTCGTCAGAGTTTGTTTTAATAACTTAAGTCTGAAAAGGAGATAATTTATAACAAAAAGTTCAATGGGCTGATGGATTTTTTATATTTTTAGAAAGATGATGTAAATTGCATGAATCCAAATGATTCTGAGATCTTAGATTAGGTGATGTCATCAGAGCTTATTCGAAAAAACGCTCAGAAAATCAGGGACTTTAAGAAAAACACGTGCTTATTAGCTGTGAAGTTTTCTTACAGGAAAAATTTTTAAAACTTACGGAAAAAGTCTTCAAAATCTGAGGGATTTTCTTATTCTCAAAACCTGTGGAATTTTGTTATATTTTTTGCACTGAAACGATCAAAACATTAAAATGAAGTCGTTTAAAGTCAACTAAATTTTCTGCAAAATTATGACAACAGTTGTTTTTTGCAGTTGTTTTTTGCAGTTGTTTTTTTTTCAAAATACTTGGGGTCAAGTTAATTTACCCGACATTTTTGAGTGTTGAAATAACATCAGTATTTTCTCAAAGAAAAAAATTTTAGAGAGTTATTTCTAGAAAAAAAAAAACATAAAAACTTCTGCGTACCGATTTAAGCTCAGAAAAAAATGGCCACCCTAAATACATTCCAAGAAAAGAACCGCCATTAAATTTTATTTAAGACATCTATTAACACTATTTTTCTCAGAAGTAAATTTTCTAAATTTTTTCGACTTATTTCACACTTCTTTTGTAAAACACAATTTAACATTATATTTTGTTTGCATTTTTCGTGAAAACCGCGAGTTTATTTAAAAAAACCTGAGAGGCAAGGGAATGTTATTTTTATACCACTTTCTGACTGGAGTGAATTTTTTCTATAGTACGAAAAAAAAAATTTTCCATTTCTCGCGAATACGCGAATTGATCTAGAACAAGTAAGAGTGTTAAATTCGGCTGTGCCGAATCTTTTATACCCTCCAACATGCAAAAAAAATCAGGGGCGTTTTATTTTTTTTTTGGGTGGGGGGGGGGTCGGTAGTGTTAATGGGGGGGGCAAATTTTCTCTCGAATATGTGTTTAGAAATGTATTCTTATGCTTTTTGCACTAAAGAAATAAAAGTTTATCATAATTAAAAAGATTTTTTTTATTCCACGCCTATAAAAGGGGGGGGGGCGAAAAAACGACATTTTCTAATTCTCAGGGTCCAAATGCAGGACTGTGAATTTCTTGTAGCATAAAAATGTTGCATTTGTTTAGCAAAAACACAAAAAATCATGTAAAAAAATTATATTTTCCAGAGGTTGGTTTAGTTCTTCAAGGGAAACTTTTTCCCTATAGCCCGATTTTGCTCATTTACAAACTTAACCTGCCTAGGAACATAAGACTTATTCGTGCCAAATGTCAGGAGTCTAACTTTTTAATTTTGGACTGTGTCGTGTTAACTACAGACGGACAGACGGACGGACGGACGGACGGACATCGCTAGAATGTCTTAGAATCGATCACTGATGATAAATATATATACTTCATGGGGTCCTATACCAGTATTTTGATGCGTTACACACGGAATGAAATAAACATACACACAAAAAAAAACTTTTTCAAATTACTACACAGAAAAAAATATGCAGGAAACAAATTTGAGTAATCACTTGTTTAAATTTAAAAACAAAAATTGAGTAATTTTTTAATTGACGCAATTAAAAATTTACTTAAAAATTTTAAGAACAATTTAAGTAAATAATATAATAAAAATTTAATAGTTTTTTAATTTTTTTTTAAACTCTCTTAGTTTTTTGAATTCTCGTTTAGCTTATAGTTTTTTGTGTATGTATATGAAAGTTAGTAATCGTCTTTATAAAATTTTCCCATGTTTTTGAGACATAAATATGTTTGGTAAAGTTTAAAAAAAAAGTTTTTTGTTTTTTTTTTTTTTTTTTTTTAAATTTAAAACCTTTTTAAACTTAAAAAAAAAATAGATAAATTTTGAGTAAATTTTTAATTGTGTCAATTAAAAATTTAAAAATTTTCAAATAAAAAATTTTTTTTCAAACATTTAATAAATTTTTATTAAAAATTTACTTAATACTATTAAATCGTTTACTGGTGCAAAATTGAGTAATTTTTTACTTAATAGTATTAAAAATTTACTCAAATATTTTTTTTATTTTTTTCTGTGTAGGAAAAGTCTCGTAATCCCGTTTTACCAATATTTGACAGTTTTCATTGTTTTTTAACAAATCGAAATTTACATTTTTTTTGTAATTTTACAATTTTTTATGTAATTTTACATTTTTTTTGTAATTTTACAAATTTCCAAGATAATTTTACAAAAAAAAATTTAGTAAATTCACGAGAACACCTTGTAATATCAATTGCGCCAAAAACTGTAAATTTACAATTTTATAGGTGAAAAACTTGTAAAATTACAAAATTATTGGTAAAAAGCTTGTAAAATTAACAGAAATTCTCGTAAGACTGCAGTAAAATTTAGTAAAATTACGAAACCTCCTTGTAAATTTTATAGTGTCAAAAAATTTGTAAATTTACAATTTTATTGGTAAAAACCTTGTAAAATTACGAAATTATTGATAAAAAGCTGGTAAAATTACTAGGAATTTTTGTGAAATAGGAGGTAGCAAACAAAAACAAGTAAGAAATTTATAGTCGGTCAAGACCGACCATATAATACCCTACACCAGTGTTTTCCGGAAAATGGGTCCCAAGTCCAAACATGTACCGATTGGATGTGTCTTTTTTATGTCTTTATTTAATGTAGAAAACTCACGCAGATCAAATTTTAGTGAAATTGGTTTATTTTTTTGTTAATAGACCGATTTAACTGAATATCGGTCGAAATTTTTATATGGGGTACTAGTCCAAAAATGGTCCAAATTTATTCCAATTTTATAAGGTTACTAAAGTACATGTTTAACATCCAAAAATTGTTTATCAAATATTTCCATTTTTATGAATTTTGAGGAAATTATGTGAATATCGGTAGGGTGGTTTGTATAGGGACTACCAGAAGGACTGACCCGATTCCTTTGAAATTTGGAATGATGATTCGTGCATACAAATTTTTACCTGCTAAATTTCAAAGCGATATCTATTAAAATACAGTTATTAGAGTCATTTAAACCAAATCCAAAGGGGGCATTTGTATAGGGCTAGGTCTTAGCATGGACCGATTTTTTTCAATTTTAATAGGATTCGTCCTTGTGCCGAAAGATGCTTAAGTTTCAAGTCAATTGATTGAAAATTGCGACCTGTATTGTGCTTAAACCGAGAGATGGACAGACGGACAGACGGACGGAACGACATCGCTAAATCGACTCAAAAAGTACTTCTGAGTCGATCGGTATACTTGAAGGTAGGTCTAGGACCAATATTTTGGGTAGTTACAAACATCAGCACAAACTCATTATACCCTGTACCACACAGTGGTGGAGGGCTGCGGTTACCAACCTATGGTACGAGTACCACTAGGGGGTACGCGAAACTGTCCGCGGGGGTACGCAACATTTTAGTAATATGGACCTTCGTTTTAGATTAACCTTTCAATGCTGGTTCCGCATCTGGCTTTCAAATTTTCCCATAGCGTCAGGGTTTTAAGAAAGTTAAGGTCAAAGTTCACAAAAAACGAATTTTGATGCAATTTAGAGAGAATTTTGTAGGATATTTTTGGATTATATTTTGATACCTGACCACTTGTTTTCGATTAACATTTCGATGCTGATTCCGAATATGGTTCCCAAATTTTTCTATCATGTCAGGTTTTTGAGAAAATGTATGTCAAAGTTCTCAAAAAACGTGTTTTTGGGCATTTTTGAGACGGGTTGTGATAGAGTGGACATTTTGCTATTACTTTGTTGAGCTCAAAATGCCATTTTGTAGTATACACGAGGGTGTTTAATTCGAAAAGACACGGAATTATTGATCTGCCCTCGTATAAAAAAAAAAATTAAAAAACATTATATTTCCGCCCCTGTGATGGGTTTTCGGAACTTTTTTTAAGAGTTCAAAAAAAGTCCGTCGTTTTAATTTTTGGTGTAGAATTGAATGGTGAAATCAGATTTGTAACATTTTCAGTCGTTTTTGATCTGCAGAAAAATCAGCTCAAAATCCGGGTTTTCAGATGCATTGAACCACCCCAAGGAGCAAAAATTTTTCCAAAAAATAACACAATTGCTTTGATCTCCCCTAAATCCATAAAAAAATATGATAATACCTGGAGTTCAAAAACTTCAATATTAACTGAAATATTTGTGAATTTTTTTTAACGAAAACAAAAACCTCATTAGGGGGTATGCGGCTGATAATAATTAAAATTAGGGGTACGCGAGCCAAAAAGGTTGGTAACCGCTGGTGTAAGGTATAAAAAGTTACAAGTTTTTCATGTTATTTTACAAGGTTTTTTTTTTTGAGTGTAGAAAAATAAACAAATGTAGAAAAATAAACAAATTATCGGTAAATCGATAGCTAAACATTTTCTATAGAAAATTTTAAGCTATCGATATATCTATAACTATAAAATATCTGTGTATCGATAACTATACAAATTTTCTATAAGTTATCGATAAATATATAAAAATAAACAAATTGTCTATAGAAAATGTTTAGTTATCGATTTACCGATAACTATACTAATTTTCTATAGAAAATGTTAAGTTATCGATTTACCTATAACTATACTAATTTTCTATCGAAAATTTTCGGTATAAGAGATATCGGTTATTATAAAAATTTTCCATAAGAAATTTTAAGTTATCGGTAATTATACAAATTTTCTATTAGAAAATTTTTTTTCTATAAAAATTTTCCATAGAAAATTTTAAGTTATCGTTATATCGATAACTATACAAATTTTCTAAAGGAAATTTTGATAAATAAAATTTTATCGATAAATATATAAAAATAAAAATAAGTTCTTTAGAAAATGTTTAGTTATCGATTTACCGATAACTTTTCTAATTTTTTATAGAAAATGTAAAGTTATCGATTTACCTATAACTATACTAATTTTCTATAGAAAATGTTTAGTTATCGATACATCGATACCTTTACTAATTTTCTATAGAAAATGCTAAATTATCGATACATCGATAGCTACACAAATTTTCTATAGAAAATTATAATTTATCGATAACTATAGAACATTTTCGGTATTAGAGAAATTTCTTAAAAAAGATTTTAAGTTATCGATAATTATACAAATATTCTATACAAATATTCATTATTTTATATAAAAAATTTTAAGTTATCGATATACCGATAACTATAAAAATTTTCTAAAGAAAATTTTAATAATTTTGAATTAACTATTCAAATTGCGTTCAGAAAATTTTAAATTACCGATAAATCGATTTATCTAAAACTATACAAATTATATATAGAAAATTTTAAGTTATCGATGTATCAAAACTTATATAAATTTTTTATAGAAAATTGTATTGCCCTGCTAATGACAGCTAAAAATTTGAATATAATATACTTTTAAACAATTAAAATTCTATCAGTAGAAGTAAGTACATCATACTCGTATAGTTATTATTACTTTTATAATTTTTTTTTTAACAAATTCAAAATTTAGCGTTTACAAAAATGTGGACTAAAATTTACGTTGTTATATTAATAATTTTGTTAATTTTACAAAATATTCGATGTAAAAAGGTGCATGAGAAAACAAATATTAAAGCAATATCACTTAACGCAACTTAAGAAAATTAAAAAAAAAATACACGCAGAGAAGCATCATGATTGTTTTAATGATATTTAACGAGCGTGAAAGATTGTATTGTTTTAAATTTATTATACCTTGGGAGTGGTATCTTTAGGTTTCAAAAATCTAAAATTCCCTAATTAAACCCATTTTTTTTATAAAATTTTCTTTTTTAAATTTCCAGAAAACACGTTCATTTAATATTCTTGACATAACATACGATATTAACACAAAATACATCAACAATTTGAACGTCTCTACTGCCGGTAATAAATCCATTAGTCTGTTCATGGATGTGGCAAAAGATCTTACCGATATCTGGGGTACTTATAATATTTTATTATGGGATAAGAATACAAATGCTTATAAGCAAATCTTTACTTACAATGTAGATATTTGCAAAACTTTGCAAAACTTTGCAAAAAAAAAAATGGAGAGAATTTGTTTAATGCTTGGATTTTAAATTTCTATAAATATGGAAATTTAACAAAGAAATGTCCCATGAAAAAGGTTAATTAAAATTTCTCTTAAAAAAAAATTTTGAATTAAAAATACAAAATTTTATTTTA
The DNA here is from genome assembly GCA_963921195.1 of Pegoplata infirma. Lineage (NCBI taxonomy): Eukaryota > Metazoa > Arthropoda > Insecta > Diptera > Anthomyiidae > Pegoplata > Pegoplata infirma. Next base: position 199,458,498 of record OY992539.1, read on the forward strand.
GAATTACTATCAAGTTTCAAATTTTAAACCGGATAAATACAGTATACCAGCATTTGCTCCAGCTGGTAAATGGCGTATGATTGTGGCATTTCAAACAAAGAAAATTTCTTTAAAAGAGAGTATAAGTAATTGTGATTTTACAATTGAATTAAACTAAATATTTAATTACCCAGCAAAAAAAGAGCTTACCATTCACTACAAAATTCACCACAACTTATGAACCAGATGTACTTCTTCTTCAGCTGAAACACTGATGAATTTTATATGGGCGTGACACACAATATCACTAGTGTTTAGTATGTACATATATATTAACATCTTTATCACAACTTCTGAAGTAGTGATCGGGATGTTAATATAACTTGACCTTTTGGAAGTGCTTTTTTCATCACTTCTTTAGAAGTATATATTTCTTGGCATTTTGGATGTGATTATGTAATTTTTATATGGTGATTTAGAAGTGATTTTTTCATCACTTCTTGATAAGTACATATTTCATGACTTTTTGGGATTGATTTTAAGATTTTTTTTTTTAGTATTTTCACTAATAATAATTAAAACCAAAACGATATTTTTAACAATGTATAATATTTATTATGTAATATTTAGACTTGAAATTGTTGAGATTAAATCGATGTTTTTAATAATTTAGTTTAGCTAATAGGAATTATTAATTAAATGTGGATGTATATATTTTTCTAATAGTTTTTCATGCGCTTAATCCAAATCTGGCCTTAGAAGTGATTTATCTTATTTTGAGATATTTAGATTTTCGATTGACAGTACTGCATAAACTCAGATATTCGCAATGTTCGGGACCTTATAAAACCGAGAATTATTTTATGATGTATAATTAGTGTATAATTAGTTCATTAGTTCTTTTTTCATTACGGAGATATCGACCGATAAAATTATTGCAATTTCGGCCCTAAAAAATAAAAGAAAACAAATTTGAAAACCAACCAATTTGTCTTGTTGATATATAATAGTACCGAATTCGAAACTCTATTAGAGGTGCATCTAAGCCCGGCATCAATTTGGGTATCAATTTTAGGGTAAATTTTCAGGGTGCCATACAAAAAATCTTTATTGGGGCTAACATTATAGATCTGCGCCATATCGGATAAAGATTTATTTTAAATAAAATTAATAAAATTCTTAAAAGTACATAGAGTTCTTAGTTTTATATTCAATTAAAATTTTTATTATTCGGTTAACCGAATAATTCAAATTTATCCGATTATTAACCGATTAAATCTCAACCCCGCACTCAGAAAATTATGTAAGTTACTACATGTTAGTTATTTGTATATTTTACAGTAGTTAGTTGTTTTCAACTACAAAGTCTGTTGTTTTGTATGAAAAATATCAAACAACTATTTCTGTTAGTTATTTTAAGTCGTTTTTTTGAACAACTAACAAAAAAGTACTGTGATGTAGTAACAGTTATTTAAAGTAGTTAATTTTATTTATTTTATCTCTGAAAAGTTTTAAAGTTTTTTTCCAAAAAAAAAAAAATTTCGTTATTTTTATTTTTCACAACTTTTTAAAAAAAAAAACTTGGAAAAAATTTGGTCTTCAATTTTTTTTTCTGAAAAATATTTTGAAAAAAAAAAATTATATATTGATTTTTTTATTTTTACTACATTTTAGTTGTTTTGACTACAAATGTAAGTAGTTTTTACTACATAAGTCAGTTGTTTTTTGTCAGTTAAAATAACTAACATTGTTAGTTGATTTAACTGAAAAAGTAGTTGACCCCAAAACAACTTACAAAGTAGTTATTTTAACTGACATTTTCAGTTGATTTTACTAACATAATTTTTTAATCGCGATTAATTATTTGCCCGATTAGCCGATTAAACCAAAACCTCGATTAATTGAATACCCTAATGTTTAGAAGAGTTTTTAGTCATTTTGTGGCTATAATTCAGCCCTTTTTTTTTAAAGGCTACCACCTTTTTTTGGTTATCTTTTTTAGCCCTTTAAGCACTTTTTAAGTCATTTGATTTTTACCATAATCTGGAAACTTTTTATTGTTTTTTTTTTTACATTACAAAACAACTCCAAAAATTATAAAAAAAAAATGTTTTTATACATGTAGTTAAAAAAAAACATCCAATAAATAAAATGAAGAGATAAAAAAAAGTAATTCTCTCATTTTAAATCAGATATCGTATATTTTTAGAAGAGTTTTTATACCTTTAAACGACAATACCAACTTAGCTCTTTTTTGGTTATATTTAACCCTTGTCTTTTTTAAGGGCTAACAGTTTTTTTGTTATCTTTTTAGCACTTCTTGAGTCATTTGGTAATTTTAACAAAAATCTGGAAACTGTATTTTTTTATAACATAATTTACATAACAAATTCGCTTTTGCGGCATATCAAGTTAATTCATTTATAAAATTTAACTTTTTATTAAATCAGATAAAATTATAAAAAAAAAATATTCAACAAAACAAATCCAATACTTAAGTGCCACAAATTTGTACTTTTCAATTGCATTTGTAAACACATATGAAAATGGTACTTCTAAATCATTGAGGAAAGAACTGGTGAAAGTTGTTATTATTGGCATTTTTTTAGCAGTTTTGGAAGTGCTTATAAAAGTACTTCTTATGGAATATGAAGATCGGCACATATAGCTACTATGTATGTAGTGAATCACTTATTCTTTTTGCACCACTTCGATTTTTTTTTGCTGGGTATAAAAAAATTAATTGCAAATTATAAAAATTATTGTTTTTTTAATTGTAGAAAATGTGAAGATATCATATTATCGATAACTAATGAAAATTTTAAGTTATCGATAACTTAATTCAAATATGTAGTAGAAAAAATATATACAATTTCATAAGAAAATTTTAATATATCGATAACTATACAAATTTTCTATAGAAATTTTATGTTATCGATAACTATAAAAATCTCAAATGGAAACTTTATGTTATCGATACATCGATAACTATACAAATTTTCTATCAAAAATCTAAAATTATCAATATATCGATAACTTTAAGTTATCGGTGTATCGATAACTATACAAACTTTCTATAGAAAATTTTAAGTTATCGATAAATCGAAAACTATCAGAATTTTCTATACAAATTTTATACATAAAATGTTGAGCTATTTATAAATCGATAAATACCGAAATTTTTAACTCAAAATTTGAAACTATGGATATATCGATAACTATTGAAATTTTTTATAGCAAATGTTAAATCAATAACTGACATTTTCTGTAGAACATTTTAAGTTATCGTTTTAGAAAATTTAAAGTAATCGATTTAACGACAACCATGGGAATTTTCTATAGAAAATATTAAGTCATCGATATATCAATAACTATCAGAATTTTCTAAAGAAAATTTTAAGTTATCGATATATCGATAATTATCGAAATATTCTGCAGAAATTTTTAATTTCAATTATTATCGAAATTTTCTACAGGAAGTTTAAAGAAATCGATTACTATACAAATTTTCTATAAAAAATTGTAAGTTTTCGAAATATCAGTAACTACACAAATTTTCTATAGAAAATTTTAAGCTAACGATAACTAAACAAATTTTATATAGAAAATTAAAAGTTATCAATATATCGGTATTTATAAAAATTGTATACATAAAAAATTTTACGTTATCGATAAATCGATAGCTATACACATTTTGTATAGTTATCGATATATCGTTAGCTATAAATTTTTTTTTTTTTAGAAAATTTTAAGTTGTCGATATATCGATTACTATACAAATCTTTTATAGCAAATTTTAAGTTATCGATATACAAATTTTGTATATAAAATTTAAATTATTGGTAGGTGTATGGATAACTATACAAATTTTCTATAGAAAAGTTTAACTTATCAATATATCGATTTCTATAGAAAATTTTAAGTTATCGATAATAATCAAAATTTTTTATAGAAAATTTTAAGTGGTCGATATTTCGATAAACACAAATTTATAAAAATGTTACCGATACATCGACAACTATACAAATTTTCTTTTTTAAGTCATCGATAGATTAATGACTATTCTATAGAAAATTTTAAGTTGTCGATATATTGATATATTTTCTATTGAAAATTTTAGTAGTTATCGATGTATCGATAACTTAAAATTTTCTATAGAAAATTTGAATAGTTTTCGATGTATCGATAACTTAAAATTTTCTATAGAAAATTTGTATCGTTATCGATGTATCGATAATATATTAAATGTTCTATAGAAAATTTGTATAGTTATCGATGTATCGATTACATAAAATTTTCTATAAAAAATTTGTATAGTCATCGATATATCGATTACTTAAAATTTTCTATAGAAAATTTGTGTAGTCATCGATATATCGATAACTTAAAATTTTCGATAGAAAATTTGTGTAGTTATCGATATATCGATAACTTAAAATTTTGTGTAGTTATCGATATATCGATAACTTTGAATTTTTGTAGACAATTTGTATAGTTATCTATACATCGATAACTTAAAATTTTCTATAGAAAATTTGCATAGTTATCGATAGCTTAAAATGTTCTATTAAAAATTTGTGTAGTTATCGATATATCAATAACTTAAAATTTCTATGGAAATTTCGTAGTTATCGATATCTCGATAACTTAAAATTTTCTATAGAGAATTTGTGTAGTTTTTGATAAATCGATAACTTAAAATTTAGTGTAGTTATCGATTTACCGTTAACTTTAAATTTTATAGAAAATTTGTATAGTTATCTATATATCGATAATTTAAAATTTTCTATAGAAAATTTGTAGAGTTATCGAAAGCTTAAAATGTTCCATAAAAAATGTTTGTAGTTATCGATATATCAATAACTTGAAATTTTCTATAGAAAATTTGTATAGTTATCGATACATTGATAACTTAAAATTTTCTATAGAAAATTTGAAGAGTTTTCGATGTATCGAAAACATGAAATTTTCTATAGATAATTTGTATAGTATCGATAACTTAAAATTTTGTATAGAAAATTTGTATCGTTATCGATGTATCGATAATATTAAATGTTCTATAGAAAATTTGTATAGTTATCGATGTATCGATTACACAAAATTTTCTATAAAACATTTGTATAGTTATCGATATATCGATAACTTAAAATTTTCTATTGAAAATTTGTGTAGTCATTGATATATCGATAACTTAAAATTTTCTATAGAAAATTTGTGTAGTTATCGATATAACGATAACTTAAGATTTTGTGTAGTTATCGATATATCGATAACTTTGAATTTTTGTAGAAAATTTGTATAGTTATCTATACATCGATAACTTAAAATTTTCTATAGAAAATTTGTATAGTTATCGATAGCTTAAAATATTCTATTAAAAATTTGTGTAGTTATCGATATATCAATAACTTAAAATTTCTATGGAAATTTTGTATAGTTATCGATATCTCGATAACTTTAAGTTTTCCATAGAAAATTTGTGTAGTTATTAATGTATCGATAACTTAAAATTTAGTGTAGTTATCGATTTATCGATAACTTTAAATTTTTTATAGAAAATTTGTATAGTTATCTATATATCGATAACTTAAAATTTTCTATAGAAAATTTGTATAATTATCGATGTATCGATAACTTAAAATGTTCTAAAGAAAATTTGTATAGTTTTCGATATATCGATAACTTAAAATCTTTTGCAGAAAATTTGTATAGTTATCGATGTATCGATAACTTAAAATTTTCTATAGAAAATTTGTATAGTTATCGATATATCGATAACATAAAATTTTCTGTAGAAAATTTGCGTAGTTATCGATATATCGATAACTTTGAATTTTTTATATAAAATTTGTATAGTTATCTACAATCGATAACTTAAAATTTTCTATAGAAAATTTGTATAGTTATCGATATATCGATAACTTAAAATTTTGTGTAGTTTTGAATTTTTTATAGGAAATTTGTATAGTTATCTATACATCGATAACTTAAGATTGTTTATAGAAAATTTGTATAGTTATCGATAGCTTAAAATGTTCTATTTAAAATTTGTGCTGTTATCGATATATCAATAACTTAAAATTTCAATGGAAATTTTGTATAGTTATCGATATCTCGATAACTTAAAGTTTTCTATAGAAAATTTGTGTAATTATCGATATATCGATAACTTATAATTTTGTATAGAAAATTTGTATAGTTATCGATAGCTTAAAATATTGTATAAACAATTTGTGTAGTTATTGATATATCAATAGCTTAAAATTTCTATGGAAAATTTGTATAGTTATCGATACATCGAAAAGTTTTCTATAGAAAATTTGTGTAGTTATCGATATATCGATAACTTAAAATTTTCTACAGAAAATGTATATAGTTATTGATGTATCGATAACTTAAAATTTAGTGTAGTTATTGATTTATCGATAACTTTAAATTTTTTATAGAAAACTTGTATAGTTATCTATATAGATAATTTAAAATTTTCTATAGAAAATTTTTTTAATTATCGATATATTGATAACTTAAAATTTTCTATAGAAAATTTGTATAGTTATCGATATATTGATAACTTAAAATTTTCTATTGAAAATGTATACAGTTATCGATATATCGATAACTTAAAATTTTCTATAGAAAATTTGTGAAGTTATCGATGTATCGATAATTTAAAATTTTTAAAAGAATATTTTTATATTTATCAATATATCGATAACTTAAAATTGTATAGTTATCGATAATTTAAAATGTTCTATAGAAAACCTAAAATTTTCTATAGAAAATTTGTGTAGTTATCGATATATCGATAACTAAAAATTTTCTACAGAAAATTTGTAAAGTTATCGATATATCGATAACTTTAAGTTTTCTATAGAAAATTTGCATAGTTGTCAATATTATAGATAACTCAAAATTTTCTTTAGAAAATTTGTGAATTTATTAGAGTTGTCAACCAATTAAGAATTTTTCGATTATTCGTGCAAAATTGTTTTGATATCTTAATTGTTGGTGAGAATCTAAAGGAGAGAGTAAAAAAGCCGTATGCAGCTATGTATGGATGCCAGAAAATGATTGGGAACACATGGGATCTTAAACCGAAGCTCATACACTGGATTTTCACGGCAATTGTACGACCAACGCTGGCACATGGTGCACTAGTGTGGTGGCCTATTGTAAAAACGGCCACACACGCTGCGTATCTGAACAAGGTGAATAGAGTAGCTGCCTTGAGTATTACTGGTGCACGCAGGACGACATCTACACATGCGCTGTGTAGGATTCTGGATTTACCATCTTTGGACCTATACATCCAGGAATACGCTCTTAGGACACAGCTAAGGCTGGCACAGAATCGTGTGCTAAGGGTGCGGGAATATGGTCACACAAAACTTATTCGAAATCATCGATATGAGAACTGTGTGACTGACTATATGACTCCCCATACTGTATGGGATGAGAGCGTACAAATTGAAATACCATCTAGGGAATACTGGGAAAATCCACTTCGCGGGGAACATCAAATTGAGGTCTACACTGATGGATCAAAAATGCAACAGGGAACAGGTAGTGGAGTCTACTGCGAAAAACTGGGAATTGAATATAGCTTACGGATACAGGACGGCTGTAATATTTTTCAGGCGGAACTGTATGCAGTGTCGGAGGCTGCTAGACTCATTTCAATGAGACCGATCTACTCTAGTGAGATCATTATATACATTGATAGTCAAGCGGCTTTAAAGGCATTAGAAAATAGGAATATACGATCTAGGGTAGTCAGCCGTTGTCGCCAAGAGCTTCAGGCTGTTATCGAACAACACTCTTTAAGACTGTGCTGGGTTCCAGGTCATAAAAATATTCTAGGGAATGAAAAAGCGGACGAGCTAGCTCGTGTGGGCGCCATTCTACCATCCAACGCAATTAGGACCGATGTACATCTGGGCCTGGATGCTATTTACATGGAGATCAGGCAGAACTTTGAACGCCAAGAGGATTCAAGATGGGAATGCAGACATGACTGTATCCAAACAAAGGCTCTATGGACTCGCGGCGAAAAGCGTGTTCAAAAAACGCTTTTACATATGGAAAAGGCAGATCTAAGGAAGTATGTAGGTATAATAACAGGCCACACCGGCTTGAAATGTTATTTGAAAATGTTAAGATTAATTGAGGATGACTTGTGCAGATGGTGCGGGGACGAAGAGACAGTGGAAGATTCACTCCATTATCTTTGTCAGTGCCCTGCACTATCTCGCACTCGATTTAATTGTTTTGGCTCTTATTTCTTTCAGAATGTGGAGGAACTAAGAGGGATCAGCCCGTGGAAGATGTTGAAATATAACAAGATGAGTAAATTTGATGAGACGCATGTGTGGACTTAAATAGTCATGCTATGGGACAGGAAGACGGAAGAACGTGAATCCCACAATCCCCCCTCCCCGCCCCCTTCAACACCCCCCCCCCCCCCCCCCCTTTTCATGAGGTATCACTATGGATCAGGATCTGGTCTTGTGGACATTACGTCAACCTCTCAACCTAACCTAACTTAATTGTTGGTAATTTTTGCTAATTGCCTGCAAATGTGAAAGTAAAAGCTTCAAAAAATAAAATAATTATTTTGTTTTTTTTCTAAATCTAGATCTAAAAATATCTAATTGTTTTATAATTTTTGTCCGAAATATTTATAAAATTTAAATTTATTTAAAATTTGCTTAATGGAAAATGTGGCGCCTACTTACAATATTTCTTACAATTTTTTTATTATTAAAAAATATTGAAACTAAAAAGGTATTTTTTATAAATCAATCTTAAACCAATTTTTGATAAAAATTTATAAATTTCTTTTTATCTAGAAATCCCGTTCTATTTATTTCATATCCTCTAAATATAATGAAAATCGAAAATTTGTGAAAGGTTTTGAAATTTCCATAAATCCCGGCAATAGTTCTGTAAATATTTTATTAGATATCCAAAGAAATCTAACCGATATATGGAGTACTGCCTATGTTGCGGTATGGATAAAGAGTATAAATAAATTTCGACAGATAATTTCTTATGATGTTGATTTATGTTTGTATTTTCAACGTTTGAAATTGGATAAATCAAATGTGATGAGTGTTTGGATTACAAATTTCTTAAAATATGGGAACTTAACCAGAAATTGTCCTATAAAGAAGGTAATAATGCTAAAGAACATTAAGTAATTAAGAAAATTCTAATTTTTATTTTATGTTTTATTTTAATGTTTAGAATCTGTATTATATTAGAAATTTAAGACCGGAAAAAGAAAGTATTCCAGCATTTTTTCCGATGAGTAAAATACGTTTGGCGGTAACAGTATATACCAATCAAAATGGTGTGAAGGAACGGATTGGAAATAGTGAAATTATTATGGAAATTAAATAAAGACAATCGCGGAATTGAAATAAATTTAAATATATGTAGGATAGTGATCGTCGTGGAACACCAAAGTGATAAAAAAACAAAATTATAATACACAAAAATTTTGAGAGGGGCGCTTCATTTAAAGGGGGTCACCGTCCTTCTCGCCATAAATGTTATCAAATTCGTTTATAAAGATCTTTGCATGCCCATCGCGTACTTCCTTACCGGTAATATTGAATATCGTAAAATAAAAGGATAATATTAGAGTCTCCTTTTCTAAAATGCTCCCCCACGGGATCGCCATTTTAACAGACAGACGGACTTGGCTAGAATGTCTTAGAATCGATAACTGATCAATACCGATATTTCGATATTTATACCCTCCACTAAGTGGAGGGTATTAAAATTCCATAATAATATTTCAATGAAAAACATATCGTCACCTAAAATGCAAAAGGTCCTAACTAACAAAAAATTCAAAATCAGTGTTTTTATTGGTTCTGGATTATTTTATCAACATACACGTCCTCACACGAAATTAGGGCTGCATAATAAATATTAGAGATTTTATAGCTAAAATTAAAACAAACATATGATTTGGACAATCGCCAATGGAAGCAACTAAACAAAATTTTTTTTTAATATTTTTTGATATATTTTGATTCATATTTATTAAAATAACGCATCAAATTTTAGCCAAATTCATTAAAAAAACAACAAAGTTATTAACAAATTTAAAATATTATTTAATACTGTTTTTTGCTTCTCCTGCAAAGTTAATAAAATCTTAGTTAGGGCCTTTTGCATTTTCGGTGAGGATATATTAATTACAATCAAAATTTAAAAAAGAAATTAATTTTGACAAAAAAAATTTATTTTTAGGTTATGTGTAAAAATTTAATAACTTTTGTGAGGCCCCCCAGTTGGCAACGTCCTCGAGCCATCCTCAGTGACGGAGCGATGACATGTCAGAGTCACACCTGACATCCACAAGACATCTCTATGTACTGGGTTGAGGACAGTTTCATACAAATTTTCAAAATGTCCTCACTCAAAGTCAGCAGTGGTCAGGGCTGACCTTCTGGGGACATGTCCCCTAAGACTTCTTTGGGGAAATGTCTGACATAGGTCATGCGAAAATACAAAAAATTTTCGTATTTCCTTTAGTTTTTACTTTTATCCATTTTCCTTTATAAATTATCTTTCTCATATTTAGAAAAAACTTTTCGCCTTTTTTAGGTTGTAAGTGGCTGCTGACGTTTTACGTCAACACACGTAGACTCTGAGGTCCATTGTGTCCCAACTGGATTGGGACACAATGGACCTCAGATTTTTTTAGTCCCAACTGGATTTGAACCTAGAACCTCCAGTTTACTAGTCCCACACCTAACCACTTGTTCCAAACTTTATTTCTAAAATTGTTTGTCTATTTATTACTTTTATTCTACTTGTTAGATTTTTAATTTATTTTAATTAAGTCGATAATATTGCCATCTTTTTCTTGGAAATTGAAGAGCTGCCCAGATTTAAAATTCTACTTTAATATAATGCTATTCTGAAGACATTTCCGTTTAGACGTCTTAGAGGAATTGTCCACACTCTTAAAGCAAACATTCAGTGCTGACAATGTTAGGACATGTCATCAAGGATTGCCTATGATTTGTCAGAACCTGAAGACATTTCCTCAAGGAATCACTGTGGAAATTTCCTCAGTGACACATTTTCCAACTGGGCCACTAATTCTTGCTTGTGAAATAAATTATGTAAACATACTTCCGAGCTAGGACTTGTTCTTACAATTAGATTTTTCTTTTCTTAGAACATATTAACCCTCTATCGCTCATTTTATGGGGTCATGTTGGTCCTTTTTTCAAAAACTTTCATAATTGTTAAGGATAGAGGGTAGATGTGCTTAGAGGAAATGTTTGAATTAAAACAAGTAGAAAAGTTAAATTCGACTTGGCCGAATCTATGCCGAATCTACCCTCCACAATGCCCTTTTTAAAGAAGTGTACATTTTATAACGTGAAAAAAAAATTACCAAATTTGATTAGAAATATTTTATTTTGAGTAAAAAACTTTTCTTTTTTTTGTCATTTTTGTAAAAAAATTTTTTTTTAGTGTAAAATTTTTTTAGAGTGTAAATTTTTTTAGTGTAAAAATAGTGAAACGAATCTGAAATTTACGGTTTTGCTAATAACTTTTGAACCAAAGGACCGATTTGGCTGAAATTCAATATGAACCAGGGGAACGACAAATATATATGCCAAGCTTTAGAAGCCTCAGAATTGCCTTTCGAAAGTTATTGTGTTTTTTATCTCGTAAATTCACGAAAAACCCTTGCCGAAATTCACTCTTTTGCTCATAACTTTTGAACCACTGGACCGATTTCGCTGGCTTGCAATAACAAAATGCCCAACATATATGTCAAACTTCAGGAGCCACCGTAAATTCTTTCAAAAGTTAGCCTGTTTTCAACAGACAGAAGGACGGACATCGCTAGATCGTCTAAGAATCGATCGAGGATCATGAATATATGTAAATAAAAAATGGGAAAATCTAAAAAAAATTTCAAAGTGTCGGATTTAACATGGAATGTCCCACATATTATTGATCATCGTTTTTTTTTTTCTTGCTCAAACAATATTTTTGGGTAAGAAAACTCAATAGCGTGATTAGAGCTTGCGTGACTCACGCACTCTTGAATCTTGCGTGATTCAGGCGTGAGCGAGAGAATTTATTTTTACTCACGTGATTAAACAAACAAATTTTGTGTGTGATTCGATTATTTTTTGCGTGAGTGAGTGTGAGTTTAAATATACTCACGCCCTTGTCTCTAGTTCAAAGTCATGCACTTGGACTTTGGGGATTCCAAAAAGTCGTTTTTTATTACAATTCAAAATTTTTTATTGATCCACATGATAAATCAGCAGATTTATCATATGGACCAAACTCGCTGTAATTAAGCAGATTTTTCTGCTGAAATCAGCAGATTGTTAAGATCATCAGATTTCTTTGCTGAAATCAGATTTTTCTGCTAAAATCTGCAGATTTCCCTGTTTTGTCGACAGATTTCTCTGCTGATTTCACCTAGATAATCATGACAGATATTTATCAAACCGCGTCTGCTGAAATCAGAAGATTTATCAGAATTTATTGTGTTTTCAAAAAAATTGGTGGTCTAAAAAATTGGTGGTCCAAAAATGTGAGTTTCTTCTACACTCAAAATAATATATTAGTAGATTTACAAATTTTTTTTGCTAACGCTGGTTAGCCAACTTTAAGCAAATTTTTAGTTGAGATTAGCATGTCAGCAAAAATATCTTGTAAACTTCATTTAGCGCATTAGCAATTTTAAACAAAATTTGAACTAATTTTTTTTGCTAAATTTAAAATTGAGTTGACCAAATTTTTACAAGTTTTTTTGCTAATATTAGCAAAAATAAATGGTAATTATACCCTACACCACACTGTGGTACAGGGTATAATGAGTTTGTGCTGATGTTTGTAACTACCCGAAATATTGGTCCTAGACCCACTTTTAAGTATACCGATCGACTTAGAATCACTTTTTGAGTCGATTTAGCGATGTCCGTCCGTCCGTCCGTCCGTCCGTCCGTCTGTCTGTCCATGTAAATGGTGTAAACACGATACAGGTCGCAATTCTTAATCAATTGACTTGAAATTTGAAATTTAAGCCTCTTTTGGCCCAAGGACGAAGCCTATTGAAATTGGAAAAAATCGGTCCATATTTAGACCTAGCCCCCATACAAAGGTCCTCTTTAGTTTTGGCTCAAATGACTCTAATAGCCGCATTTTAATAGGTATCTTTTCGAAAATTGCCATGTGATCATGTTTTATCCACACAAATCAACATTCCGAATTTGAAAGAAATCGGACCAGTTCTTCTTGTAGCCCCCATACAAACCACCTTCCCGATTTTCACATAAATCTCTCAAATTTCATGAAAATAGAAAATATTTAATTAAAATTCTGTTTGTGTATGTTAAACGCGTTCTTTAATAACCTTATCAAATCTGATTATCATCGGACCATTTTTGGACTTAGGTCCCATGTGGAAATTTCCCCCGATATTCAGTTGAAGCGATTTATTGTCAACAAAAAGAAGCCTATTCCACTCAAATTTGATTAGTGAGTGCTTTTTACACTTATTAAAGATTTGACAAAATATAGATCTAATCAGTCCATGTTTGAACTTGGAACCCATTTTCCGGGAAACTCTGGTGTAGGGTATTATATGGTCGGTCTTGACCGACTATAATTTTCTTATTATACCCTACACCACACTGTGGTACAGGGTATAATGAGTTTGTGCTGATGTTTGTAACTACCCGAAATATTGGTCCTAGACCCACTTTTAAGTATACCGATCAACTTAGAATCACTTTTTGAGTCGATTTAGCGATGTCCGTCCGTCCGTCCGTCCGTCTGTCTGTCCATGTAAATGGTGTAAACACGATACAGGTCGCAATTCTTAATCAATTGACTTGAAATTTGAAATTTAAGCCTCTTTTGGCCCAAGGACGAAGCCTATTGAAATTGGAAAAAATCGGTCCATATTTAGACCTAGCCCCCATACAAAGGTCCTCTTTAGTTTTGCCTCAAATGACTCTAATAGCCGCATTTTAATAGGTACCTTTTCGAAAATTGCCATGTGATCATGTTTTATCCACACAAATCAACATTCCGAATTTGAAAGAAATCGGACCAGTTCTTCTTGTAGCCCCCATACAAACCACCTTCCCGATTTTCACATAAATCTCTCAAATTTCATGAAAATAGAAAATATTTAATTAAAATTCTGTTTGTGTATGTTAAACGCGTTCTTTAATAACCTTATCAAATCTGATTATCATCGGACCATTTTTGGACTTAGGTCCCATGTGGAAATTTCCCCCGATATTCAGTTGAAGCGATTTATTGTCAACAAAAAGGAACCTATTCCACTCAAATTTGATTAGTGAGTGCTTTTTACACTTATTAAAGATTTGACAAAATATAGATCTAATCAGTCCATGTTTGAACTTGGGACCCATTTTCCGGGAAACTCTGGTGTAGGGTATTATATGGTCGGTCTTGACCGACTATAATTTTCTTACTTGTTTTTTTTTTTTTTTTCTGAAAACTTAAAATGGCGCTATCTCGGAAACTAAGCTAGATAGAGCAAAATGAAGGCCGATTTTGGTTTTCTGGCTCTCAATAGTATCGCCGGTCCTCTTCACACGTGTGGACCCTAATGGGTCCTAACTTTGGATCCAAAAAAGTTAGCATTCCCGAAAATTTTAAAATGCTCATATCTCGGTAAATATTGCCGACACAACAAAAAGTCCAAAAGCATTTTTGTAGCTCTCAACACGTAGAACAACACCGCAAAATAATCAAAAGCTCTCCGAGTAATATTTTTGAAGTTATCAAGTTTGTAATTCACCCCTAATGGTCCCCTAAAATCACGTATCTCAAAAACTAAGCAAGGTAGAGCAAAACGGACACAAATTTTGGATCAAATACTATGACGATTTTTTAGGAACCCAACTAGGTCTATGCCCATCGGGGTCTGGACCTATCGGGTCCGAACCCAATGGGGTCCTCAAATGTGTATAAACTAATTGTAAGTTGAAATAAAAAAAAATTCAGTTAACTAATTTTTGGCAAAACATTTTTGCTAACTTTACCAAAAAAATTGCGGGTTCAAAATCAGCAAATTTTCTTGTAGGTTTACAACTTTTTTTGCTAACATTACATTTTTTTTTTTTTTTTTTTTTGAGTGTACGAATTTTTGATATCGTAATTGATGGTAATTTTTGGCTAATTGCCTGCAATTGTGAAAGTAAAAGCTAAAAAATAAAATAATTATTTTGTTTTTCTAAATCTAGATCTAAAAATATCTAATTGTTTTATAATTTTTTTTTTCGAAATATTTATAAAAATTTAAATTTATTTAAAAGTTGCTTGAATAGAAAATGTGGCGCCCACTTATATTTCTTACAATTATTTTACTATTAAAAAATATTGAAACTAAAAAAGTATGTATTTTTTAACCATAAACCAATTTTTAATAAAATTTATAAATTTCTTTTACCCAGAAATCGCGTTCTATTTATTTCCTATCCTCTAAATATAATGAAAATCGAAAATTTATGGAAGGTTTTGAGATTTCCATAAATCCCGGTAATAGTTCGGTAAATATTTTATTCGATATCAAAAGAAATCTAACCGATATATGGAGCACTGCTTATGTTGCGGTATGGATAAAGAGTACAAATAAATTTCGACAGATAATTTCTTATGATGTTGATTTGTGTTTGTATTTTCAACGTTTAAAATTGGATAAATCAAATGTGATGAGTGTTTGGATTACAAATTTCTTGAAATATGGGAACTTAACCAAAAATTGTCCTATAGTTAAGGTAATAATGCTAAAGAACATTAAGCAATTAAGAAAATTCAAATTTTTTAAAAATATTTTTTATTTTTTAATTTTTAGAATCTGTATTATATTACAAATTTAAGACCGGAAAAAGACAGTATTCCAGCATTTTTTCCGATGAGTAAAATACGTTTGGCGGTAACAGTATATACCAATCAAAATGGTGTGAAGGAATGGATTGGAAATTGTGAAATTATTATGGAAATTAAATAAAGACAATCGCGGAATTGAAATAAATTTAAATATATGTAGTTTAGTGATCGGCGTGGAACACCAAAATGATAAATAAACAAAATTATAAAACACAAAAATTTTGAGAGGGACGCTTCATTTAAAGGGGGTCACCGTCCTTCTCGCCATAAATGTTATCAAATTCGTTTATAAAGATCTTTGCATGCCCGTCTCGTACTTTCTTACCGGTAATATAAAGTATCGTAAAATAAAAGGATAAGGATTAAAGTCTCCATTTCTAAAATTCTCCCCCACGGGATCGCCATTTCAACAGACAGCCGGATATCGCTAGAATGTTTTAGAATCGAAACTGATCAAGACTGATATTTCGATGAGTTACAAACGGAATGACTAACTAACATATCGTTGGCTGGCCTTCAAGAAGGCCTATGGGCAAGATTTTTTAAAAAAAAAATAACTATGCCATTGTGGTCCTATAGTGCAAACATACACGCCCAGCAAGTATTTTCGATATTTTTTAAAACTGCACATAGGACTTCTTGAGGGCCAGCCAACGATATACCCTTTATCACTAACAATAAGAGGAGGGTATTAAAATTTAATAGTAAAATTTCTATGAAAAACTTTATCAAAAAAGGAAAAAGAAATTTATTTTGACAAAAAATTTTATTAAATACAAATTTCCGCAGTAAATTTTTTTTTCTGGCGAAAAAAATAGTTCTAGCAGCCGAATTAAAGCATTTTGTATTTTTAGGTTATGTGTAAAATTTTCAAAGCTTTTGAGTGGCCCACTAATTCTTTTTCATAGGCTTGTGAAATAGTTGAAATAAATGATTTTAATATATTTCTGAGCTAGGTATTGTTCATACAATTAGAAGTTTCTTTTCTTAGAACATATTAACCCTCTATCGCTCATTTTATGGGGTCATGTTGGTCCTTTTTCAAAATCTGTCATAATTGTTAAATATAGTGGGAAGATGTGCTCAGAGAAAATTTTTTAATTAAAACAAGTAGAAAATTTAAATTCGACTTGGCCGTATCTATGAATACCATCCACAATGCCCTTTTTAACGAAGTGTAAATTTTATAACGTGAAAAAAAAATTACCAAATTTGATTAGAAATATTTTATTTTGAGTAAAAAACTTTTTTTTGTCATTTTTGGAAAAAAAATTTAAAATTTTTTTAGAGTGTAAATTTTTTTTAGAATAAAAATATTTTTGAGTGACAAAAATACTATTTTAAAGCAAAAATACTATTTAAAGCACGTAAATTTAGGCCAGGGGAACGACAAATATATGTGCCAAGATTTAGAAGTCTCAGAATTGCCTTTCGAAAGTTATTGTGTTTTTTATCTCGTAAATTCGCGAAAAACCCTTGCCGAAATTCACTCTTTTTCTCATATTTTTTGAAACACTGGACCGATTTCGCTGGTTTGCAATACCAACCTGACCAGGTATGCCCAACATATATGTCAAACTTCAGGAGCCACCGTTAATTCTTTCAAAAGTTAGCGTGTTTTCAACAGACGGACGGACATCGCTAGATCGTCTAAGAATCGATCGAGGATCATGAATATATGTAAATAAAAAATGGGAAAATCTGAAAAAAAATTCAAAGTGTCCAATTTGACATGGAATGCCCCATATATTATGTATCATTGTTTTTTATTCTTGTCAAAACAATATTTTTTTGGTAAGAAAACTCAATAGCGTGATAAGAGCTTGCGTGACTCAAGCACTCTTGAATCTTGCGTGAGTCACGCGTGAGCGAGAGAATTTTTTACTCACGTGATTAAACAAACAAATTTTGTGTGTGATTCTATTATTTTTTGCGTGAGTGAGTGTAAGTTAAAATATGCTCCGCCCTTGTCTCTAGTTCAAAGTCATGTACTTGGACTTTGGGGATTCCAAAAAGTCGTTTTTTATTACAATTCGAAATTTTTTATTGCATACTACAGAGTCTTAGCAAAATGAGTCTGCTGAAATCAGTAGATTTATCATATGGATCAAACTAGATGTAATTAAGCAGATTTTTCTGTTAAAATCAGCAGATTGTTAAGATCATCAGATTTCTTTACTAAAATCAGCAGATTTTTCTGCTCAAATCTGCAGATTTCTCTGCTAATTTTACCTAGATAATCATGACAGATATTTAGCAAACCTGCTGAAATCAGCAGATTTTTCAAAATGGGTGTATTTTTTAGCAGATTTGTCTGCTGATTGAACAGAAAATTTGTTTTGAGTTTACAAAAAAGTGTATGAATAAAAATATGGAAGATGGGTTTAAAATTTTTATTTAAAACCCAATTTTTTGTAATTCTAAAGATTTTTAATGAACTGTCAACGATTATTAAATTTTTTTAAATAATAAAAATTATTAAGTCCTAAAAGTATGCTTCAAAATTTATATAAAATGACACTAAAAGGTTAAACGGTAAGACATTTTCCCTATAGAAAACTTCTCAGATTCCAAGACATTATTTCCTATAGAAAAATGATCAGATTCTGAGATAAGGATTTTTGTTGTTAATGGAAAAATAGTATGATAGGTTTGTTTAAGGGTTTGTAATTCTAAAGATTTTTAATGAATTGATAATGCTTTTAAAGTTTTTTAAAATATTTCAAATTATTGAGCCCTGAAAGTATGTATCAAAATTTATATAAAATGACGCCTTAAAGTGTGCATCACATTTTATTCAATTGACACTTAAATTTTAAGCTTTAGGATTCTGATAAATTTTTCCTATAGAAAAATTCTCAGATTCTGAGATATTTTCCCTAAAAAGAATTCTTAGATTCTGAGATATTTACAATATATATTTACAAGATATATTTACAAAAAATTAGTGATCTAACGAACTGGAAGTCAAAAAAGGCGAGTTTCTCCTACTGTTTGAAAAATTTGCTGATCACCAAATAAAAACTATTGGATCACGTTTTAAATTTTTAATGTTTGAACTTGGAAAAAAATCGACTTACAAGGAAAGTCTCTCTAGTGTGACCCGCCAATCTTTATGGAACTGATTTTATTTTGTAGAGCAGGAAAATAAAGGGACACGTATTTTTTTAGGGCCCGGGTGCAAATGAGAGGGGAATAAACGGTTGTTTTTCAGTTTTTTTTTCGTTTATCTCCTATATTATGCAAAGAAACATAATCATGAAAGGTCTTTGGGAAACCTACACTAAAAAAAAAACTTTTCAAATTACTAGAAAAAGTCTCGTAATCCCATTTTATCAATATTTGACAGTTTTCATTGCTTTTAAACAAATAATTTTTGACCGAAATTTAATTTTTTTTTGTAATTTCACAGTTTTTCTTGTAATTTTACAAATTACCAAGATTTTTTACAAAAAATCTAGTAAACTAATGAGAATTTCTTGTAAGTTTTATTTCGCCAAAAAAGTTGTTAATTTACAAATTTATTGGTAAATATCTTGTAAAATTACAAAAAAGTTCGTAATTTTTATTAGGAATTCTCGTAAAATAGGAGGTAGCAAAAAATTTAGTAAAATCACGAAAATTCCTTGTAAGTTTTATCGCGTCAAAAAAAAAGTAAATTTACATTTTTGTTGGAAAAAAGCTGGTAAAAAACAAGGAATTTTTGTCAAATAGGAGGTAGCGAAAAAAAAAGTTACAAACTTTTCTTGTAATTTTACAAGGTTTCTTTTTTTTGGGTGTATCTACGTGTGTAACGAACGTGTCCAAACATGCACAACTTTTAGTCATACTGAGTAAATTTTAGAACATTTTTGTTAATAAGTCGAAAAATAATAACTTTTTTGGCACGTTGTTAGTACCACATATTAATTTTGATTAAATTGGCGTATACCTTAAAAAAACTGAACAACTTCCCACCATACAAATCGACCCCCTCAAAAATAAGTTTGGGCCGCTAAAAAACTACGTGCCGAATTTATTTCCGTTCTGAACAACATTACCAAATTTCATGAAGATCGGAGGGTAGACTTCCCTTGTTAGAAATATTTGTAAAAATTTTTATGAAAAATGTCTACAAATAATTTCCTTTTCCATGGAAGATCGAACCTCGTAGCACAATTATTATTTACTCAATCTGGCCGCTACCAAGCTTATATTAAAGCTTTATAAATTATAGAGATGGGCGCGTGAGTGGATTTTGGCTCACACTCATTCACGCTCAGGCAAAAAATAATTGAATCACTCACAAATCACTCACGCAAATTTTAATTTTACTCACGCTCACTCACTATTCACGTGAGTAATAAAAAACTTACTCACACTCACGCGTGAATCACGCCAGATTCAATCACGCCAGATTCAATCACGCTCACGCGTGAGTCACGCAAAATCTACTCACGCAATAAAATTTTCTTACCAAAAAAAAGAAAAAAACTCCAAAAAAAATTTTTTTACAAAAAATTAAAAAAAATTTGTGCTAATTAAAAAATCTAATCACGCAAAAAATAAACGACTCATTCACTAATCACTCACTCAGATTTTCTTTCAACTCACACTCACTCACAATCACGGGATAGAAATGAAAATCACTCACACTCACGCGTGATTCACGCGTGATTCACGTGAATCACGCAAATCACGTGACCAGCGCCCATCTCTAATAAATTACATACATAATTTTTTTAATTATCGTCCTTTTTTTAACTTTGTCTTAAACAAATTGCATTTAATATAGAAAAGTTTTGATTGTATTGTCACCCACTGTATATATTAATTGATGATAACTTTTGCTAATTGTGAAAATCGTCAACATTTTTTTCACATTTAAATCTAAAAAAATAAAATAATTATATTGTTTTTTCTAAACCTAGATCTATTTAAAACTACTGTATGTAATTGGTTAATAATTTTTTTTTCAAATATTTATAAAATTCAAAATTATTAAAAAATATACAAACATTGCCCGAAAATGTGGCGCCTACTAATGGTTTTTAGTATTTTTCTAATATTACAAAATATTGAAACTAAAACGGTAATTTTTATGAACTTTAAACCAATATTTCATAAAAAATTCATAAATTTCTTTTATCTAGAAATCCCGTTCTATTTTTTTCATATCCACTAAATATGATAAAAATCTAAAATTTCTAAAAGGTTTTGAGATGTCCATAAATCCCGGTAATAGTTCGATAAATATGTTAATGGATGTCAATAGAAATTTAACCGATATATGGAGCAGTACCTATTTGGCGGTGTGGATAAAAAATACAAATAAATTTCGACAGATAATTTCTTATGATGTTGATTTGTGTTTATATTTTCAACGTTTAAAATCAGATAAATTTAATGTGATGAGTGCTTGGCTTACAAATTTCTTAAAATACGGGAACTTAACCAGATATTGTCCTATAGAGCAGGTAAAAATGATCAAGAATACACGGTCCGACAGGCAATTAATTAAACATCAACCGGATGATATACGTCTGATTGTAGAGATCTAATGGAGTTAAAATGTATTTACATTTTTTCATTTCATTTCGTGATCTTGTTTCTTTTTAAAAGGACTATAAAGATTTTTTTGGGGAAAATTAGCGGAGATGCTCCTCTGTCATTAGCCATTACTATAGGCATCATAGGACAAGTACAAATATTAAAAAAAAATATTTTACAAAATTAAATCCTCTAAAACTTTGAAGTCCTTTTCGAAGAAAACAGGATCACGAAATGAAAAACTGTAAATGCAGTTTTTCTACATTTAGTCTCTAGTTTCAAACGTATATTATCCAGTTCGTGTTTAACGACTTTTTTAAAATACATATTTGGAAAAATTCAAATTTTTTTTTAATTATTTTTTATTTTTAGAATCTGTATTATGTTCCAAATTTAAGACCGGATAGAGAAAGTATTCCACCCTTTATTCCCGCGGGAAAAGGTCGTATAGCGTTTGCAATGTATACTAAACAAAATGGTTTGAAAGAACGGATTGGAAATTGTGAACTCGTTATTGAAATTAAATGAAGACAATTGTGGAATTGAAATAAATATAAATATGTATATCTGAGTTAAGCCAAAATCAGTTTAGAAGTGAGGTAATGAAGTAGTGAGGTCAGTGTTGCCATAAGAGAATTTTGAAAAAATGCTAAATGGCAGAAAAAAAAGTGCTGAAATGCTCTACAGACCAAAAAAAAAGTGCTAGATTTTTTTTTTCATTTTTTAAATTAACAAATAATAATTTTTAATAATAACTCTAGTTTACAACGAAAATGCGCACTAACTGCGTCTACATATTTTTTTGACCGCTAAACTTAAAAATTTTATCGAAAAAAATACTTCTTATAAACTTTTTTTGCGTTTTTTTGAGTTATTTTCCCTATATCTTGAGTAATGTACCTCCGATCTACTCGTGATACAAACCAAATTAAAGTTAATCAAATTTTCAACAAACTTTACACACATTACTTTCCTATCTGTTCAATAGTTTACGCGCGATAGACAAATGTATTGTAAAAATTCATTTTTTTTATCAAAAAAAATCATTTGTTGATTTAAAAATTTTTTTAACGAATCGTTGCAAACTAACAAGTTTTTTTATTTACCTTAAAAGCCTGAACCTATACAAATATAACAAAATGGGTTTCATAAAAATCTATGGGCAATCACCAAAGTTATAATGATTTTTTTGAAACTACGCATAAAAATTTCCATAATTTTTTTTTGTATTTAAAATTCAAGAATAAAAACTGGGTTAAATACCATAGTTTTTTTGTGTGTGTATTTTCATATTATACGTCATAACTTCGGTAATAACCCATAGATTTTCATCAAACCGACTTTGTTATCTTAGTTAAGGATCAGGCTTAAAAAAACCATAACAAATTTTTTTGTTGCGGTTTCAATCAATTTTTTTTCTGAATTTCGATTGCGTTTTCTTAATTTAAACTGGGTTTTCTGAATTTCAATTGGGATTTTTGAATTTCATTAAAAATCTTCTTAATTACAATATGGATTTCTGAATTTTCTTGATTTTGATTGGATTTTCTGAATTTCAAAAAGGTTTTCTGTTTTTCAATTGGGTTTTCGAAATTTAAAAACGTTTTTCTCAATTTATTTTTTCTAAATTTCGACTAGGTTTTCTAAATTTAAATTGGGTTTTCTGGATTTCAATTGGTATTTTTAAATTTCAATAATTTCTTAATTTCTATCTGGATTTTTAAATTTCAATTGGGTTTTCTGAATTTTAACTGGTATTTCTATTTTTTTAATTTATATTTTCTTAATTTTTGAATTTTAACTTATATTTTCTAAATTTTTGAATTACAATTTATACTTTCTTAATTTCTTAGTATTCCTGATTTTCAATTAGGCGCCATGAAATAAGTCCCAAGAAAAAACGTTAAATAAATTCCATACGATTTGGGAATTATTTCATTATACAGGTGCAAAGAAATCGCCGCAGGCTAAAAAATTTTACAAGAGATTTAAAAAAACAAATTAAAATGTAAAAAAAAAATGCTAAAAATGCTAAAAAATTTTAAAAAAGTGCTAACTTAGCACTTGGCACTTTTTTCCAAAACTTTAGTGCTAAGTCCAAAAAAAAAGTGCTAGATCTAGCACTAAAAGTGCTAAAATGGCAGCACTGAGTGAGGTAGAGCCTTATGTGATTTTCAATAAGAAAAAAGAGGGTAGAAAATTTTTAAATATGTGTGTTCTTCATGCACATTGAATTTTGACATAAGAATCAGGGATGGAAAATCGGAATTTTGAAATGGTACTGGAGCTCAACCAAAAAAGTACTTTTTCGCCCTCGATGGTACTAAAAAAAATTAAAGTCCAGTTTCTGTACGACGAAAGCCGTTCGTGTGCGGCGAATAAGAAGAAACTAGGCACAGTTCAATATAAAAGTTCCTAAATTGAGGACATCCTTATTCATTAACTTCAATAAAGATTGACTAAAATCAAAAATTTTATTTATTTGAAGCTTTTGAAACATTTTCCAATGAAAATCGGTCGATTTTCGGATTTTTTTTGAAAATTTTTGAAATTTTGGTTGAAAATGTATGAAATTGTCTGGTATAGAAAAGGTACTAAATCAGTCGTGGGGGTACTACGGTATCTTTGAGAGTGAAAAAGTACTGAAAAAAGTACTAAAGTACTAACTTTTCCATCCCTGATAAGAATAAAAAGTAGAGCGAGGTAAAGAAATTCTATTCTCTACAGATTTTGTTTACGTCTCTCTACTTTTTAGTCTTATGGAAAAATTCAATGCGTGTGAAGAACACACAAATTTAAAAATTATCTACACTCTTTTTTCTTATTGAAAATCTTATAGGGCTCTACCTTACTACTTCACTACCTCACTTCTAAACTGATTATGGCTTTAGTGATCGTCGTGGGTCACCAAAGTGATAAACAAACATTATTAAAAAACAAGCAAAAAAGTTAAATTCGACCTTGCCAAATGTATTGATACCCTTCACAATTTCAAAAAGATTATTGTTAAAAACTTTATTTAAAAGCAAATTACTTTTGCAAAAAAAAAAAAAAATTGAAAAAAATTTCCGCGAAAAAAAAATTTGGTAAAAAAAATCCACAATTTTTTTCTATTTTTGTAAAAAAAATATGTGTGCACTTGTTTAAATACCATTCTGTGATTAATTCTGTTCAAATGAGTCAACCAGCAGCCGAATTAAAGCAATTTGTATTTTTAGGTTATGTTGAATGTACCAAAATTTTCGAGGTGCCCTTACATTTTCTTTCATAAGTTTTGAACCGCTGAACCGATTTTGCTCAAATGCAATACCAAACTACTTACAAGGGAAGTATCTCAACCCTTATGAACCGATTTGCCTGAAACTTAAAATATATGTATATCAAAGAGACAATTCTAAGGTTGGGGTGTCTCGGCTTATCGACCATATCGGGGATTTAGGGGTTCAAAACATCGGTACAAAAATGACGAAAAAATCTTTTTTTGGATTTTTCAGCCATTTCTTTTTAAGAAACTATAGTTACTATAACTATATATAGGACTATATATAGGAAAGAGGGGAGCAAAATAAGAGTTATCGGTTTTTTAGCTGCACAGTCTCACATTCAGCGGGTCAAAAGGGAGGGGGGAAAAACGGGATTTTTTTCGTTTTTTGAGGATTTTTCCCATTTTTTCAAAAGGAACTATATGAACATTTTATACAGGTCGAAAGGTTTTTTGAAGGCCTATCCAACGGTGTCCAAATTCGGCTTCGTTAAGTTTGTTATTATCAAAAATGGATAATCGTTGGGGTAGTTTATATGGAGATGTATATACTAATGACCGCTAAAATCATATACACCGCTAAAATCATATAAAATCATATAAAATCATATAATAATCTCTATCAAAATTAAGCAGACCCGTATTTTTTTCGGTAACTCTTATTTTTGCCCCCTCATTCACATATTCAAGTTTCAGGGCAATCGGTGGGTGCCCTGTGAAAGACCTTCCTTGTAAGTGGGGGTAAAACAACCAAAATTTAAAAGGGACCTTTTTTTTGTTTTTCGTTTGTGGTAATGTTAAGTACCTTTAAATAAAAGGATACGGATTAGAGTCTCCTTTTTCAAAATTCGCAACCCATTGAATCCGTATTTTTAATAGTGGTTTTTAAGTCTTTCATAAAAAACCGTTTAGAAAAAATTTAAACAATAAAATTAAAATAACTCCGTTATGAACCGATTTGCCTGAAACCTAAAATATACATATATAAAAGAGACATTTCAAAGGTTGGGGTGTCTCGGTTTATCGCCCATATCGGGGATTTAGAGGTTCAAAAAATTTATCAAAAAATAGTGAAAAATCGTTTTTTTTTTGATTTTTCAGCCATTTCTTTCTAAGAAACTATATGATGTTTCCATATAAGAAGAAAGGTTTTTTTAATGAATATCAATTGGTGGCATAACCTTGGAAAACTTCGGCTTCGTTAAATATTTTTTTCACGAGAATGTGTAAATTTTGGGTGGTATTTATGACATTTATGAAGACATAGACCAATTATATCCTTATAAATACAAAATAATCTTAATTAAATGTAAGTCGACACGTATTTCTTCTCTAGGCGATATTCCGGTTAGTTCGGAAGTTATCGAAATTTTTCCGAAGGTCTATATTGTACCATAAGGGGACAATGAAATTTTTAAACACCGATATGGCCGATAAGCCGAGACACCCCAACCTTAAAATCGTCTCATTTAGTATATATTTCAAGTTTCAAATCGGTTCATAAGGGTTGAGATTACTGCCTTTGTAAAAAAAATGTAGCAACACAAATAAAAATCTTCGGTCGAGCACTTTTTGCAAAAATCGCCCAATCCGGCAAATGGAGTATACTGTCGTTGGAGGGTATAAGAAGTTATAGAATATTCTTCACAAGCCTGCCGGTAAACTCAAATTTTGTCAAAATTTCTTTAAGATCTAGCAAAACATCAGTATTTTAAATATAAATCTAAAAAATTTATGTTTTTCAGACTTGTAGAAAAATAACTAAAACATTTTTAAACAAAAGAAAAACACTTTACGCACTCCGAATGGAAAATCAAAGTAGAAAATCGTGTGAGTACACTCTTACACCAGGAAACTAACTAAAAAAAACAAACAGAATGTAAAAAAAGATACTTACAAAACCTTTATTTGCAACAAATTGTTAAAAAAAATTGTGAAAAAAAAAATGTGAAAAAAATTCGGCTGAAATTTTTTTTTGGTGCAAACAGTGTTGCCATATATCAAGATTTCCCTTTTTTTGCAAGTTTTTTGAGGTACTAAAAAGATTTCAAGATTTTTTCTAAAAAAACAAGTTTTTTGGAAAATAATAAAGTTTTTTCAAGTTTTTCTTAATTAGTTAAAAAATACAAAATACATCATTTTTTTTTGTAAATACCCGAAATATTGGTCGTAGACCAAGCTTTTAGTATACCGACCGATTCAGAATCACTATCTGATTTGACTTAGCGTGTCCGTCCTTCAGTCTATGTAAACGGTTACAATCTATGTAAACGGTTACAATTAAATACGTCGATTACAATTTTGTTTTTAGCTTGGTAACCTTATTAAATCCATTTAGAATCAGACAATTCTTTGACTTGGTCGCCATATGAAAATTCCACACGATATTCACTTAAATCTGTAAATTGCCAACATAGAATAATTTTTCTCTTAAATTGTGCACACTCAAAAAATTATGTAGGTAAATTCCAGTAAATATTCACTTAAAACAAATGAAATTTTATTTATTAACCATTCCACTGTTTTTTCATTTAAAATAAAAACATATTACAGTCAATTTTAAATGTTAATTTAATGACTAACCAAAACATTAAAAAATTAGTGAATATTCACTTATTTTGTATTGAGAAACAGTAAAACTATAGAAGAAATTTTTTACTGCCGAAATTGAATGTAACAAAAAATTCGTTTTTAAGACAGTAAATTATTTTTTGTAAACTACGGAAACTGTAGAAAATAAGAAGTCCTTAATAAAATTAATGATTTTTCTTTTAAAATAACTTTACTGATTACTTTTTAAGATAACCTACAAACAGTTAATGACATAATTTTCTTAGTGCACTAATAAAAGATTTTACCACATATAGATCCAATCCGTCGTATATTGTCGAGCATTCACCGCACAGAAAAAAATAAAAATGAATTTCAATTACGAAATTCGTTGATTCAATTAAAAAATTAATTGATTTCGGACGTATCACGAAAATGCGCAAATTAATTACTCATTTTGTTTGAAAATAGTTTTAAAACTTAATTAAATTGTTAATTGAATCAATTAAAGTTTTAATTGAAAATAAAATGGAAAACCAATTAAAATTGTAATTAAATAAACTAAAAAAAAAATAATATGAAATTGAAAATCCATACTATAGATTTATTGATTCACATAAAATGTTTAATTGGAAAAAGACCAAAACTCAATTTATTTTTAAAAGTTAAACTTCAAAAAATGCCCTAAAATAAATAAATATAGAATTTTATTGTTTTATATTATTAAGAATTTTTTTTCTTTATTAAATATAAAAAGTTGGTATAGTTATGCATAGAAACATTATAGTAGTACTTTAAAATATCAATAACTATTTAAAATTACATTTTTATTTTTAAATCTTGTTATTGCATGCATTTTTGTCGCTTTAGTAAAGTTGAAACAAAAAAAAATTTATTATATTTCAATGTGCCAAACACAAGGCAAATTCCTCATATTATTTTTTTTTTGTTTCAACTGTACATATTTCATTAGCAAAACACTTTATCCGCAACGACCACTCGCCTTAAAGAAAACAATGAAACTAAATTTTTTTGGTGGCTGCTACCACCAAAATATACAAAACAATAGTTCAAAAGTTTTTTTTGTTGTTTTTTGCTTTTTTATTTTTTCATTGGTTACTAACACTAATGCATACAAAACCGGTTTCGTTTGTTTATTTTATTTTTGTTTTCAGTAAAGTTAAGAATTCAATTAAAACATTAATTGAATCAATTAAAATGTTTAATTGAAGTTAAATTTAATATCAAATCCATTTTTAATTAAAAAAAAAAATACGATATTATTTTCTGTGCGGTGTTTGATATTTGCTTACTGTGTACAATTTTCCGAGCCTTCATAAGTTATGACTCTTTCAAGGCTCCAAAAAATTAATAGAACGCTCGACATTTGGATTCCTGAAAGATTCATGTTTGACTCTTAATTCTGGATATGTAAACAAAATTCAAAATATGTATTTTTGAACATTCATAAAAGAGTCAGGAAAGAATATTAACATATATTTTTCAGAATCTTTTATGAGTCATATAAGGCCCCTGCAGGTTAGTTGGTAGCGTGCTAGCCTATGAAACAGGGGGTCGTGGGTTCGATTCCCACTAAACCCTTGTTCGATTACGATACAACGAGACGACGGTCATTGTAACCAGTTCTCGGTTAGGTTTAATTAATTATTAAAACTGTTTTGTAATTAAATTGCGAAAACTATAAATATAAAAAATGAATTGAAAATACATAATGAAAATACATAATGTATTAATTTTTAATTTTTTCAATACTTTTGTAAAAAAAGATTTTTTCACAAAAAAAAGATTTTTTTTCAGAAATAAAAAGTTTTTTCAAAAAAATATATGGCAACACTGGGTGCAAAACAAATTTTCGTAAAAAAAGTTTTCAAGGTTAAACCCTTCGTTTATAATCAAATTGGTAAAAGAAATTAAATTTAAAAAAAAAAAAACATTTTTGTTAAAAAAAATTTCGCGAAAAAATTTTTTGGCGAAAAAATATGTTTGTACTTGTTTAAGAACCATTTGGTATTCAATTCAGTTGACATATGTCCACCAGCAACCAAATTATAGCATTTTCTATTTTTAGGTTATGTAGAATGTAACAAAATTTTCGCGATGTCCTTACATTTTCGTTCATAACTTTTGAACTGTTAAACCGATATCGCTTAAATGCAATACCAAACTTCTGGAAGCAATAACATTCAAATATGTTACGTTACAGTCAAATCTGTGGAATATTTAAGATGTCATTCCCATTTTAATGGACAGACGGAAAAACACATGTGGGACTGCAGTCCTCCGACCAACTTGGTTCAAGTTTAATATAAACTTCTTCTTGTAGAAGTGATTGATAAAGAATCAAACATATATATTAGAGTGTCCCTTATTTTGGAAATGTTGGAAATGTTGAGACGGTACCCCCTCATTTTTTTCCTTTTGACTAAAAAATAACTCAGGAAAAATTTTACGCCCCTACGACCACGCCTTCCCTACGCGACGGGGCCTTAAAGAACGGGGCCTTAAAAATAATTTTTCCATACAAACCAAAATTTTTTTTTTTTATTTTTAATTTTTTTGTTATTAATTATAATATTACTTGGTTAGCTTATTCATGACAAAAAATTTGATTTGGTGGGATGAGGCTTTCAGTTCTAAAAAATTTTTCGAAAAAAAAAATTTAGAGCTTTTGGGGTCCTACAGTAAAAATTTTTTAACAATTTTTTTTTTAAGTTTTGACAAGTAACGGTTTTAGTTGTAATGTTGCTTTTAATGGTATATATTCATAAAAAAATATTATTCATATCTGTGACATCTTGATCGTGTATCGAAAAACATCAAAAATGCATTTTTTACCCTTTTTTAGATCACGATAAAGATGTCACAGATAGGAATAATATTTTTTTATGAAAATATATCATTAAAAGCAACAATTCAACTAAAACGGTTGCTTGTCAAAACTAAAAAAAAAATATTTTTTAAAAAATTTTTACTGTAGGACCCCAAAAGCTCTAAATTTTTTTTTTCGAAAAATTTTTTAGAACTGAAAGCCTCATCCCACCAAAATCAAATTTTTTGTCGTGAATAAGCTAATCAAGTAATATTATAATTAATAACAAAAAAAATTAAAAATCAAAAAAAAATTTTTTTGCTTTGTATGGAAAAATGATTTTTAAGGCCCCGCTCTTTACGGCCCCGTCGCGTAGGGAAGGCGTGGTCGTAGGGGCGTAAAATTTTTCCTGAGTTATTTTTTAGTCAAAAGGAAAAAAATGAGGGGGTACCGTCTCAACATTTCCAACATTTCCAAAATAAGGGACACTCTAATATATATGTATATTTATCGCGTTTTAGGCAAATATTTCATTGTGTTACATACGAAATGAAAAGCTTAATATACCCTCATCATTTTAAAACGTAGGCTTCAAAAACAAGTAACACAAATAGTACAAGAAAAACCTCCGGAACATGTAGCACAACATTATTTACCATTTTGAAGTCTCATCTGCATGCAATCGATGTGTCTATGTTTATGTTACGTTACTACCATTTTACGACAAAACAATAGCACGTAATTTTTTGCTTACGTTGCTTACACAGCATTCATTCATACACACAACGTTGCATTTTCAACAACCCAGGCAGAAACTGCCAACAGTACAAAAAACTCACGGAAAATTCTTAGATTCTGAGACATTTTAAATATAGAAAATATAACTAAGATTCTAATAAGTTCCAGATTCTGAGACATTTTTCCTATAAAACAGTCTCTGATTCTGAAACATTTTTCTTGTAGAAAAAGTCTCAGATTCTGAGATATTTTTCATATAGAAACAGTCTCAGATTTTGAGACATTTTTCTTATAGAAAAAGTGTCAGATTCTGAGACCTTTTTGGTATAGAAAAAGTCTCAGATTCTGAGATATTTTTCGTATAGAAAAAGTTTGAGACATTTTTCGCATAGAAAAAGTCTCAGATTCGGAGACATTTTTCGTGTAGAAAAAGCCTCAGATTCTGAGACATTTTTCGTATAGAAGAAATTTTTCCTATTAAAAAGTCCCTGATCTGCGACATTTTCCGTATAGTCTCATTTTCAGAAAAAAATGTTCGTATCAGGGATGGAAAATCGGAATTTTGAAATGGTACTGGAGCTTAACCAAAAAGGTACTTTTTCGCCCTCGACGGTACTAATATCAAAATTAATATTAATAAATTAATATCCAGTTTCTGTACGACGAACGCCATTCTTCTGTGACGAATTTGCATGTCTTTTGTTACAATAACAAAATACATGCAAATTCGTCGCCGACTAATATTGTTCGTCGTACAGAAAATGGGCACAATTTAATATAAAAGTTCTTAAATTGAGGACATCTTTATCCGTTTATTTAGTTTTTTAGAGAAAACTCCTATAAAGGTCGACCAAAATTAAAAATATCATTTATTTAAAGCTTTAGAAGAAATTTTTCTTTGAAAATCGGTAGATTTTCCGAATTTTTTTAGATTTTATTGAACAAATTTATGAAATCGTCTGGTATAGAAAACGTACTAAATCAGTCGCGGGGGTACTACGGTATCTTTGAGAGTGAAAAAGTACTGAAAAAAGTACTAAAGTACTAACTTTTCCATCCCTGGTTCGTATAGAAAAGCCTCAGATTCTGAGACGTTTTGATAAATGGTCTCAGATTCTGTGACATTTGAGAAAAGAGAGAAATTGGGACATTTTTCGTATAGAAAAAGTCACAGATTCTGAGACATTTTTCGTACACAAAAAAAAAAATATTTAAGAAAATTTTAATAAACACGTTTATTAAAAATAAAAATATTTTTAATAAATTTTTTTATTGTATCAATAAAAAAATTTATTGAAATTAAAAAAAAACTATGTTCAACTCATTCCGTCGGCAAGTTTTGTTGTGTTTCTTTTTTTCACACATAGTAATTTCAAATAAAGTAATAACTTAAAAAAAAACAAAAAATATTTAAAAAAAAAAAAAAGTTGGGTCTGATGGGGATTCGAACCAACGACCCCCAAAAAAAGTAATAAGTTTATCCACCGCTTAGCGCATAACGCCAAAACAGTTTTATAGTTTTGTCGGCTAAATTCTGTCATCTACTTACAAGCAAGAACAAAATAAAAATAAAAACACAATTTGTTTGTGAATGCGTGTGTGTTTGTATAGTTGTGTGTTAAATATTTTTACTGTTATAAGTTAGAGAATGAAAGTGATGCACTCAACTAAATTAGTCAGTATTTTTTTCATTTGGTAATTTCAATTGAGAATTTTTTCTGTTACCATTACTGACAAAATTATGTGAGTGTTTCAGAATTCTTGTTTAGTTTTATTTAAAACCAAATTGATTTTATGCGTTAAAACTTGTTGTCATGCTGTAGCTCAGTTAGTTAGACGCCCAGCATTCTAAACAGGAGGTATGCTGTTCAAAGCTCAATGGAAACAATAAATTGAGAAAAAGTAAGAGATAAAGAAAACAATTAAATAATAAAATAAAAATAAAAAAAAAAAACAAATAAAAAAAAAATTTTTTTTTTCTTTAGTTCTAAAAAAAAATATTAAAAAAAGTATAAATCAATAAACTTTTTTATTGAATCTTGAAATTCGTTTATTGAAATTATTTTCAGCAAACGACTTACAAATGCGTTTATTGAATTCGTGAAAATCTTCACCGCGGCTTTTTTAGTTAATTTATTTATTGAATTCGTGAATTTTTTTATTGAAATTGAAATTTTTTTTTTTGTGTGTATAGAAAAAAATTCTAATAGAAAAAATTGTTTTGTTGTTGTCTTGTGATTTTTTACTGTCCAGCTGGCCCCGAAATTCTTTTGATGCTTTCCTAGCACATACATTATTTTTCCAGCCAAATTTTTTTACCATTCCTGCCCGTATTTTTCTGCCTGGGATGTTATTGTTTTTTTGTAAGTACATGGGATTCTTTCTAATGGATGGAAAAGTGCATATAAAATACTCATATATGCACACAGTGTAAATGTACATGAAGCAGTCATGCATACATATACAAAAACATGGGTGGGTGTAGGAGATTTGGAGGCAAGAAATGGATTCTTTTAAATGGACACCATTTTAAATTTTTGGAAACCACTTCAGTCTTACTTTGGTCGATGAAACCTATTACATCTGGCAAAACATTATATTTAATGGTATTATAGTCCAATACTTTCGGTTTCTTTTGATTTTCAATAAAAAATTTCCAACTTTGACAATATTGGCGTGAAAGCTGGAGAGGGGCACATTAGTGAATTTTGGATCACTTTAACTCACGCTCACGCAAAAAAAAATATAATTTTCTCAATCGTTTTTTCACAAATGCTTACTCACTATTTTTGTAAGTAAACTAAACACCCCACTCACGTGTGACTTACGCATGACTCACGCTTAACATTTTAAACACGAAAAAAAATGTAAAAACATTTAATAAAACCTAACCAATACAATTAAATAATTTTGACTCGCGCAAAAAATTACACTTTTTACGAATCACTCGCGCAAAAAACTCACTCACTTATCACTCATGAACAAAAAAGTTAAATCACGCTTACTTTCGATCACGGGTAATTCACTTGACCAGCGTCCATCTCTAATGCTAAACATTAAAGCTGAAAACGCATATAAGCGGGCACATTTTGGCGATAGCATTTACAATTTTTTTTTATGAAATTGTTAGCTAAAAGCATTATTTGTACATTTTGGATGGCAAATATTAATTAAAAATAAAAAAGCTCCCTCTTAAATGCGCCACTAAATATATGAACTTTTTGACGCATTTAAAAGGGATATATTTTATAAAAATTTTCTGATAAAAGCAAAAAGATGAACACATAAAAACTTGGGAATGTAAGCAATTTACTTTTACTTTAAACAAATTAAATCAAAATTTCGTATTCGTCATTAACGTTGCGCAATCATATCCTAGTGATATTTTGAAACATTAATCAATAATTTAAATATCTTGTCCGCTTTATTGGATCCGCTATTTTGAAGTTCGAATATCTAAATTTAAAATCAGATTTGACATCCAAAAAACTATCAAAATCAAAGTTTTTGTCCAAGACAGACAACATAGAAAACAAGTAAAAAAGTTAAATTCGGCCTTGTCGAATGCAGTGATACCCTCCACAATTTCAAAAAGATTATTGCAAAAAATTTTATTTAAAAGGAAATAACTTTTGAAAAAAATTAAAAAAATTTTTTGAAAAAAAATGTCCGCAAAAAAAAAATTTTGGTAAAAAAAAAAATCCGCGATTTTTTTTCAAAAAATATGTTCGTACTTGTTTAAATACCATTTGGTGTTTAATTATGTTCACATATGTCCACCAGAAGCCGAATTAAAGCATTTTGTATTTTTAGGTTATGTTGAATGTACTGAAATTTTTGAGGTGTGCTTACATTTTCGTTCATAACTTTTGAACCGCTGAACCGATATCGCTCAAATGCAATACCAAACTTCTCGGGAGAACTTCCAATATATATTTTAAGTTTCAGTCATCTCTGTGCAATATTTTATCCGCGACAGCATTTTCCACAGACAGACAGACGGACATCGCTAGAATGTCTTAGAATCGATCGGGCATCATGAATATATATGGGGCATTCCATGTGAAATCGAACACTTTGAAAAACTTTTTTTTTAGATTTTCCCAATTTGTTTACAGTTTTTAGTACCCTTCAAAAACTCCTTCGTGGTAAACTTAGGGAGTGGAGATAGGGCGTAGCTATGTTCTGAAAAAATGTTGTAGGGTAAAAATAAATGGGGGTCGGTCTCACTAATGACCCCTCTCGGACGCACCATTGGACCGTTAGAAGCTGATTAAATAAAACAAATTTACAAAAAATAAAAAAAATTGTATGGGGACCGCCTTAACAGTTAAAGATAAAGGGTCGGTGTGTTCAGAGAAAATGTTTGGACTAAACAAATATTGTGGGTCGGTCCTACATTTTGTTGCTCTAAGAGCACTATTAGGGCAGTTAGAGCGGTTGGAACAAATTCTAAAAAATGTCGTTTTGTGTGACAGCCCCCTTAGAAATTGGAGATAGGGTACTAGTTTGTTCCAAAGAAATGTTAAGACGTAAAAATTAATGGGGGTCGGTCTTATAAAGGACCCCTCTATGACGCACCATTGGAGCAGTAGAAATGATTTTAAGATTGGAAAATTACAATAAATTTTTTTCAAAAAATTTTAAAAAATAGTAATAATCGTTATCCCACGATCTTCCTGGGCAAAAAATTTGTAGAATTGATAGAAGTTTTACACAAAAAAATTTCAAAAAAATCGAAGAGTACAAACATTTTCAAAAGTGAGATTTAAATTTTAAAACTTAAAAATCGCATACTAGAGCGCTTTTAAGAATTTTTTGGGATTTTTTTTTTCTAAAGTACGTAAAAAACAAAAATTTTAAAAAAAAAAATTTAAAATTTGGACCATTATTGAAGAAGTTATGATTAAAAGAAGTTTGAGTAAAGGAACAAACTACCAATTTTTAAAAATTCGATATCTTTTGAACGGGTCATCCAAAAAATCTGAAAATTTACCACGAAGGAGTTTTCGAAGGGTACTAAAAACTGTAAACAAATTGGGAAAATCTAAAAAAAAAGTTGTTCAAAGTGTCCGATTTCACATGGAATGCCCCATATACTTTATGGGGTCCCAGACCGATATTTCGATGAGTTACAAACGGAATGACAAACTTATATATACCCTCTATCACTAGAGTGGAGGGTATAAAAACTTAATATTAGATTTGTCGCCATATTGGATCTGCCATTTTGAATTTAAAAAATCTGAGCTCATAATTGTAATTACCGACCGCAAGTGCATCGACAATGATTAACTTAAGTACAATTAGCTAAGAAAAAAAATCGAAAAAAAGAGTATCCGCCATATTGGATCCGCCATTTTGAATTTCAAATCTTTAAATCTAAAATCAGTTTTAACATCTGAAAAACCATCAAAATCGAAGGTTTTGGACAAAACAGACAACATGTAAAATATCTTAATTTTAAATTTGTCGCCATATTGGATCCGCCATTTTGAATTCTAAAAGTCTGAGCTCATATTCGTTATTAACGACCCCAAATAAATCGATAATGATTATTTTAAATACAATAAGCAAAGAACTAGAAAATCATGTGTGCCATTTTAGATCCGCCATTTGGAATTTTGAAAAAAAAAAAATTTCAGAATCTTGATCAGCGATCAATCAACACATATATGTAATACTTTTTTGGTCTATTTATTTTCAAAATTCATGGATGCTAACCCACAGCTAACCAATTCACAAAATTATGGGTTTTGAAAGGTAACAAAATTTCCAAACTTTATTTTCCGAAATTTTTAGAATAGGTTTTCCTGATCCCATTTCCTTTTAAAAGGACTTTAAAGTTTTAGAGGATTACATTTTTGTAAAATATTTTTTTAAATGTTTGTACATACTTGCCATATAATGCCACCATTGATAGCAAATGAAAGAGGAGGATCTAAGGCTAAGTGGAGATGTCGACAGCTTTCGGAAGATGCCACCCTTCCATCATCAGCACTCCTTCGATTGCCACACACTTAATGTGTGTCAGATTAAAATTAGCCATTTAAATGAAACTTTTGAAGAAATTCTTTCAAAATTTTATTCTTCAATATCATTTAAAATTTGTTAACAAAATTTTTTAATAAAGTTATGAAAGGACATTCTTCACATTCTTTTTCCTGAAAATGCAAAAATGTAATCCTCTAAAATTTTAAAGTCCTTTTAAAAGGAAACAGGATCACGAAATGAAAAACTGTTAATGCAGTTTTATTCCATTTCATCCCTACAATTAGACGTATATCACCCGTATATCACCCGGCTCAGGTTTAATATTGGCAATCGGTGACGGCGTAATAAGTTCTGCGCGGGTTTCACAGTTTTTTTATAGTCAAAATTGTTTTATTCTTATAAAATTTGGAACTAGTGTAATACCATTTTTAAGAGTCCCTTAAATAAACCTAAATTCAAATAGAATTGTTGTTAGAAAATTTAACATTTAGGCTGTTTAAACATTACTTTTAGCTTTTTATTCTTGGTATGTCCTTAAAGTTGGCATAATCAACTCTAACCCAAAGAAAGAAAAAAAAATTTCTTTATTAAACGTGATATTAGAGAGTGAGCGAGTAAATATGTGGTTAAATGACTTCAAAATACATAAATGGTCATATAGTATGTGTGGACAATTTTTTTAAATTTCAGTTTTATGCCTGGCACCTTGTTTTTTTTTTAGTTGCAGGATTTGAGCCTTAATGCATGTCCTGCTTTGGTTTTTGTACGTGCTTTGCCATGTTGCCAATTCTCTTAAAATGTTTCAATTTTAGTTTGCTTCAAATCTAGTTTAAACAAAACAGAAAAATAGACAATTGTATGTTTAACTCGCTTACCATTCCATATGACACCATTTGAACCCTTGATCCTTAAATTAAATTTTTCATGTTGGTGGTATACTTTAAATTGTAGTTTATAATATTTTTTTTTTTTTTTTCAAATCCGTTTTTGTGTTTTTTTTCTGTTCTTTGCTTACCTTAAGTCTATAGGCTTTTTGGCTTTTGAATTTATATTTTTTCTATTTATCTTATACACGTATTTTATGATGTTCTCTTTATGGAAAAAGAAGAGTTACCAGGACCTTTGTAATTTTTTAATATTCACAATCACATTTTTAATCAAATTTTGTGTAACATGAAAATTGGGCGTGTCTTAAGGGTCTTTAAAATAAATTTTGCTAGAGATAGTGCAAAATATAACTTGCATGCTCGCTTGGTAATTCTTTACAGATAATACAAAATACCGGATAATTCAAGAATCAGTCCCCATTCCTGAACTTCTACCCTACGGAATTTTAGTTCATTTGTAACACTGTCCGACAAAAAGTCGTTAAACAGGAATTGGATAATATACGTTTAAAAGAGACTAAAAGCAATAAACTGCATTAACAGTTTTTCAATTTATGAAGCCGTTTTCTTGTTAAAAAGACTTCAATCCTCTAAGGATTCAATTTTTGTAAAATACTTTTTTAATATTTGTACTTGTTTTGGGAAGCCACTAGTCCTGGCAAATGAAAGATGAGGATCCCCACTAATTTTCCCATTTCATTATTTTGACATGTCAGGAAAAAATGAGGTTAAGTAATGTCCTTTCAAAACTTTATACTTCAATATCATTTACAATTTTAACAAAATATTTTGATAAAGTTTTGAAAGGACATTATTCACATTCTCTTTACTGATATGGAAAAATAAAAGAACGGAAAAATTAGGGGAGATTCTCCACTTTCATTTGCCATCAATATTGACATTTTAAGACAAATACAAATATTTCAATGTGTAATATTTTAAAACTTTGCAGTTCTTTAAAAAGGAAACAGGATCACGAAATAAAAAAACTGTAAATGCAGTTTTACTCCATTTGATTCCTACATTCAGACGTATATCATCCGTCTGTCGGACGGTGTTATAGTTTAAATTCTTCACAAAAGCTGTTTGGAACGATTAAAAAACAATAAAATTAAAATAACCCCGTTATGTCCGGAATCATGTTCGTTCCAGTGAAAATGTACTTGGTTCTAGAAAAAGTCTAAGTCTGAGACTTTATAGGAGAAATTTTATACATTTTTCCTACAGAAAAATATGAAGATTCTGAAACATTTTTTGTGTAGAAAAAGTCTCAAATTTAAAGAACTTTTTCGTATAAAAAAATCTCAGATTGATAGAGATTATTTGTATAGAAAAAGTCTCAGGTTCTAAGACATTTTTCGTATAGAAAAAGTCTTAAATTTTGGGACATTTTTCATTATAGAAAAAGTGAGACATTTTTTGTTTAGAAAACATCTCAAATTCTGTGACATTTTTCGTATAGAAAAAGTCGCAGATTCTAAGACATTTTTTGTATAAAAGACATTTTTCTTATAAAAAAGGTCTCCGATTCTGAGATATTGTTCGTATAAAAAATGTCTTAGATTCTGAGACAAGTTTCGTAAAGAAAACTTTTTCGTACACAAAAACTCTCAGATACTGCAGTAAATGTCTCATGAGATATTTTTCGTATAGAAAAAGTCTCAGATTCTGAGACATTTTTGGTATAGAAAACTCTCAGATTCTGAGACAAGTTTCGTATAGAAAACTTTTAGATTCTGCAACATTTTTCATATAGAAAAAGTCTCTGATTCTGAGACATTTTTGGTACAGTCTCAGATTCTGAGACATTTTTCGCATAGAAAATGTATCAGGTTCTAACAAGAGCCTACGGTCAGGACCGGTTACCCGGGTAGACCGGTACCGAAAAAGACCGTCGCAATTACATGGAAATTTCGACGGTATTTTTGGTCTTTAGGACGGCTCTTTTTTGTGGTTGCTTCAAATGATTCAATATGAAAAAAAGGATACTCTAGACATAATTCCCGATCTACCTACAGCTTTTTGTACCGGTCGTAAAACAAAAAGTCGTGTGTTTTCCATGTATTTCCATTAAATTGGGACGGTCTTTTTCGGTCTTTAGGACGGCACATTTTTGTGGTGGCTTCAAATGACTCTATATGAAACAAGGATACTCAAGACATAATTCCCGATCTACCCACAGCTTTTTGTCCCAGTCGTAGAACATACATTTTGATAAATCCGCTGTTAAACTCATAAAGCCGAGTGTTTTCTAAGTATTTACATGAAATTGGGACGGTCTTTTTCGGTCTTTAGGACGGCACTTTTTTGTGGTCGTTTCAAATGACTCCATATGAAACTAAGATACTGTAGACATAAATTGCGAATCGGTTGTTAAACTCATACAGTAATGGGTTTTGGGGTCCTGAAAAAATTGAAAATCAAGTAACTCAAAAAATTGTTCAAGGCTTTTTGGTATTCTGTGGCCAAGTTCTACAAGTAAAGAGCAACAAAAATTTCTTTGAACTTTTTATCGTGGGGACACTACTTACTGAGATATTGGCTTTTTAAAATTTTCCGGAATGCGAATTTTTAATTCAAAATTTCGGATCTATTGAGTTTATACATGGATAGAGGAATGCTGTTTCACGTTTTTCCGTTTCTGTTAACTTTGTTTTGAAAATGTTATCGGTTTTGCTCTATCTTGCTTAGTTTTCGAGATATCTGCATTTTTAATTTTTAGTGAAAAAAAAAAATATGGAGAATTTTTTTTTTTTTGTGAAAATAACACTAAACTAATTTAATATTTAATTTTCGACCCTTGATTGATTCGCAAAAGTTGTTCTCAATAAGAATTCAATGAAAAAAATTTATAAACCAGTCCGGGTAGACCGTAGACCGAAACCCGGGAAATGCGGGCTCTAGTTCTAACACATTTTAAATATAGAAAATTTTTCAGATTCTAGACATTTTTCGAACAGAAAATTTTTCGTATAGAAAAAGTCTCAGATTCTGAGAAGTTTTTCGTATAGAAAAAGTCTTAGATTCTGAGACATATTGCTGAGACGTTTTTCCTTTAGAAAAAGTCAAAAATTTTTCGTTTAGAAAAAGTGTCAGATTAAAAAAAAAATGATTAAAAAAAAGTTTGATTAAATTTCATATCGTTCCCTATTCCATTTCGTTTCACGTTCTATTCCATTCCGATCCCTTTTCCATTCCATTTCGTTGTGCAAATATCATTATAAATGCATCTGTGAACATTTATGACAAGGGGGAAAAATGTCCCCAACAAAATCATAAAACCAAGTCAGATATTTATAAGGTTTTAAAGTTATCAAAATTGTTGATAACTTGTTGGTTATATCAACAAGTTTCATGTTGGTTCCCATTTCATGTTGGTTCCCATTGGAAGACCCTTTTACTTTTCCAATTTATTTTAGGATTAAAACCCACAATTTTATGGCAACTCTTACTATATAATATTTTTATTTCAAATTGTATTCTGCAAGTTTTTGCAGTCAGGTAGATAGTGGAGATATTCGCATATTTACACTTTATGCTACGTGTTCCGTTTGCGATAAGTAAATAGAATAGATTTGTCAAGTTTCTTTTTTTTCATGTGGATGAATGTTTAAAAGTTGGTTGAATGTCCCCCAGTTTTTGTTTTACCATTTACGAATAAACATAAAATATCCCAGTTGGAAAATGTGCTAGTATAGAAAATATTATTACGATTCCTTAATGAAAAATTTCCTATGAGAACTTTTTATTGTTCAAGGAGTACATGGGGGTACTGATATGATTTATTTACAAAAATCTAAAAAAATATCGGGAATTCAAAAAGTTTTGGAGTACCCTCAATAAAAAATGACGGTCTAATAACTTTTTCTTTACGAGTGTAACTTATCAAAATATCGGCCTTATATCCTGCACTCCCCAGCTACACCTAACATAATTATGTAGACATAAAGCAACTAACACATACAAAACAATCACAATTTTTTATTTGTTTTTATTACTTTGTGCGTATTTGTTGCATAATATAATCAAGTTACGTGTAGCTGGGGAGATAAAGAGCATATCATGATCTTTTTGAGACAATCTGGCGATGTCCATCTGTCTACTGAAAGATCGGTAAAAAAAACGAAGAGAGAAAGAAAACTTTAAAATTTTTACAAATATTTCTTATAGTCCTTAGCAGGACAAGTTAGAAAATCAGCCAAATAACACACACAGAAAAGGTTTAAAATGAATTTCAATCAACAAAAACGCGGACTCAAAAAATTTTTTGATTGAAATTCCTCCATTAAAAAAAATTGTTATACCAATCATCAAATTGTAGGTGATTGATTGAATTTTTTTTTTTTAATCAAAAATTTTTTCGATTTTGACCAAAAATTTGATAAATTTTTTATTTATAGTCAATCAAAATAATGATTGATTTAACAATTGAATTGTAAGCTTATGACAAAATTATCAAAAAATTCTTCTTTTTGCTTTCCAATATGTTGCTAACAATAGAAAAAAGTAAAACCAGATTATTTTGTATATTTTTGAATTAATCTATTTAAATAAATTAAAGCGAAAAAAAATCTGGTATGTTGCAAATTTGTAATTCGACAGTTAGAAGAAATAACAAAAGTTTTAATCAAAACATTGATTGACTCCTTTAAATTTTGTTGATGTTGTTGTGTGCCCAGAGAAAAGGTTCGTCCTAATGGAACCTTCACAACCTCTTGAAAATGTCTCGAGACCATTTTAAACAGTATGGAAAAGTCGCGCTACCGTCATCACTGACTCCAACATTTTAGCGCTTCGTCCCTGAAGATAAAAATAAACTGTTTCCTACTGGGGATAAAAACACAGTGTACCTTCATAAAATACAACAAAATTCTTCCACACATGAGGGGAGATTTTAAATTCATTTCGAAACAAGATTCATTTATTTAATCTGCTTCTCTTTGTACCCTACACTTACAATGGAGGTATTTTAGACGGTACGCACGGATTGTCCCGAAACTTGCATTTGGAAAACAATAGAGGCTGCCCAATTACACATTTAGCGGATCAAAGGGGGGGAAGAAAACTATTTTGTTTTAGTTTTTAAAAGATTTTTCACATTTTTAAAATAAGAGTTTCCTGTTTTTTTTCTATGCTGTCCAATCACACAATAAGCGGATCAAAGGGGAGTGATTTTTTTGTTTTTAAAGGATTTTTCACATTTAAAAAAAATGTCGTCGGCGAATATTCAAAACTTGCTATCTGCAGTGTTAAATCATAGCAGATATCAAGTTTTGAATATTCAACCTCAATGTGTCTTTTATTAACTTTAATGCGCTTAATAAAATATCAAAAAATTAAAATCGGTCAAACGAGTTTCGTGATATTGATGATTGAATTTTACAAAAATGGCACTTCTTCCCTACGTAAATGAAGTTTCTTGAAAGGAATCTGAAAATGTTTTTATGCTTTCATAGAGCTTAAGACAAGCTTTCATTTGAAATAATTTAAAGCCAAATCCGATAATTTTAAAGTTTTGGTTTTTTAGAAAATGTTTCACCAAAACCTCTAAACTTTGATCGAAGGGCTCCAAGGGTTAAGATGTTTGGATTTGGATCAAATTAAGTTACAGTGAAAGTTTGCCTCAAGCTCTATGAAAACGTCAGTGGGAAAAATTGCAGATTTTTTTAAAAATTTCTTGA
This sequence comes from Pegoplata infirma, assembly GCA_963921195.1. Taxonomy (NCBI): domain Eukaryota; kingdom Metazoa; phylum Arthropoda; class Insecta; order Diptera; family Anthomyiidae; genus Pegoplata; species Pegoplata infirma. Next base: position 199,501,869 of record OY992539.1, read on the forward strand.
ACTTAGGAAAAATCCCGTTTTTGAAAAATTTTTTACAAACTAAAAATAGTGATAACTCGAAAACCGCACGACCGTTTCTAAAAATTGTTTGATATTCTATCAGTATGCCAAAATTAATAAAAAATTGTTTTTCACTTTTTAAATTATTGGTAAAAATTTTCAAAATTCAAAACTTTGATCGAAGAGCGCCACGGGTTAAATTTATAGGATTTGGCTAAAATTAAGTTTAATTGAAAGACTGTATCAAGCTTTCAGATTCTGAAACATTTTCATATAGAGAGTCTCATTATACCCAACACCACTCTGTGGTACAGTGTATAATGAGTTTGAGCTGATGTTTGTAACTACCCAAAATATTGGTACCAGGCCTACCTTCAAGTATACCGATCGACTCAGAATTACTTTTTGAGTCGATTAAGCGATGTCCGTCCGTCTGTCCATCTATCGGTTTAAGCACGATACACAATTTTTAATCAATTGGCTTGAAATTTGAAACTTAAGCATTTTTTGGCCCATGGACGAAGCCTATTGAAATTGGAGAAAATCGGTCCATGTTAAGACCTAGTCCCCATACAAACGACCCCTTTGGATTCGGCTTAAATGAATCGCTTTGAAATTTAGCAGGTAGTCAAATTTTGTATGCACTAATCATCATTACAAATTTCAAAGGAATCGGATCAGTCCTTCTGGTAGTCCCCATACAAACCACCCTCCCGAAAGTCACATAATTCCCTCAAAATTCATAAAAATTGAAATATTTGATAAAAATTTTATTTTAAGACTTTAAACGTGTACTTTAGTAACCTAATCAAATCGGAATATAATTGTACCATTTTTGGTACCCCATATAAAAATTTCGACCGATATTCAGTTAAATCGGTCTATTGGCAAAAAAAAAAATAAACGAATTCCACTAAAACTTGATATATGTATGTGTGTTTTCTACACTAAATAAAGATCTAACAAAAGACAAATCCGATCGGTCTATGTTCGGACTTGGGACTCATTTTCCGAAAAACACTGGTGTAGGGTATCATATGGTCGGCCTTGATCGATTATAACTTTCTTACTTGTTTTCTTTTAGTCTCAGATTCTGGGAATTTTTTTCTATAGAAAAAGTCTTAGATTCTGAGAGAATTTTGAAATGGAAAAGATTCTAGATTCTCAGCGTCAAATTGTAAGAATCTAAGATATTTTTCCTATAAAAAAAGTCTTAGGTTCTGAGAAAATTACACAATATCCCAGATTCTGAGACATTTTTCTATAGCAAAAGTCTCAGATTGTAAAAAATTTTTCCTAAAACAAAAGTCTCAGATTCTCAGAAGTGTTAAAAAAAGAATTGACAATGTTGTTTATGGCTTTTAATAAAATCAAGTAAAAAATTAAGTTTCACTTAGGCGGAATCCGTAAATTCCCTCCACAATGCCCAAAATGCCGGGATTTTTTATTACATTTTTCAGGCAAAAAAACGTGAAAATGTAAATTATTTGACGTTTTTTCAAAAACGGCTCGGCGAATATTTAAATTTTCGTCTATATATAGTAGTGGGGCACCCCTGATTCATAATCAAGAAAGACATTTACAGTGTTTGCAACTTGAGGTTAAAGTTGGTTCGGACGAGGAGTGTTTTATATTGTGAAGGGTATCCATACAGTCGACAAGGCGGAATTTAAATTTTACTTGTTTTTCGGTTAGAAATTAAGGTAAAATTGTTTTTTTTTGCCTGTTTTATGTCTTTAGAATTCCAAATGAAATACAGAAAAAATACAACTCGCATAAAAGAGTAAAAATCTGTACTAAAAATTAAGTCTACCATAATTGAAAGCGAATGTTAAAAGATAAACAATAAATATAATAGAATTTAGGTCTTAAATTATTTTTTTAGATCTTTAATGATGTCATAATATATGACATCCTAAATTGTTTCGTTATGACAAAATGGTGGATAAAATGAATTTAAAATTTTTTGAAAATGATTATATAAAAAAACTGTTTAAAATTTAATGAGGAAAGAAATTTAAGATTTTTTGGTTATTCTTTAAGCCCCTATGACACTAGCTTTTTTTGTATTGATGAAATTTATGTAAACAGTGCAAATAGGAAATCTAAACAAGTGTGAAGAGTAAAAGTATACTAAAAAGAAGGAAACGTTTAATTTTATTCTGGTGTTATCGAAAAATTTGATTATCAAATGACTAAATGTCAAAAAAAATGTACATATTTATTTGACATTTACGCATTTTTTCTCCCTTTTTCCTCTTTAAAGTTACTCAGCTGTGTTGACGCATTAATGACATTAAGTGTTGTCAACTTTTCTGTTTTTCATTAAATGAAGCGATTTTTTTTTTTTTGCGATTTTAGGTATTTATTCAGCGGGTTTTTATTTAAATGAAAGTAATCATCACTATTTGTTTTTTTTATGTATGGTTCTTTTTCATTTCTTCTATTGCTGTTTAATTCTATCAATTAATAAAAAAATAAAATACAAAAAAGCTAGTGTCATAGTGTCATAACGAATCGTTAGTTTATGATATTAGGTATTAAAAGATTTTAAGAATCGAAAGATTGTAAATAGAAAATATATGGAAACAAAAATTATATTTGATTTTGGATAAAAATTGTACTTACACTTACCTGGCAACTATGCGACAGTGTTGCCAATTCACTGGAAACACCAAACCGCTGAAAATAAAGATAAAATGCAACAAATTGTTAAAACTTTAGGTAAAAAAATAGTAAAAAATATCTTAAATAAAAATGTTTAATATAACAAGTTTATAAAAAATTGTAGAGGCGCGGCCTTAAGGATTGACGACATAGGGTAGATATATTTTGAAATAGAGTTGCGGTTAAAATAATATTAAGGAACGGTTATACATTTGACTCCTCTAAGGACAACCTTAAGATATTTAGAGCGATGGGAGCTTATTTCATAAAAATTATATTTTGCGTGGGAGCTCACTTTTTAGAAGGTTTTTGCATCAATTCTGCGTAACAAAAACGGTTGAACTTAATGCAAAGTTTCTTTCACCATTCGATACTACAGCAAAAATTAGTGCTACGGCATTTTTCGCAAGCTTCTAGAGCAATGGTTCCCAACCTTTCATTCTCGCCCCACTGGGGGGCAATTTGAAGCTTCCAGGGGGGCAATGAGCAAATTTTCAAGACTTTTTTAGTCAAATTAACTTCAAAAACTTTTTTTTTTAGCAATTATCTACAAAAATTTTGTTAATCCCCAATAAGCAATTTTAAAATTCAAGTGCAAATCAAGTATAAAACAAGTGTAAATCAAGCCCTAAATTCCAGCCCCTGCTTGATTTATACTTGAATTACACTTGAATTCAATAGCATACTCCAGCAAAACGGACACTGGAATTCAAGCCCTGTTTTTACAGCCTTTTCCCTGGGTTTCAAGCGTAAAAACAGCGCTTGAATTCAAGTATCCGTTTTGCTGGAGAATGCTATTGAATTCAAGTGTAATTCAAGTATAAATCAAGCATAGACTAGAAATAAGGGCTTGATTTACACTTGATTTAAACTTGATTTGCACTTGAATTTTAAATGTGCTTATTGGGTCGCTTAAAATTTTTACTAAAAACTTAGTTTAAATGCTTATTTTACAAACACTTTGCTAAAACAGTAGCAATTTTTCATTAGAATCAAAAATTAGAAAAATTAGCATTTTTTTTTGTGTGTAGGGGGGACAGGGCAATTTTTTTAACTTAAAAGTGGGGCGTGGCGAAAACAAGGTTGGGAACCATTGTTCTAGAGGGTTCCAAAAAGTGGCGATAAAGCGTGGAAAAATCGACGATTTAACAAAAAAAAATTAATGGAATTTTTTTTAAACACACGTAACGGAAAAGCATTAAAAAATGAAAAAAAATGGTACCAATATCACATTTTATCACAATGTGTTATAAATGATATAAATAGGGATGAGATTTCCATTCAAATGCATGTTTTTTATCGATAGTCTAAAAACGATATGGACCAATATCTTTTCAAATCAAGAAATTTGCTTTAAAATGGCATCGATTTGTTATAAGGGTTCAAGTTGAAAAAATGCAGAAGAAAAATTGAATTTCTAAAAATTATAGACATTTCTGGTATTTCCTATACCGGTTTCAAACACCCCAGTTAGTGTCATCATCAGTAGGATTTTAAATGTCGGTTTGTCTTGTTAATGAAAACTGGTTTTTATATATGAAGGTTTCTATTTCAAACGTACCACGAAAAAAAAAAATGTTGTTGGATCAAAGTCAAACTTTGAGAGCTTATTGCCCTATATGAAAGTAACAAATCGTGGAACAAAAGTTTTCGTTTTTCGGAAAAATGGGCGAGATAGGCGTGGTCAAACATGGTAAAATTGAGCAATTTTTGCATGATGTCGCTTTATATTTAATTTTTTCTACAGTAACTCAACGATTCTGAAATTTTCGAAACACATCTATTTTATAGTGTTTTGTTTGGGCTATCGATTGGTATTATTTGTTTTTCGCAAAAATTCAGAACTATGTCTGAATTTTTCAAATGAAAAATAAAAATCGATGTAGCAAAAAACACGCCATTTTTAATTTTTTTTAAAAAAATTTTAAATTAAAGTTCATTTCATTCTCTACATCATATCAAATTTTCAGAGAGCTGTTATTTTTGGTTTTCGAGAAAATTGGCTTTAAAGTTTGAATGTCTTATTTTATTTTCCATATCACTCATACGCCACGACACGTTTATTTTTGCACTTACCAAAAACTTGTTTAATTCTGTTTAGATAATTGATTTAGAGCTGATTTGTAGAGTCCAACCGAATATTCGGTTTCGGTCTCGACTTCGGCCTCTATTCGGTATTCGGCAAAATTTTAGTATTTTAAAAAATATATAAAAAAGTTGCTGAATTTTTCAATTTCGAGTATCATTACACTTGATTTAGTTCATTTTAAAAAATGTAACAAGGTTTTCCAATTAACGTGTTACTGTTACGTTCAAATAATTTTTTTTCTTAATCTACAGATTTATTGAACAATTTTTTTAAAGTTTATTTAAATATGATTTTTTTGTAAGTTTTTTAAAATATATGTATATCTTTTTAAAAAATACAACAATTCCGATGGTTTAAAAACATTAAGTGCTGTATATTTATTTTAAAAAAGAAATATATAAAAATTTTATTCAGCCGGGCATTAATTTTTTTTCAGTTTCGGTTTTAGTTCGGTTTCGGTTTGGCCCCGAAAAACTGGTTTCGGCCGGACTCCATTGATCTGTCATATTTATAATAAGAATTCGACTGTTTTTCAAGATTCTTCGTATCAAGGTTGCATTTAATATCAATAAAATGACAATATTTCAGAAGTGATCTTTGCCATATGATTGTTGAAATTCTGCGAAGCCGCAACAGGCAACAATATTCACAGTCAATGTTAATTTTTAAGAATACTCTGATATTAAACACATTGCCTTACAATTAAAAATTTAAAATATATCAGAAGTAGACAAGTTCCAAAAAATATTTTAAAGTCTGCACTTCAAAAATTTTACAAACCTTCTTTATAATTTCAAAGATTTTAAAGTTCAAAAAAATTGTCATTCTTATTACACAGAAAACGAGTAAGCGATGGCACTGTATGTCTCTGGTCAACAAAACAACAGTCGAATTCCTATAAATAAGACAAATCAGCTCTAAGTTTGTTATCTAAACAGAATTAAACAAGTTTTTGGTAAGTGCAAAAATAAAAGTGTCGTGGCGTATGAGTGATATGGAAAATAAAATAAGACATTCAAACTTTAAAGCCAATTTTCTCGAAAACCAAAAATAACTGCTCTCTGAAAATTTGATATGATGTAGAGAATGAAATGAGCTTTAGTTTAAAATTTTTTTAAAAAAAATTAAAAATGGCGTGTTTTTTGCTACATCGATTTTTATTTTTCATTTGAAAAATTCAGACATAGTTCTGAATTTTTGCGAAAAACAAATAATACCAATCGATAGCCCAAACAAAACACTATAAAATAGATGTGTTTCGAAAATTTCAGAATCGTTGAGTTACTGTAGAAAAAATTAAATATAAAGCGACATCATGCAAAAATTGCTCAATTTTACCATGTTTGACCACGCCTAGCTCGCCCATTTTTCCGAAAAACGAAAACTTTTTTTCCACGATTTGTTACTATCATATAGGGCAATAAGCTCTCAAAGTTTGACTTTGATCCAACAACATTTTTTTTTTCGTGGTACGTTTGAAATAGAAACCTTCATATGAGGCATTCCACACCAAATGTCCCGCTACAGAAAAACATGTGTCCAGTAAATTTCTGAATAGGTTGTTTGGATAGCCCTATATGTAACTAAGAAAATTGCGTTTTTGGTTTTTCAAATTTTCGAAAACTGGGCTTAGGAGGCGCGGTCAAATATTGGAAAAATGCTAAAATTTGTTGCGAGTTGCCTTGATTAAATATTTATCACATTAAAACGGAATGCACCACAATGTCAAAAATTTACGTTCTTATATAGTTTTGTATGGGCTATCGGTTAAAATTTTTTTTTTTGGAAAATTTTCAGAACCTGTTCTGAAATTTTCCATTTTTTAAAAAAGTCAATTTATCAAAAATCCGGCCACTTTTTTTTTTCTTTTTTATTTATTTTTTTAAAAGTTTAGATGTTTGTCCATCCACACAAAAAAAATCAGAAACACGTTCATCTTTTTTTTCGAGAAAATCGGATTTGAACTTTAAATTTCGTAACAATTTTGTTATTTGCTTGTATTTCTTTGTTTTAAAGTTTCGAATGAGTAATATTAATTGCATAAATATTCGTCATACGCTCTGTTGACACAAGAAAATACAAGCAAATTACTAAATTGTTATGAAATTTAAAGTTCAAATGCGATTTTCTCGAAAAAAAAGATGAACGTGTTTCTGATTTTTTTTGTGTGGATGGACAAACATCTAAACTTTTAAAAAAATAAATAAAAAAGAAAAAAAAAAGTGGCCGGATTTTTGATAAATTGACTTTTTTAAAAAATGAAAAATTTCAGGACGGGTTCTGAAAATTTTCCAAAAAAAAATTTTTAATCGATAGCCCATACAAAACTATATAAGATCGTAAATTTTTGACATTGTGGTGCATTCCGTTTTAATGTGATAAATATTTAATCAAGGCAACTCGCCACAAATTTGACCATTTTTCCAATATTTGACCACGCCTCCTAAGCCCAGTTTTTGAAAAATTGAAAAACCAAAAACGCAATTTTCTAAGTTCCATATAGGGCTATCCATATCACCTATTCAGAAGTTTACGGTACACATGTTTTTTTTCGCTGGACATTTGGTGTGGAATGCCTCATATGTGAATATTTATAGTTTCTACAGAATAAATTTTGTCAGTTTCCAACACTACAATTCTATTTCTAGCAATCTCAACCTCACTTCATACTTTCTTTCAACTTTTTTGTCTCTTACATTTGTTTTCGCATATTTTGGTGAAAATGCATATTTTGGTTTTAAATGCATATTTTGTGCATATTTCTAACTATGAAGTGCATATTTTGGAATAAATTAGCAAAAACCCATGTTGAAATTTATTTGTTTCAAAAACTATTTTAAATTTTATAATTTTACTTTGAAAATAAGAAAAAATATTTTTTTTCTTTTTAATTTGTTTTTTATAGATATTCTTAATTTCTAAAAAAAAAATCTTATATAAAGTTTTAAATGGTACTATTTAAACACGGCGTTATTTTTTACTTTTTAGGAAGATTTTCCTATGAAAACAAGATTTTTATTGCCCACTGGGGTGGCCCAAAATTCCCTTTGCTTCGCTACCTCAAAAAATGAAAGATGGCATCGTAACTAATATTTTGCGCCAAATTGCAACACCCTACGACGCAGTGGCGTATACAGGGGGGGGGGCCCGGGGGCCCGGGCCCCCCCCCGAAATGATTTCACAAATTTCAGGATTTGGTATCAAATAAGAAGTACAATGCAAAAAAAATTCGTAAAAAAATCTAAAAACATTTAAGAATCTAAAATTTTTTGAAGAGAAATGTTTTGAAACTGAAAATTTTTCTGTTAAAAAAATCTCAAAATCTGAAAATTTTTTTTTAGAATTTGAAACTTTTCAACTTAGGATTCTAGTGAAAAAATAACTTAGAACCTGAAGTTTTATGTAAACAAAAAAATGGACCTAATTGTAAGTAAAATGTAGTCAAATCCTAAAATGCGACTTTGTCATTTAGAAAAATGTCTCAAAACCAGACTATTTCTTAAAAAAAAAAAATTTTCTCAGAATCAAAAACTTTCTATAAAAAAATGTCTGAAAATCTAACTAAGACTTCTTCTATAGGAATAATGCCTTAAAATATTAGCCTTTTTCGCAGAATATAAGACCTTTTCTATAGGAAAAATGTCTCAGAATCTGGTACTTTTTCTATAAAAAATTCTCAAAATCTGAGGCTTTTCTATATGAGAAATGTTTTAGAATCAGAGAACTTTCTATAGGAAAAATGTCTCTGAATCTGAAAAATGTCTCAAAATCTAAGATTTTTTCCATAAAAAAAAAAATCTTAGAACCTGAGGCTTTTCTATATGAAAAATATTTTAAAAGCTGAGAACTTTCTATAGGAAAATTATCTCAAAATCAAATAAAGGAAAAATGTCTTAGAGACACAAGGTGAGACATTTTGTATAGAAAAATGCTCAAAATCTGAAACTTTTTCTATTGTAAAAATATATTTTTCTATAAGAATAATGTCTCAGAATTTGAGTATTTTGCTATGGAAAATATATTTCAAATCTGAGACTTTTTCTTTAGGAAAATTTTCTCAGAATCTGAGGCTTTTTCTATATGAAAAATGTTTCAGAATCTGGCAATTTCCTGTAGTCAAAATGTCTCAGAATCTGAGACTTGTTCTATAGGAAAAGTGATTAAGCATCTTAGACTTTTTCAATAGGAAAAATGTGTCAGAATCTAAGAAATTTTCTGTAGAAAAAATGTCTGAGAACCTGAGACATTTTCTATACGAAAAATGTCGAATAATCTGAGACTTTTTCTGTAAGCAACATGTCGAAGAATCTGAGACTTTTTCTATAAGAATCTGAGACTTTTTATAGGAACTGCAAATTGTGATAGAATCTTAGACTTTTCTGTGAAAAAATTTCAGATAATCTTCTTTGTAAAAATGTTTCGGCGAAATAGTTATTTGTTCATAGCTTTGTCATTTGATGTCCGATCGTTATAAAAAAAAATTTTAGAAAGTCCTCAGCGAGTACTAAATTTGACCCATATCTGGTTTTAACCTCAGAGGTCATCTTCTTGTTACGATTGTTAGTTTCTCATCTTTCTACCCACTTAAATGATTTTTCCATTAAATTATAGCACTAAGAAAATCATAAAATCCTTTCCTTGCTGAGAAACTAACACTCATAACACGAAGATGACCTCAGAGGTCCAAACCGGATATGGGTCAAATTTAGTACTCGCTGAGGACTTTCTAACAATTTTTTTTTTATAACGATCGGACATCAAATGAAAATGCTATGAACAAATAACGATTTCGGCGGTACCAAATCGCGACCTAAAAATCTAATATTTTGGCAATGGAACTTTTTCGAGGTAAGCTTTAAAATTAAGCCCGCCCAATAGGAACTTTTTTTTCGACCCGGTCTAATGTACTGTTATGTAAATTTTTTGTAAAAAAAAAATTTAATAATAATGTTGGGCCCCCACCGAAATAAAATCCTGGATACGCCCCTGCTACGACGGTTAGAAGGGGATGCTTACTGATCACTTGTGTTTTCAACTTCCGAAGAAATGCAGTGATGCCAACTTAGTGCTTTTGGCACTATTTATAGTGCTTTTTGATACCTCAAAACGCCAAAATTTTGTCCTTAGTGCCAAACTCAGAAAAAGCACTATCTTGGTGCTTTTTCAATTTTCTGTTAGAGCTTTTAGTGCTTTTTACAATTTTTATTAAGGTTGTACTTTTTTAAAGCTTTAAAATTCAAAATTGTGTTACTTAAACTTATGGACAATACCCAATGCATTGGTTAACACTTCCCTTTAGCGAACATGGACCCAACATCGCCCTCGCCATTTTTTGTATATGTTGGAATAATATTCGGCACTTAATGTTTATGTTTAATTTATCTACACTCAAAATAATTATTCTGTTAAAAACTCTGTAAAATGACTGTAATCTCAATTCGACAGACATTTGACAAAGTTATCTGTCGAAATACAGATTTTAAGAATATACTTTGTATTTTCTTGTAACAGAAAAACAAAATTTTATCTGTAATTTTACTTTTTACTTTGTAATCTCTATTTTACAGATAATAAACAGAGTTTTTTGTTAAAATACAGATTTTATACATTTTCTCGTAACCAAAATACTAAATTTCAACTGTAATTTTACTTATTGCTCTGTAATACAGTTTTTAAATAAAAAACTCCCAAATATTTCAACCGCTCTTTAAAAATCGTCTTAAATTACAATAAAACCTGGTAAATTTTACGAGGATGTCGGGTAAAATTGGAGGTACTCGTAAAATACATCGTATTTTCACAAAAATAAAAAGAAGTAAATTTACAATTTGGAAGCATTAAAGCTGGCAAATTTACTCGGTGGCATTTTCCAATTGTCAACACTACTTGAACAATAAGGAAAAATAAATTGATCAGAAATCAAATAGTAAATAAAATAGTAAAATTCTGGTCGCTTTTATCAATATTCTACAGATAATTCTGTAAATTTACAGGTTTTTTTATCGAAATCATTTTACTGAGTTTTCTTCGTAAAATAACAGAAAATCTTGCTGGTTGGAAATCTATGGTATTTTCTGCTGGCTCAGCAGAGTATCTCTGTAATTTAACAGAGTGATTATTTTGAGTGTATTAAATTGAAAACAAGTGAGAGTGTAAAATTCGGCTGTGCTTTTGTTTTTTACACCCTCCAACATGTTAAGAAAAAAATAAAATCATTGAAATTTTTCAGGGGGCAAAAAAAATGGTGATATTCTGGGAACTTGTTACCCTTTGTCCCGATTTCCAATATTGACGAACTTGAACGAAGCAGTACAATAAGACATATTCGTGTCAAACTTCATGTGTCTAGCTCTTTTGGTTTGGACTGCATCATGCTTTCAACAGACGGACGGACGGATATTCATAGAATATATTGGAATCAATCATTAATCACAGTGACGGTCCGTGAAGTTGTCACTGGGTGTTCTCTAATTTATAAAAACAGAAAATTTAAGTATAAAATTCGTGTTTTTCTGGACCTAACGCATTTCCGAGATAGGTACAGATGGGATGTTACTAGTTTTGTATATTTTTAAATGAGATGCACCCCAAATTCTATTTTATTGTCATTTTGTTGCCTCACCACATCGACAATTAACAAAAAACATTATTTCGCAAATAAATGGAGTACAAAAATTAATTTTGGATGCATATCAATAAAAAAAATTAAAACTGAGGCTTTGTGCATCACGGGAACGTGTTACGTCCAGAAAAACGTATTTTATATACATAATTTTTATATTTTAAATAAGTAGAGAACACCCAGTGACAACTTCACGGACCGTCACTGATTAATCAATATCATATATACTTTATGGGATCCTTGACCGATATTGCGATGTGTTACACATGGAATGACGAAATAAGTATACCGCCATACTATGCTTGGAAGTTTTAAAAAGGCTTACAAGGGAAGTCTCCCTGGTGTCACCCTCCGATCTTCATGAAATTTGGATATGTTGTTAAGAACGAAAATTAATTAGACACGTATTTTTTTTTAGCGGCCCAAACTCATTTTTAGGGGGGTCGATTTGTATGGGGGGAAATTTACCTTTTTCAGTTTTTTACGATTTACGCCTATTTAAACAAAATTAATATAAGCATATGTGATATGAGATTAAAGGTATTAAAAATACCTATCTCGTGGTGCTAACAGCGGGCCAAAGAAGTTAATATTTTTCGACTTATTAACAAAAATGTCTTAAAATTTTGGTATTTTTCTCAATATGACGAAAAGTTGTGCATGTTTGGACACGTTCTGGCACACGTAGATAGGTTTTCCAAAGACTTTTCATTTGGTATGTAACATGAATAGGTTTCTTTGCATAATATAGGAGATAAACGAAAAAAACTGAAAAATTGCCTTGTTTTCCCCCTCCTTTTTACCCCCTAAATATGAATTTGGGCCGCTAAAAAAAAAAAACGTGTCACTTTATTTTTTCTGATCTACAAAATAAAACCAATTCCATAAAGATCCGCGGGTGACACTAGGGAGACTTCCCTTGTTAGTGCTTTATTACGCTTTTTTTCCTCGAAATAGTGCTTTTTAGTGCTTCTTTTCGATTTTAAAGTGCTTTTTTCTCTAAAGAAGTTGGCATCACTGTTAAAAATTGTTGTGTCAAATCTAGTGTTGAAGAAAAGCGTCAACATTTTTCAAAAAAGGGTAAAAATATACAAAAAAAAGGGTAAAAAAGCGCCAAGAGGAAAAAGTCAAAATTTAAAAATTTATTTTGAAAATTAACTTTTTCACTACGAAAAGAACATATAAAAAAGGGTAAAGGCATAATTACTTGAACGAATACGGACCGGAGACATGTCAGCTGATACGAAGCAGTGAAAATACCCGAAAAGCGTTAAAATGGCAACACTGATTTTAAAATTAATTTAGGAAACTTTAAAAAATTTGAACAATTGGAAATGGTGTAGTCTTATTAAACTAATTAATACAATATGTCATATTTATTATTTATGGCCCAACCATGCGGTTAGGCCTATGAAAAAATTTATTTTAGACTCATTAGAGTGCTCCTCTCCACGGAAATCTTTAGTAAAAGGCGAAAGATTTATTCGACAACTGAAGAGAAGCCAGAGTAAAGAATACCATGCCAAACTAAACATTATATGCGAAACGATTTTCAAACTAACTAAGAATTAGGGAAGCATTAACGCTTCACTAACGTTTCATTAGCAATTTACTAAATTTTAAAAATAACCAGAATAAAAAACATCAACCACTTTGTTAAAGAATTTAAATGTTAAAAGAATGAAAGCATAAAAGAGATAAGGAAAAATAAACACTTAGGTAGTGGTGATCGTGCACAATGAGTAGGTAGCAGGGTTGGATGGTATAAATTGTTAACAAAAGAATTTATGAATTTTTAACAAATTTATGCACATAAATTTGTTTCAAACATAGAAATTAAATGGGTCAGTTTTTACCACTTAAAGCATAGTACTCTGTTTTCACGGTAAAAATTTCACTTAAACTTGAACGCCTCAAAAAGTAATAAAAAAATGTATAAATCAACAACTTTTGACAATTATAAGAAAGAAACTATAATAACTAAACTGAAATGTCACTTTTTCACGGCAATTTAAATTGTCTTGTAGAATAAATATGCGTGAAAACTTTGTTAACAATTTCTCTATAATTCTTAGCGTTGCCCAATTTATTTTTTTTTAAGTGGAGTGTGATAGATTTTATTCCCGTGAACAAGAACAGCATAATATGCTTTGAGGTGCATATTTTATTCGTGTTCACGTGAAAAAAAAAAATCTGTTAAACTCCATATAAAAAAATATATTTGGCAACGCGGCTTTATTGTGGGAAAATCGTTTAAACTGATTTTAAGTGTATAAAACCGCATAACTTTTGCAATAAAATTTGAAAGTTTTCGTTTTTTTAAGTTTTTAATACGATTTTAGGCGTTTCAAAAATGTTCACGTGAAAAACAATTTATTTATTAAACAAGACAATTTAAATTGTGGTGAAAATGTGACATTTAAATTTTGCTATGATAGTTCTATCTTAGAATTGTCAAAATTTGATGATTTATAATTTTTTTCCTACGATTTGAGGAGTTTAAGTGAAAATTTCGACGTGAAAAACAGAGTACAAGACTTTAAGCATAGTATTCCGTTCGATTTCACAGGAAAAAATCTGTCAACTCCATATAAAAAAAAAATTTGGGCAACGCGAGGAATTATAGGGAAATTGTTAAAAAAGTTTTCACGCATTTTTAATATACAAGACAATTGCCGTGAAAAAGTGACATTTCAGTTTTGTTATTATCGTTTCTTTCTTATAAATGTCAAAAATAGTTGATTTTTAAATGTTTTATTGCGATTTGAGGCTTTTAAAGTTTAAGTGAAATTTTCACTGTACTTGTACTCTGTTATTCACGGTGAAAATTTCACTTAAACTTTAAATGGCACAAACCGCAATAAATTTGTTTTAAATCCACAACTTTTAATAATTTTAAGAAAGAAACTATCAAAAAAATAAAACACAAATTTCATTTGTTCACCACAATTAAAATTGTCTCGTGTAATAAATAAAAAAAAAAAAACTTTGTTAACAATTTCCCAATAATTCCTCGCGCTTCCAAAATTATTTTTTTTATGGAGTTTGAGAGATTCCTGTGAAAAAGAATATAATACTATGATTTAAGGTACATATCTTATTCGTGTTCACGTGAAAAAAAAAAAAGTGTTAAACTAGATATAAAAAACATGTACGGCTATATTGTGGGGAAATCGTTTAAACTTATTTTAAGTGTATAAAACCGCATAACTTTAGCAATAAAATGGTCATATAAGATTTTTTTGGATTGTTTCTTTCATCTTAAAGTTCAAATTTTTCGTTTTTAATACGATTTTAGGCGTTTCAAAAATTTTCACGTGAAAAACAATTTACTTATTTTACAACACAATTTAAGTTTCGGTGAAAAAAGTAACATTTTAATTTTGTTATGATAGTTTCTATCTTAGAATTGTCAAAATTTGTTAATTTATAATATTTTTCTTATGATTTGAGGAGTTTAAAGTTTAAGTTAAATTTTCGACGTGAAAAACTAGACTTTAACCAGAAATATTTAGGTGATAACACTTTGCAATAAATAAAGAGTCTTGGTTAGCCAAAATCAATTTTGCTTACATAAATTTTTAAATGTGACTATTAAAACCCGGCGTCTTTTTTGGCCTTTTAAGAAGTTTTTTCGATTTTTTAGTGCATGAAAATCTCAACCCTACTAATCATTTTAGGGCGAACTGGCAATGTCATTGACTTCCTAATGTCACGAAAGTTTTGAAATTTGTTCTAATAACTTCCGTGGAATCAAAATAAAGATCTTAGAACGCTTTAATTATGAACCTAAATTTTGAATTTCGACAGGACCTTAGAGTTTATATTTTTGTATCAATAACAAATCCACAAAATAGTGACCAAATTTTAGATCTGATTTAAAAAAAAAATTATAAAAATACCAAAATTCATACGAAAATTTAAAATTTTTTACTAAGGTTAATAAGATTTTTTTGAAAAAACATTTAAGACAAAAATACTTGAAAAACTTTTGAAAAATATTGTTTTAAGCTGCATAAAAAAATATTATAAGGTGCTCTATCCCGAGGTAGTCTTTCACCATTCTCCTATTTTTTAAAAATTTTATATTCTTTCGAAATTTAAAATTTGTCCCTGTTAAAATTAAAGATCTAGTTAATATCTTCAAAAATAACAAGAAAAAACAGTTAAAAATCTTAAAATTTGAAAGGATATCCAACTTTAAAAAAGTATGTGAATGGTGAAAAAGTACTCCCGAATCGAGCACAAGATTTTTTTCACTCCTAAATTCTTAAAATCCCGCCTTTTTCTTATTTTGTCCCACTTTTTGACAATAAATTTCTGGCAACCCTACTTCTACGAATAACTACAAATTTGGTTAAAACAGTAATTTTAACTAAAACTTTGCTAAACAAACAGTTAACCCAAATTTCGTTGCAACACACTATCACAATATTTCAAGCATACATTAATTCCCATCTCTGAGTGACACATAAATTAAGTCAACATTAACGACTCGCTAATAAAAGCGTGTATATTAGGGGGGCACCACAGTACACAGTGTAAAGATCTTAAAATTTTTTAAATATTAAAAATTATTCTCACAATCAGATATTCAAAATCAAGCAGAATGTGAAAATTTTTAATTAACCAAATGTGAAAATCTCTCAAAAAGCTATTTTTAGGACTAAAAATATTTCCGAATTTGAGAATTTTCTTTAAGATAAATATTTCAGAAAGTGAGAAATTTCCGAATCTAAAAAAAAAATCTGAAATTGAGAATTTGCAATGCAAATTATGTCTGGTAATTCTATTTACGATATTCTTTAATGGATCCAAAATAAACTTGAAATTTTAAAAAATTACCTTCAAAAATTGTTTATGGTTATATTTTTGTACGATATCATAGTCTGAGAATTTCACTATGCAAAAAATTCTAAAAAATCCAAAAAATTTTCATTCCGCAAAAATTGTTTTAAAATCTAAAAAATTTTCTTTACGGAAAATTTGCTCAAAATCTAAGAATTTTTCTATCCCGGGTGAAAATGACCATGTATGTATGCTCATACATGATTCAATGTATGATAGTATATGAACAATATATGGAAATGTATGTCATATATGGGAGCATATATGAACATACACAAGTAATGTAATATTCCATATATGTAAATGTATGCAACTACGTGTAGATAAATATGTCATACTCCTTCATATATGCTATGCATCTGTGTAGCATACATGTCTTAAAAACAATTTTTTTAAAGGTTGGGTTCGGCAGAACTTTGCAAAATTGGACGAAGTTCATGTATGGGTTCAGTCTGAAAAAGTCGTTCGGTTGGACAATAATGATCATACATCATCAAGATTGATTATAACTTTATAGGCGAAAATGAACGGCACTAACGTAAACAACCAAATTTAGAAGAAAATTCGAACACTCTGACGGTATTACTGTCAGAGCTGCGAAGGATTTCATCCCTTAATAAGATTTGGTGTTCTGAATTAAACTTTAATGATTGCATTCCCCAATCACAATTTATCGAATGAATTTACATTTGATTTTAAAATATAGAATGAATTCGGTTTCTTTTTCATTTGACTTTGAAATTGAATGCGTAAGTTTTTATAAATTGGTAAAAATCGAATCCATTCCAAGAAATATTGATATTTTAAAAATAATTGTATTCAGTGACTATAAAAATCGAATGTATTTTATTTGTGAATTCATTCGAAAAGTGATTAATTCTTCGAAGCTTTGATTAGCCTAAAGTATCATAAAGTCCAAAGTATATTTTTAAAATATTCGTTAGTTTTTATTAAAAAATCAGTGTCATAAATTAGTACAAGATATTTATATTTGAAAAAATTTCAATTAATAGACGTTTTATAGAAAAAAATAGAAAAAAAATTTTACATACAAATTCATGTATGACAATGTATGATCATTAATGTACATGTACCCTCAAATTACGGATATGCACATGTATGGACATCCATATATGCATCATATATGAACATACATGGCCATTTTCACCCGGGATGCCGGTAAAAGTCTCGGAATCTTTAAATTTTTCTTTGCGAAAAATGTCTCTAAAGGTACCAACAGACGACGCAATATTATGTACAATATTCAATTATATTGATGGTGTGTGGGTAGGATTGACCATTGCACTATGGCCGAAAAACCCCAAATCGCGGCAAAAACTAATTCCCGACAAGCTAGCCTCACCAAATTTGGTATGCAGGGTTCTTCTGTCAAAATATTTGATTTGAGAAAAAATGGGCGGTCCACGCCCCCTTTTTCTAGTGGCCCGCCCATAAGGGGGATTTTCGAAAAAAATAATGCTCACAAAACTGTATTTAATTAAAATCTTCCTTAATAATTTGAAGTGTCTGACCGAATATTCGGTAGGCAAAAAAGTACTATTCGGCCATTATTCGGCTTCGGTCACATTTTTGGACGAATATGGCCGAATACCGAATAATTGTAAAAAAAATTGTTGTCAATTGTTGAAATACATATTCAAGTAGAAAAACACTTTTTTAGTGATAGTAATTTATTAAAAATATTATTATTTTGAGGAAATTACGTTTTTTAATAACATAAAAAAATTTTTTTGAGTGTACAATTTTTTTGAGTGTATAATTTTTTTTGAGTGTATTTTTTTTTTGTTTGAGAATAAAAAGTTTTTTGAATAAAAGAAACACTATAAAATATTTTTGTAGCTTTCCACCAAGCTTTAAAGCGTTTTTAGTGTGTTTTTCAACACGTGAATTTGCGGAAAAAAAACCATCCAAAATTCACGTTTTTGCTAATAACTCATTCTTTCGCACTCGTTCGCATACCATATAAATATACAATAAAACCTGAGCTTTCTACGAAGATTTACATGTATTAAACTGTTTTAACAATTGTTAACATTTTAAGTTATACTCCGCGAAAGACGATAAAACTATTCACAATTTCATAAAAAATTTTCCCTAAAAAAACTCAAAAATAACTACGAAATAAAATTTTTTTCCCAAATATGTTAAGCATTCGTAAAAAAAATCACCTCGAGTATTAAAATTCATATTCACAACATTTCTTTAACCCAAAATATATTTAAAAAAAAAATATATAGATTTATTAAAATTTGGTTGCTTTACAACTTGCAACACGGGTTATAAAAACTGTATACATTAGCAGCTGTTTACACATCGACAGTGTTGCCAACTATCATAACTTTTTTAAATTTTTTCTTACCAATATATTGGGAATTGAACACAATCAAAAAATTTTTGAAAATCTATACTTGAAAAATTGACTTTTTGCCGCCAAAATTGAAAATTCGGCCAAAGTGCATTGTACAATCGTCAATATTACCCACACACCTTTAATATAATTGAATATTGTACATAATATTGCGTCGTCTGTAGGTAGCTTAAATCAGAAATTTTTTCTATAAAAAGGAGCCACCCTAATATGTACAATTTTATTCAGAGAGTATTATTTTTTGGTATTAATATTACTCTCAGCATTTGTTAAAATGATCATCAGTGTTGCCCAGCCAATGGATTATTACCAAAACTGGGGTTGTTTAGTGGGCAAAAAAATTTGTATGGATGTTAAATTTTTTAATGATACTGAATTGTTACTAAAAGAGGACTTGTCACTCAACTGGTAACGCAACAAAAGTAGCAGTAACAAATCAGCTGTTTCCTGTTTTTTTTGTGACGATACATGTAAACGATTACTGAACGAAGTTCCATCTTATGTGAAAATTTAAAATTTAGATTTAAGCTAAGTACTCTGTTTTTTACGGTGAAAACTTCACTTAAACCTTAAACGGCTAAAATCCCAATAAAACATGTAAAAATCAACAAAATTTGACAATTATAAGAAAGAAACAATCAAAATAAAACTGAAATGTTACTTTTTCATGGCAATTTAAATAGTCTTGCAAATTAAAAATGTGTGAAAACTGTTTTAAACAATTTCCCTATAATTCCTCGCGTTGCCAAAATTTATTTTTTTTATATGAAGTTTGACAGATTTTTTTCCCGTGAAATCAAACAGAGTTCTATGCTTTAAGCTAAGTACTCTGTTTTTTAAGCCTAGTACTCTGGTTTTTACAATGAAAATTTCACTTATACTTTAAACGCCTCAAATCGCTATAAAGCATTTAAAAATCAACAACTTTTGACAATTATAAGAAAGAAAAAATCATAACAAAACTGAAATGTCAATTTTTCACGGCAATTTAAATTTGTCTTGTATAATACAAATGCGTGAAAACTTTTTTTAACAATGTCCCTATAATTCGCGTTGCCGAAATTAATTTTTTTTATATGGAGCTTGACAGATTTTTTCCCGTGAAATCGAACAGAGTACTATGCTTAAACGATTACTGCAAAAAGTTCCATCATACGTGAAAATTTTAATATCAGATTTAAGCTAAGTACTCTGTTTTTTACGGTGAAAATTTCACTTAAACTTTAAACGCCTCAAATCGCTATAAAACATATAAAAATAACAACTTTTGACAATTATAAGAAAGAAACGAGCATAACAAAACGGAAATGTCACTTGTTCACGACAATTTAAATTGTCTTGTATAATAAAAATGCGTGAACACTTTTTTAACAATTTCCCTATTATTCCTCGCGTTGCCAATTTTTTTTTTATATATGAAGTTTGACAGATTTTTTCCCGTGAAATTGAACAGAGTACTATGCTTTAACAAAAAATTTCATATGACAGTAGAAAACTTCATTAAGTTGTAGCCAGTGGCGTATACAGGGGGGGGGGGGGCGGCCTTTTTCTCAGAATCTATGACTTTTTCTATAGGAAAAATGTCTCAGAATCTAAGACTTTTTCTATTAAGAATTCTCAGAATCTGAGGCTTTTCTATATGAAAAATGTTTCAGAATCTGAGAACTTTCTATAGGAATAATGTCTCTGAATTTGAAAAATTACTCAAAATCTGAGATTTTTCCTATAAAAAAATTCTTAGAATCTGAGGCTATTCTATATGAAAAATGTTTTAGAGTCTAAATACTTTCTATAGGAAAATTTCTCAGAATTTTTCTTACAATCTTGGATAATGTCTCTGAATTTTATACTTTTTTTACAAAAAATGTCTCTGAATCAACGAAATTTTCTTAAGGAAAATTATCCTAAATCTAAGATTTTGTGTATAGAAAAAATGTCTCATTGTCAGAGACTCAAGCTTAGACTTTTGGTACAGAAAAATGCTCAAAATCTAAGACTTTTTCTATTGTAAAAATATATTTTTCTATAAGAATAATGTCTCAGAATCTGAATATTTTTCTAAGGGAAAAATATTTCAGAATCTGAGACTTTTTCTTTAGAAAAAATATCTTAGAATCCGAAGCTTTTTCTATATGAATCTGACAATTTCCTATAGTTAAAATTTCTCAGAATCTGAGACTTGTTCTATAGGAAAATGTCTAAGAATTTGAAAATTTTTCAATAGTACAAGTGTTTAAGCATCTGAGACTTTTTCGAAAAAAAAAAAATGTCGCAAAATCTAAGAAATTTTCAGTATAAAAAATGTCTGAGAATCTGAAATATTTTCTATAGGAAAAATGTCGAAGAAACTGAGAATTTTGCTATAGGAAAAATGTCTTAAGAATCTGAGACTTTTTCTATAGGAAAAATGTCTTAGAATTTTAGACTTTTTCTATAGGAAAATTTTCTCAGAATCCGAGAATTTTTCTCTAGGAAAAAGGTTTTAGAATCTATGTCTCAGATTCTGAATTATTTTTCTTATAGAAAAAGCGAAAATATTCTCAGAATCTAAAACTTTTTGCGTAGAATGTTTCAGAATCTGAGTAAATGTGCTAGACTAGAAATATCTCAGATTCTGAGAAAATGTCTTACAATAGGAGTCTTTTCTTTTGGAAAATTATTTTATGAATATTTTTACAGAATCATTTTTTAAAATGACTTTTTCAAGAGAAACGTTTTCCATTGGAAATATGACTTAGAGTCTTTGACATTTTCTATAACTGTCTTAACTGGAAATTGTCATAAAATCTTAGACTATTCTTTGAAAAAAAAATCAGATGCTGATAATCAATTTTGTTAAAATGTATCAGCATCTGATACAATTCACATTTTAAAAAAAGGCTTAAGTCTCTCAAAAAAAGGCTTAAGTCTCTCAAAAAATTTTAAAATATTAAAAAAATTTTAATTTTTTCTCCAGTTTTAAACTTACACAAAAATGAAGAATCTGATTGTGATATATTCAGTTCAAGGAAAAGATCGAGAAAAATTCTTAAACATGTGTTTTTGTGTAAATTTTTTTGTAAAAAAAAATTGAGAAAAATGTTGGGCCCCCACCGAAATAAAATCCTGGATACGCCCCTGGTTGTAGCCATATGAAAAAAAAAACTGATTTTAGAAAATGTTTTGTCCGCAAGACATTTGCACTTTGCCAAAGAACTGAAAAAATAAATTATAAAAAATAGATCCCTATAGGCACAAATAGAATGGTTTAGGGATTTTTGGAAATTTTAATTTGCGAAATATGGTCATGACTTTATATACTTATGGCAACACTGAACTTGATTGCAGCAACATATTGTTGATGTTAGTTTTGTCGTAGAGATGGTATCGTGAATGAGTTTTCATTAACGTTCATGTAGGTTTGTTTTTCTAACGATCGCAGAGAGATGCGCACATAATTTGATATTGACGCGTAGTGAAGTGATTTACAGCAGTGATGCCAACTTTTTACAGTCAAAACGCGCAAATCAGTGGCTCAAAAAGCGCTAAATTTGAATAAAGTAAAAAACGCTAAAAAAAATATTTTAATTTAACGGTTTTTATTACAATTTTTATAAAAAAAATAGGCCTATTCATAGAAAAAGTGCAAAAAATTGCTTAATATATTTTTTGACCAAATTGTTTTTCCGTTTTTAGTATAAAAACCACATTTTTTTGTTTAATTT